>FLSR01004866.1:5538263-5581584 GCA_900092035.1 Leuciscus waleckii | reverse complement strand
TAAAAAAATAAAAATACACTCATACATTTTAATATACAATATAAGATTTAATATACGAATACTTTAAAAAGTACATCAATAGAAATAAAAAGTTACCAATAAATGTATATACATACCTTTCACTTTGAAGATTACTGTAAATAATAATAAAGCATAAAATAAAAATCTCACTGCTTCACTAGAAACAAGCATGACTAGCAACCTGCAACTTCAGAACTTCAGAATAAGGCCATTATAAACCGTTTCTCAAAACCTGCGGTTTCGGCTACATTGTTAAACCACTAAATGTAGAGTGCAAAATATAACTGTACTCTTTTGACCAGCGTGACCTACATTTCCTCAAAAATGTTTTATTGTGTATCCCTACACATACACAAACAAATTAACATAATAGGACGTAACCATTGAGAAATAAACCAAATTCTCTGGCACATTATTGATATAAAAGATAATGGTGAAACACATATAAGATCAATTGGCTTCATTGGCTTTTTTGCTTAGAAAGCTACAACAGCAAGTCTCTAGGGGCCACATGAATGATCCTCCATGGGAGCTTGTTAAACTAGGCTGTGCTGTGCTTTCTTAAAGAGGAAGTTGGCGCTTCTGGATTCTGTGGTGAAGCCTCAAGGCAAGTGACAACAGTCACCACTAGCGTCTCCACCCAGATGCTAAATCCAGCACGAGGCTGACCAGAAGGACCTCGGGCTAAACCTCCTCCTCCTTCATACCGAAAGCCACGCTAATGCTAGCGGACACTGTTTACGCCCCAAGCATTAGCAAGCCTGCAGACGATTTAACTGCATCCCCCAACCAAACATAATGCTAACAAGCTATCTAACAACACTGAAAAGACTGAGAGGGACAAATCAATACTATTAAAATCATTACTTTCACCGCCACTTACTGAATTGTCTGGCTTTCAGTGTTTTCACTGTTCTTAGCCTTCTATTAGAAATGTAGCTTCTTTTAATGAAACATAGCTACATTTAAGTGTTGATAAAACAAGAATGCATGAAGCTAGAATAAAATTTGATGTATTTACTTGTATCAAAAGAATGAGTCTCTGCTTTAAAAATGAATATTGGATGTTCAGATATTCATAAAACCAAAATATTCTGGGGACCATGACATTTTTGTGAAAATTATCAAAAATGCTGGCGGTGGCTGGCAACTTTTTTGAAAAAACACTAGTGGGGAAAGAGTTATTATTAATCAATACCTTACTGGTTTTTACGTACAGTATATAGGCAGTGTTATATTCTTATATGCAGAGTTATAGTCCAAAATTAAGATTAACAACATGTAGAATGGACATTATTATTGTTATTATTATTAAAATAATAATTTCATACAAATGGGAAGTCCCTGCTGCAGGTAATATGTCTTGTTTTCCATTTAAATTGTTGGCTAATTGACAGCTACAATTTGCCAGCTTGATCATTTTAGTTAAACCCCTTCTTATCAACCTTACTTGAAACACCATGTTAAGTTCAGTGGCAGTAATTTGTTCAGTGATAAAATGTAAAAAAAAACTGGCAACAAGGAACAGCAGATGAGCTGCACTCAGCAGGTGTCAAAATGAAATGTCAGTCTTCTTGATTTCCCTGCTGTCTTCATCAAGTGTTTACATGTTCCTCTTTTGAATTGGGGATGATGAAGATGCTTTTGACTTCACACTCTCAGGTCTCCATTAGCCTCTTCAAAAAAAAAAGGAAAAAAAAGGAGTACATCCGAAGTTGCAGAGATAAACCTCAAAACACTTCAAGTGCAAGACATGATACTTTCAGTTAAAGGTACAATATGTAAGAATTTTTCATTAAAATATCCCAAAATCTCAAGGCCAGTGTTATATATTTTGTTAAGTTGATTACTTACAATATCCCAAATGTTTCCAACTATTTTTAAATCGTGAGAAAATTGCGATTTTAACCAAGGAAACGGGGCGTTAGAGCAGGGGGGAGCTGGGAGTCGCCAGTCAATTGCGTCATATCCGCGTTACCCTCGGTTTCCGCTCATACTGCGTGGAGTCCTGGACAAATGCGGAAGTTGTAGGCCTAGTTGTAGCGTCTATCAAGCAACAAACGTTAGCTTGTTTCGTGCTGTCGTTATGGAACACAATTATTATTTACTGATTGCAGCTGGTTCTGTCGACAAAGCATGCTTAATTTTATATTTTCCAAATGTAGCATTCGGTAATAGTTATGTTTATGCAAGGAAAGTATTATTGCTTTAGGTTTGTGTTTAGTTTATTGACATTGTTTATCACGTCTGGTGTTTATGGCCATGTAAATAAACATAGCATGTGTTATACATAAAGATTAATCAGTATTTTGGCAAATGATGTGGGCATGTTCGAATGTACTTTTACAACAATTGTTTAGAACACGTAAAACTGAGCAGCGTTATCACAACAATGAATTCAACAAATACAGTAACATCTATGATAACCAATGTTAAACCTTACTTTTCTTCTTAGCCTCATCCATGAACATGATTTTTCGATTCCCGTCTGACTGATTTACATCCACGGTGGAGTTTAAAACGACAGTTCCCATCATTCCACACTCCTTCACATCGTCATCAAGCTACGCCGTTGTTGTTGTTTGGAATGTAGCGCCCTCTAGCGGCAAAAAATTCTTGCATATTGTACCTTTAATTAGTCGATTTTTACTGACTTTTTGAAAGATATGCGAGTGGTTCTTGCCATTGTAAAACTCAGTTCACCAATGCTTCAAGATGAAAACAACACCTCAAATGAGTCTGCTTGGATATAATCAAATAAACAAATGTTTGCTTGTTTCTATTAGGCAATGGCTTTAAAGGAAAAGTTCGCTTCAAATGGAAAATTGTGGCATCATTTACTCACCCTCAAGTTGTTTCAAACCTGTATGAATTTCTTTCTTCTGCTAAACACAAAAGAAGATATTCTGAAGAATGTCGGTAACCAAACAGATGATGAACCCCATTGACTTCCATAGTATTTTCTTTTTTTTCCTACTATGGAAGTCAATGGGGTCCATCAACTGTCTGGTTACCGACATTCTTAAAATATCTTTGTGTTCAGCAGAAGAAAGAAATTCATACAGGTTTAAAACAACTAGAGGGTGAGCAAATGAGGACAGAATTTTCATTTTGAAGCAAACTATTCCTTTAATTCATCCAGCCGTGAGTTGCATCTGGCTGGCGCAGTCCAGGATCGGTCACGAACGACGCTGATCCTCAAGGCCAAACCTTCTGACCTTCTTTCCTCGCTATGAATGCCTGAATCCGGATTATGTTCCTATGGATAGAGTTCCCATCTGCAGATCTGTCTGGCTCATGGGGTGGCAGTGATAATCAGATGCACACAGACAAACACAGCTGTTCGGCTAACACCACTGCAGGATGTATGTCACACAAGTATTTCAACGGAGAGGATGGATTATGCCGCCCCACATGCCAACCCCGATGTCTCAGCCTTAGCAACAGCCGTATGCCATCTCTGCACAAAAATAACAGCTTACATGTTGACACTTGAATGCTTATACAATGACAAAATGTTCATTTTGGGGTGAAATTATGCCTTTAAGGACAAATAGGTATGCGCATATGTGTGATGCAAAGCATTCAAATCCAAGCATGCAACATGTCAAATCCCGACTGAGCATTACACGCATTAAGTAGAAAGAGATAAACATGTCTGACTTTTATGTCGGTCCATCTATCTCTCTCTCTTTAAAACACTGGCGAGGCATCAAAAGCTTACATGACCTAGCATGACATCTGGCATTTCCGCAGATGATAGCTTTATGTGATGGTGGATCTAATTTGAGTGCTGACAGAATGACAGAAAATGGGTACTGAGGAAGAGGAGACCTTTAGGAGGAGCAATATGTGGTGCAGCTATTTCTGAACGGGCTGTTGAATCACCATCTGACGTGTATTTGTGCTGATGTCTTTAATCACCAGCAGGACTCAAGGTATCATCATCTCCAACCAACATCGCTGACAAACATCAGTTTAGCAAGACCGAAAGGAAATACACCACGTTATAACCCGTGTATTTTTCGCAACATGACGATAAACTCGGCGAGGCATCCAATATGGCCGCCGCAACACATTCACGCAGGCAGTCAGGTCCTGCGTGGATGTATCAAACATCCCGAAAACCATCAAAAAGATCTCCGTTTCCTCCACAAATTGCTCTATATTTAACCGTTGTTACAAGCGTGTATTTATTGTTATGTGTGTCACGTCTTTGTAGTATTAAAAGCGATAATAGTGATCAAGTCTACCACTCAGCCAAATATAGTCAACATTTACTGTTTTCAAGATTCCTGGACAATGGCCGTGCAAGGCCCCCTTTAACAAAACACCAGCAGATCAACACACTCAGCCCTTCCATGGGATTTGTATACTTCACAGCTATTTTGCTACTGGCTGGTGATGTAGAAACAAATCCTGGTCCACCGCCTATGGATGTAAACAGCTTTGTTATCACTCAATCATCTCAACCCAGGCAGTTTCCGCAGCAATTCTGGCCACCATCGGCGCAGTTTACCGGGTTACCGCCGCAGCTAACATGGATACTACCGCCGCAGCTAACATGGATACTACCGTCGCAGCTCCCCGGCCTACCATCGCCGCAGCTCACCGGCCTACCATCGCCGCAGCTCCCCGGCCTACCATCGCCGCAGCTCCCCGGCCTACCATCGCCGAAAGCGCCGGGTCGGCGGAGCGGCAGCGGCTTCACCTGTGGGGCGGCGCCGTCAACATGTTGCCCAACAATTGGACATACACTTCGATTCGAAACACCCGGACACCAACGTAGAAATGACGAGACCAGCTCAAGGTACCAGCCAAGGAGCACAGACTTTAGGCGGTAATCGCCAAACGATATCTACTTCATTAGGTATAAACTGCAGCAATGAATACAACCAAGTTATGATAACTACAGTCAAACACAAAAACCCAGTTTTCAAGAAACGTAGGGCATTAAGAATTTTTCAGACTATAAATCAGGCAAAGATGATTTGGGATCCATGCTGTAAACCTAAAGGGCTACTTGGTGGACACCTAAACATTAGAAGCATGATTCCCAAACGTGAACAGCTAGAGCATCTTTTAATTCAATCAAATATTTCCTTTTTAGGATTAACAGAAACGTGGTTAACTTCTTCATCACCTGAGGCAGTAATAACAATACCCGGTTACAGTGTTTTTAGAAAGGATAGGGGTCAGGGGAAGGGAGGGGGGGTTATATTGTATGTTAAAGACACTCTTAAATGCAATGAGATTATATGGTCTGATGACATTAACCTTGAGTGTGTGGGAGTAGAGATTATACTTTCTAAAGAAATGACTTTTGTAGTCATATGCATGTTCGTAAACCATCAGCTAAAATAGACTTTTATAGTGATCTTAAAACCCTTATCAATCTTACTAATCTGAAAAAAGAGTTAATTTTGATAGGTGATTTTAATATTAACTGGGATAATAAGAAAGAAAGGAAAAACCTTAAACACATAACTGACTATTTTAATTTGGAACAATTAATCAAAACGCCAACTCGAATAACTAATCGCTCCAGAACAACAATAGACCTAATTTTTACAAACAAACCTGAAAGAATTATTAAAACCTACAACCTTTTAACTGGTTTGTCTGATCATAATGGAATCTTTTTTTCTCGAAAATTAACGAAAACACGATCTTGCAACTCTATTGTTTCAAATAATTCTCTGTATCATAATATAATACCTAAAAGTCAACATCAAAATGTGGAAATAGCCCTGAATGAGCAGGATTGGGCTTATCGAATCGCAAGCGAAGATGTTATAGACAATAGTGTGATTTTCCACAGCAAGGTTAAAATGGTTATGCATCATTTATTAAAAAGGTGAGGCATAGAAGAACAATTGACAATGCCATACCATGGCTTCATAATGATTGTAGGTTGCAAATGAAAAGAAGAGATCAATTACTAAAAAAGGCGATTAAAACTGGCCTCACCTCAGACAGACAACAATTCACCTCAGCAAGAAATAAAGTTATACAAATAATGCGGAAGGCAAAATCTAATTTTTTTATTAATATTATTGATAGTGCAAAAGGGAATGGGAAAAAAATATGGCAAAGCATTAATAAATTAACTAGCAAACAGAATAAACAAGATAAATTAACTGAACTTAAAATTAATAATGTAGTGGTATCATTGATGAGTTAAATAATTCTAAAGCTAAGGATCAGTTTGGATTGGACACACATTTCTTCAAATTGCATAAAGAGTCTTTAGTTTGCCCCATTACACATATGATTAATTTATCAATCAAACAATCTGTTGTTCCACCAGACTGGAAGATGGCCACAATCACACCAATTTTTAAATCAGGGAGTAGATTAGACATAAATAATTATAGACCAATCAGCATCTTGCCAGTTATATCAAAAGTTATTGAAAAATGGATAGCAAAACAATTAATACACCATCTAAATATATGCGGCTCCCCTTTACATCCAATGCAATTTGGTTTTCGTGCTCATCATTCAACTGAAACAGCTGTAAATGTATTTATGGAAAAGGTCAAACATTCTTTAGACACTCATCCTGTTGTCGGTGCTGTTTTTCTAGATCTGAAAAGGGCATTTGATTCTGTCAATCATCAGATGCTCCTGTCTAGATTAACAAATTTCAATTTTTCCGATCAAGCTATCAGCTGGATGAACTCGTATTTATCTAATAGAATACACTGTGTCTCAATTGACAACATTAAATCTCCCTATTTAGAATGTCCAGTAGGTGTTCCTCAAGGTTCCATACTTGCACCTATTCTTTTCTCTTTATACATCAACGACCTGCCTACAGTATGCCAAAACATCAATATTTTAATGTATGCAGATGATGCAGTATTTTTACACATGCAAAAACTGTTCAAGAAGCTTCTCAGTCACTTACATCTGCACTGAGCCGTGTACAGGAATGGCTCAGTAAATCATGTCTACTACTGAACCCTAAAAAAACTGTTTGTATGATGTTTTCTAAGCGGCAGATTAATATGACTCGTTCAAATATATTTTTAAACCGAGAAGAACTACAGATTGTATACGAATTCAAATACCTTGGCATTGTATTAGATCCAACACTGTCTTTTAAAAATCATATAAAAAACTTATCAAAAATTGTTAAATTTAATCTTGCAAACTTTAGATATATTAGACCATCTCTGTCACATAAAGTAGCCAAAATGTTTCTTCACTCTATGATCCTTTCTCATATTGAATATGGTTTTACAAACTGGTCACTCACAAACGACACAACGCTCAAAAAAATGGAGTCACTCTTCAAACAAGCTCTAAAGGTTTTAGATCGGAAACCACTTTCATATCATCACTGTTTAATATTACAAAAATATAACCTACTAAGCTTTGCAAATTTTTTAAAGCTCAAATATGCATGTGCTATATATAAGATCTTACATGGTCTTGCCCCACCCCCACTAAGTGATTACATTAAAGTGAAAACAACGGGTGGAGGCAGAAGTGTAACCAGGGCCTGCACGAGAGGTGACTGTGTGGTGCCTCACAGACGTACAGTATTCGGACAATATGTACTACAATTAAGGGGACAGAGATCTGGAACAAATTACCGGTTGCTGTGAGAGAAAGTCCGACTTTCCCCAGTTTTAAGAACCAACTTAAACAATGGCTTAAAATAAATCAAGTATGTGCCCACTAATGATAATTGTTGTAATTTAGATAAATGGGTACGGTTTATTGTATCATTTTATTCGTGTATGTATGTATACCAAACTAGATCCAGCACTTTGCAGCATCTAATAGCACTTTAAGAAATTGATAATGCACTTAATGCACTTTGAGTAGCACTTTATTGTGTATGTGTATATGTGTGTGTTCGTCATATGAGTATGCCAATTAGATGCCCTGTCTGCTAGTTGCGGCATTTTTTTATATGTGGTTGTTAATTGTAGTGTCTTTTAAATTAAGTCGAATCATGTTTAAACTAGTTGTTTAGCTGTGTCACTAGGTATTGTTGATGACCTCACTTGGGACTACAAATGTAAAATAGCCTGGGGGCTAACTTTGGCATATGTACGTCGCTGAAAAGCTATGTCCATTCGTATGCATTGTCCCATTCAAATAAATAAATAAATAAAAATAGTAGTAAACTTGTAAGTGTACCGCTTGGGACTAAATTGGCCCACTTGAAGTATATAAAAGTATATGTTTAAGTGTACTATAAGTGTAACAGTAGTAAACTTTAAGTGAACAACTAGTTCATAATTATGTTTCTCATTTGTACTGCAAGTGAACTTATGAGTATACTAGTAGTTTACTATTTTAATACTTGTAGCAACTTTGAAGTATACTCTCAGTAAACTACTAGTTTAGTAGTTTTATACTACAAGTTTTATTTTAATGTACTCTCAGTAAACTACTAGTTTAGTAGTTTTATACTACAAGTTTTATTTTAATGTACTCTCAGTAAACTACTAGTTTTGAGGAGGAAAGTTTGAGTGGCCAAAGACTCTTCAAGGATCACAGATGGAGAATTGCAGAGATTAGTTGAGTCTTGGGGTCAGAAAGCCTAAAACAAAAAATTATCAAACAACCCCTACATCACCACATGTTGTTTGGGAGGTTTTCAAGAAAAATCCTCCTCGCTCCTCCAAAAATGAACTCCAGCATATTCAGTTGTCAGACACGACTGGATCTTCAAAAGGGACCGGATTCTGTGGTCAGATAAAACAAAAAAAAAGGGCTTTTTGGCAGCAAACCCACCAGATGTGTTCGGTGCAAAAGGGATGAAGAGTACCCCATGCCTACGGTTAAAAATACTGCTGGATCTTATATGTTGTGGGCCTATTTATTTGCTGGAGGTCCTGGACATCTTGTTCAGATACATGGTATTATGGATTCTAGAAAATACCAACAGATAAAAAATCTAAACCTGACGGCCTCTGCTACACTGAAAAAAATGTGGAGTGACATTTACTTAAAAAAAGCTAGGCAACTTTTTCCACACAGAAAGTGCTTGTAATCTTTACTCGGGCTATTTCAATTAGTAATTAATTGTAAAAGTAATTCAATTGAACAAATTAGAATCGAGTAATAATTAATCAAATTAATTCCTTAAAAGTTAACCATTTAAAATGAGTAAAATTTACAAAATATCTTTTATTGCCAACATTGAAGACACCTGGTGTTAACAAGCAGAATCACTGAAGGAGAAAACCATAATTAAAGTCACCATTGTGGAGATCAGTGTGTGTTTTAGTTGGTCTCTTGACCCTTAAATTATTAACTTTAAGTTTTGTTCAGCTGCTGTTCCTGAGTTATAACAGCCAGATGAACAAATAGAAAAAGTGATCTGATGGTGTTGGTTGTGTTTTAACATAATCATTATTTCACAATCATTTGACCTGAATCACTGAACTCATATAGAGTCATTACTCAAACACCATTAAATATTCAGTTTCAGAGTGACTCACAGACACATACAGACAGACAGTTAAAAGAAATTATGCATGATGTTTTGCCTGTGCAGGAAAACCATTGTTTGGTTAGAGAGAAGCTGCCCGAGGCCTAAACATCCTTAACGGGCTAAGAATCAGCTGGGTTAAGATGAACTGATTATATTCGTTAGTACAAAATGTTGCGTTACATGCATTTTGTTTTTATCTTGTTTTGTAATACAATTTGCTTTATTTACTCTTTATCATTTTTGTATTTATTATGACCGCCGCTAGCGTAGCTAGTGAAAGCGGTCATATAGGGATTGTCAATTGTTTTGTTTTTTTTGTCATCTACTGAATTTTTCGCATAATAGAATATATGAACATTTCTTATGTAAATTTAACTGCAGTTTTACAACAAAATAGTTTCAGTTGTTAGTGAATAGGATGTGCTATGTTGTACATGCTCTTGATTTTAAAAACTGCTGTAGGCACAGTTTGCAGATTGTTCAAACCTCATATTTATAATTCACCATAACATTCACTAACAAACATACAAAAACTGATGTAATCTTTGTAAATGATGAATCAATATGTTTACTGTATGTGCCAAGCACCACACTTTATCACTCGATTAACTATTGCTGATATCACTGTCATCTAGGGGTGTCCATGGTTAACCGATTAACCGTTAAAAATTGCGTAACCGAGTGAAACATTTTGCTCGGTTAAGTGGCGTCAATGGCGTGCATTGAATTTAGTTGTGATACATTTTTGCACCACCAGAGACCGCCAGAGCGCTCCCAGACATTTGTAATGTCCACAAGAAGTCATGACCAGTTTTCTAATATGAAGTGGGCAAAGAAAAGCACAGCTTGGGAGCACTTTAAAATCGAGAATGACGGAAAAAAATGCAAGTATTGCAATGCAGTGCTTAGATATACTTCAAGTACAACCTCGTTGTTGTACCATCTCAACAGCCAACACCCGGGCATCATTATGCTGCGTTCACACCAAGCGCGAATATGCGTCTGGCGCGAGTGATTTCAATGTTAAGTCAATGGTAAGACGCGTTTACGTGCGTCTGGAGGTCTTGCGGCGTGAATGAGGCGTTTAGCACGGCGCGGTAGACGCGAATTCGCCTCATTCGCGCGACTAGTTCGTAGAGCGTCTGGCTCTTGACGTGCGAATTAACACAGTGGTCAAGTGTAACTAGACGCGGCAGGCGTTAATTTGACGCGCTATTCGCGTCCGGTGTGGACTACCCCTCGTGTGTCTGTATCTCGGGGTTGCGGCGCGCACACTATGGTTAACCGTATTAACCGCTAAGGGCCTTGGTTAACGGTTAACAGTGCTTGGAGTGGGGGAAAAAAGGTGCCGGTACTCTTTGCATTGGCAAGTAATCATGACATTTGAGATTTCTACAGTGAAAAACAAAACTTGGAGATATTGCTGGTACAACAACAATTTATTGATATTTATTAACAACATAAATGTATTTAAACAAGTCGTGTGTGTGTGTGCGCGCGTGCGTGCGTGCGTGCGTGTGTGTGTGTGAAAACGGAACTACTCCAAGTCTGCAAGTCCAAAAATACATTTATGGTGAGATTACTACATTTTATTTAAATAAATGCATTTATAGTGAGATTATTATATTTTCATGTCATATTCTGTGTTAATTTTGACCACGAACCATGCGCTGTCACTTTAATTCAGCGCGTGCAGCACAGCGAAAATAGACTCGGTGCAGAAACAATCGTTGCACTGCTGAATACGCACCGCTCCGTACGCATTGCCGGACCGCATCCGCGTGCAGTGTGAAAGCTCTAACCTGTTAATATGGGTGCGGGAAAAAAATACGCACCGCATACGCACTGCAAACGGCGTATATGTGAAATGGGCGTGACACTGACGCTTTTTCTGTCAGTGGTAGAGTACCGGCTACATGCGAGAAGTAGCGGTACGCAAGAAAAAGTGCAGGTACGCTTTGGAGTAAAATCTGTAAGCAAACGTCAAAGCCGTGAACTTGATGCGAGTCGCGAGTGGTAGCCTGTGCAGAGAGATGAACAGAGGAGTGACGTGGGCCCTCTTGGGCTCGTTGAAGATAAGACGAGCAGCAGATTTCTGAATCATTTGTAGAGGTTTAGTTTCACATGATGGAAGTCCAGCCAGAAGAGGCTGCAGTATCAAGCCTAGAAATGACCAGGGGCCTCATTTATAAACGTTGCGTACGCACAAAAGGCGGCGTACGCCGCTCTCTACGCAATAATTGGTGTTTATAAAAAGCAAACTTGACGGGAAAATGTGTGGTTCTCCACGCAAACTCTGACCCAGGCGTACGCACAAAAACGGGTGAAATGAGAAATGGCGACACCGTCGGCAGATGGAAGAAACGTGTGGAAGTGTGTAAACTGTAGACCATTGTGTAAAAGAAATGGCAATACTGCCTCTCATAAATAACATGAAGACTTTACAAAGCAAGTCTGACAATTAACAGCTGACACGAACACCCGTTTGATCGATCTGCAGTGTAAAACAAACAAAATCAAATGAAGATTACAACAGAAATGCAAATAAACACATATTTGCAAAAAGAAAAGTGAAATATGTTCTGCAATAATATTGGCATGTTATTCAATTCATCCTCATAACACATCTGTAGCTTGTCAGATGCAATCAAATGGATGGTAATAAAATGTCATGATGCCATCACAATGCGTAATGACGCACAATGGCTGATCTTGCGCTCTTGGTTTTCCTCTCTGTGTTTGCCATGATTTCGCAATCGATGAATATCAACTTGTGGGCGTTTCACAGACTATTTATGGGCAACTATGGGCGTGACATGAAGCCACAAAAGCTGCGCTACATTTAGAATTGATTGTGATTTATTAAGGAAAAACTGCGTAGGATGTGCGTGCGCACGGTTTTATAAATCAGAAAATTTCTGTGCATACGCACGCCCTATGTTTCATCCGTACGCCACTTCTGACGCAAATCCTACGCAAAGTTTTATAAATGAGGCCCCAGGGCCTGGATGAGAAGTTGTGTTGCATGCTCAGTTAGGAAAGGCCTGATCTTCCTGATGTTGTGCAGTGCAAACCTGCATGATCGAGATGTCTTTGTAATGTGATCTGTGAAGGTCTGCTGGTCATCAAATGTTACTCCAAGATTTCTGACCGACCTTGATGGGGTGATTGATGATGATCTAGCTGGATAGTGAAGTCGTGTTGTAGAGACGGATTGGCAGGGAGGACGAGAAGCTCAGTCTTTGCCAGGTTGAGCTGCAGGTGATGTTCCTTCATCCATGCCGAGATGTCTGCCAGACAGCTTGAGATCAGTGCAGCTACTGTGGGATCATCTGGTTGAAATGAGAGGAAGAGCTGTGTGTCATCAGCATTGCAATGGTAAGAGAAACCATGTGCCTGTTGTGTCCCATTGATGTGGTGCAGATGAAGAAGAGGAGGGGACCAAGAACTGAACCCTGGGGAACACCTGTGGTCAGTTGATGTGCTCTGGATGCCTCACCTCTCCATGCGACCCTGAAGGACCTACCTGTGAGATAGGACTCAAACCAGTGGAGATAGGACCTGTGGAGGGAAGTTCCTGTGATGCCCAGAGATGATCTAGGAGAATGAGAAGTGAAGTAGGGCTTCTGTGACAGACAGTAAAGTAGTCTCGGTTGAATGCCCTTTCTTGAAGCCAGATTGGTTGACATTCAGCTGATTGTTCTGAGACAGGAAGATGATACTTGGTTGAAAGCAACTCGTTCAAGTGTTTTCACTATGAATGGTAGGAGAGAGACAGGTCTGTAACTCTCTTCAAGTGACGCGTTTAATGTGGTGGCACAAACACTCTGGGAAAACGCATGAAATAAAAAATTTGTAACATTTTGTGAAAAGAACACCATGGCTCTTTCGTGATGGAATAAAACTTTATTTCCTTTATCCAGATTTACTGATGAAAAAACACTATGATGATTCAGGAGCAGTTTGTTCTTTAGCGTGTTTCTTATGGTGGGTCTGAAAACTACCTAAATAAGGAATCTCTCGTCGCAGATGGAGCAGCGGTAAGGCTTCTCTCCTGTATGAACTCGCTCATGACGTCCTCAGAATGTATTTTCTGGTGTGACTTTAGAGAACTTGAGTTTGTGAAGGATTTCCCACATTCGCTTACGGCCTCTCGTTGGTGTGAACGCGCACATGCCTCTTCAAATGGTATCCATACATAATCTTCTATCGCAGTGAGGGCACTTGTACGGAAAGTGTGGATTCCAGTGTGGATTGTCTTGTGACTTGAAAGAACTTGTTTGTTGTGGAAATACTTGTCACACTTGCTGCAGAGGAAAGTCTTTTTGCCAGTGTGTGTCTTCATATGAACTGTCACATTAGATGGAGTGGTGAAAAAATCCTTCCCGCACTGTTTGCATCGAAACCTCTTCATTCTGTGCCTTTTGAATGAAGTCTCTTCTCTTCTAAGGTAGGAAAGCTGATTTCGCATATCTTGCATGTCAAGACTTTCTGTTCTGTGTGTTTTCTCTCATGTCTCGCTAAATATCCCTGTGAGCTCAATGTTTTCCCACAGGTGATGCAGGAGAAACTCTTGACCTTCAGCTGCTCTTTTGATGTCGAGGTTGTTTCTTCATCAGTAGATGAGCCGCTATTCACATCTGAAAAGAAAAAGGTATTACAATTTCTAACTTTAAATGAACACAAATAGATTTAATGAATCATGCACTTACTATCATGAAATTCTATAATATCTGTCTATATTTTTTCTATAACTTTGAGAGCTTAATGTAAAGATAAATGTGAAATTGTGATGCAGCTCATGATACAGTGTTTTCAACACATCGGTTCACAGTAACTATTGTCTGCACCTGCTGATTTAGGAACACAACCTAATGTTTACACACATTCTGACTATGAATTACTATAACACAAGATCATAAATGGAAGATACATACCTGAAGGAATAAAATCACTGTCATCATTTTGATTATCCTCATCTTCATTTTCTTCATCCTCAACATCATTTAATTCATCATCCTCATTCTGATCTTCATCTTCATCATCCTCCTCCTGGCTCTGTTGTTGTTCCTCTGCTGTGATTTCTTCTTCTCGTCTCTCTATCAGGTTCCTGCAGTCCCCCATTTTGACAGAGGTTTGATCAGCGGATCCATCATCCTGATCGTCAGTATAACACAGTAAAGTGAGGCTGAGCTCTGAGTCCTGTGTGTCTCTGGATCTCCGACTGAATCCTGAGCTTCTGTCCCATAAGTCACACACACTGAAACCTTCTCCAGATCCTGACAAACACATCATAGATCAACACAAATAAACAACAACCTGTTGATATTAGCCTCATTACTCAGCAGTTATCTCTAGTGGGTATATTGGTGATTTGTTTGCATATTTTGCTCAAACCTCTCTCTTGGGTTTGTCTCCTCTTTCTCTCAGCTTTGCCTCCAGGACGCCACCTCTTTCTTCACCTGACAGATTTCAGAGATGAAATACTCAATATCCAGCATGGACAGATCAGTTCCTACTGATTTACAGCAGATCACATCCATCTGCGTTCTCATGGTCAACATCTGAAGACAAACACATCATCATTATTACAAGATGCATTTATCCACATTTATATCAATCTAAGTTGTAATGTGGACTCAAGCATTTTCTGTAAAGCTGCTTTGAAACGATGTGTATTGTGATTGAGAAAAGCGCTATACAAGTAAATGTGAATTGAATTATAATGAACTTACACTGATTTAAACTCAAAAGGAGAACAGAACTACACAGAATAAGAACATGATTGCAATTTCTGAGAATATTAATACACAGGTAGATATTAATTACAGATATAAAATAAACATATGTTTAGGCGTGTTTATGTTTAAATTCACTATTGTAAATATACCATTACAACACATATATCTAAATATCTAAGTACCAATATCTAAAACTTAAATTTAGCTGCTGGATTTAAACACAGATTTCAGAAATTTAACATGATAATGTGATACTTGTACTCGTTTCTAAGCGTCATTTAAGTGTCCAGCATTGAAAATTGATTGAAAACCAAAATTAGAAAATTAAACAACGTGTTAACTTTGGTTCTCTTACGAGAGTACTCTCGTGTTGCGTAAGCTAGCTTACGCTACGGGAAAATCCCTTTTCTCGAGAATACTGATTTTTATTATCCTTAATTTTTGCATTAGTTTAAAACGCATTGCTGCATAAGCAGACCTAGACGAGACAGCTCGCGCGCCTATGGTTGCTCTGCAGCAACTGCTTGAACCTATCGAGAGACCGCCCTTGACGAGGCACCAATGAGGGCGCGGGCGCCCGTGCACATCACGTCCCGCCACGGTGGCCGTGGCTTAAGGCTTTATAAGCCGGGTCCAGATAGGTTTATTCTTTGATTTTTCAGCTCTTCAGGGAAGTGACCTTCACATCACTGCTCTCCAGAGAAGCCTGCGCCGTCGAACAGCTCTCAGCGGGACGAGCCTTCTCGGAAGCCGGTCATCTCACCGCTCCAGCCGCCGTTCCTGCTGCGCTATCCGGCGCTTATATCCTTATATCCTTTCACTGCATTCGCGTGTTACGTTATACGCGCTTCTCTAAAAGAGCGGGCCGTTGTTCCAAATGGCTCTTCTCTAAGTACGGCTCTTGCCAAGCCTCCCTCAGCGACGGGGACCGCCACATCCTGTGCGTTTCCTGCCAGGGACGAAGTCACGCAGACCACGCACTCTCCCAGGGCGGCTGCCCGGAGTGCGAGGAGATGTCTATGTCAACCCTGCGGGCTCATCTAGCATCTTTCGATGTGATACCTGCCCCTCCGCTTCTCTCTGCTGGGCCGCGCCGTTCACAGAGGACGCCGGAGGCCGCCGCTGAGAACGCTTGCATGTCGGATATCTTCCTGTGTGCATCGCTCTCTGGATCCCCTACCTCTATCACGGCCGGCCAGCGCCCTTCCACCCCCGCCGTGCATATCGAGTCTGAAGGGGACGACGCAGAAGAGGACAGCTGCTTTCTTCTAGCTTCGGAGTGTGAGGGCTGGTCGGGCTCCATTCTGGACCCCACCCCTTCCCTTCAGGAGTCGAGCGATGTGCGGACAAGCGTCGATGCGGAGCTTCTCCGCCTGCTCACCAAGGCCGTGGAGGACCTTGGCCTCGACTGGTCGCCGCCCGAGGAGCCCGCGCCCAGCAGGCTGGACGGCTTTTTCCTGCCCGGTCGCCGCTCGACGCCTCACACGAGGCCCGCTCCTTTCCTGCCGGAATTACACGAGGAGCTACTAAAAGCTGGAGGGCACCATTTTCTGCCAGGCTGCGGCCTACTGTCTCTTCGACGCTCTCTCTTGTTGACGGCGCGAAAGACAAGGGCTACCTCAGCATTCCTACGGTCGAGGAACCGGTAGCCCCACACCTCTGCCCGCCTTCCGTCAGATGGCAATCCAAGCCCTCGCAGGACAACTTCGGCTCTGATCGGTCGCGCTTACACCGCAGCCGGTCAGTCGCTTCAGCGCTTCATTCTATGGCCGTGCTCCAGGTTTTCCAAGCCAACCTTCTCCGCACTATGGACGAGGCGGGCCCGAATCCTGAGAATTTCACGGACCTTAGGAGCGCGACGGACTTAGCGCTACGAGCCACCAAGTCCGCTGCCCAGGCCATCGGGAGGAACATGGCGTCTCTCACCGTCACCGAGAGACACTTGTGGTTAACCTTGTCCGACATGAAAGAGTCCGACAGAGCCACTTTCCTTGACGCGCCTGTGTCGCCATCAGGTCTCTTCGGCCCGGCTGTTAAGGGTTTTGCAGAGCGGTACTCTGAGGTACAGAAAACTCGCAAGCCATGCGGCACTTTCTCCCGAAGCGCTCTAAGTCCGCGATGGGTCGCTCTAAGCAGCCGCCCGACCGGAAATCAGCGCCACAGCCGCCCCCGCCGCCAGCTTCACAGCGCTGTCAGCCCAGAGATTCTCAGCAGCGCTCGCGCTCTTCAAGCCGTCACAGGCCGCCTCCCCCACGGGGACCCAGGCCCAAGATAGTGCTGAAACCTGAGCCCTCAAAGTCTTCCTGACCACATTAGGAAGACGGAGATGGTCGAGTCCCGCCGCGGCCGGACCGCCAACAAAAGCAGCGTGCCCCGCTCTCACAGTTCCCTCAGCAGAGGCGACTGGAGATGTGTATTTCACAGCCAACGAGCCGGTTACACAACACGCTCGCCTGTACTCAAAGGACGTTTTTACGGCCGCCCAAATAAATCTCAAAAAGAGTATTCTGTCTGTTTGTCTGGCTCACGCCGATGGTGTTATAAATGAGGTTCTGTGCCCACTCCCCAGTGCTCACTCCTACACATAAGCACGGCCCGTCCAGTGTTACACACTCATTCACGGCCCACACTAATAAAACAGACTCACGCCGCGTGTGTTATGAATGTAGAAAAGGTGCCCGCTGTACAGTGCTCACCACTACACATGAACACGGGTCACTCTGTGACATACACTCACTCAGAGCCCCCGTCAATAAACACAAAAGCGTTCTGTGTGCAGAAAGCCCTTTATTAAACAAGTTGTGTTATGTGTGCGCGGAGCGCGCACGCCTCTATGAGCTCGCTCGCCTCCGTGAGCGCGCGCCCACCAGCAAGCGCTGTATGCTATGTGCCACACACACACAGCGACCAAAGCTCGTGCACCATTCTCCCTTTAGCTTTACACATGAAAGCATGGGAAAACATTCCGGGCGTGTCAGATTGGGTCCTGAACACTGTAAAACGAGGCTATTTCACTGCAGTTTGCCAGCAGACCCCCGCGCTTTCGAGCCAGGGTCATGACCACGGCGGGGTTTTTCCTACATTGAAATTTTTCGGTGTATAACAAATCATTACTTAAAACATACACATCTGAAATGAGAAAGTAAGTGTGCTTACCTCATTTAGCAAGAGTGTTTAGTAAAATTTAGCCTTAATAATCAAGTTAGACTGGAGTGAGATGAAACTAGATCAAAGCACAAATCAAGCTGTTGCTAGCTAGCTGCTAATTTTATATGGTAAAAAATTACACCATTACACATCTTAACGCTACGTTTTTAGTGCTACTTTTTAATTTATATGATTATACTAATATAATTATCAGGTCTATCAAAAAAGGATTTTATCTTTCAAAACAATAATCGCTTTCTTTTACTATCTAGCCTGACAACCAAATATTAACAACGAGGAACAAAAGAAACAAACTAGGATAAGAAAAAAAATCACAAACTGTTTCTTTGTATTTATTTTAAATTGAACATTTATTGTCAATATTGGGCTTGCGGATCATGTGGGTACTAGGGTACTCTTTGCTGTGTGTGGATGACCATGTCGGTCAGCCACCACCGAAGACCAATTTTGACCCAGGAAAAACCCTGCACGGTGAAACACGAAGTAGCACACCTACTTCGCACCGAGATTGCGGAACTGCTGAGAAAAGGGGCTGTAGAACCGTTCCTCTGAAACAGCAGACTGATCTCATGAAATGGCGTATGTATGACACGCCAATTCGTATTTCCATTTTTGGCGTGCTATCAACACGCATAATCGCTTTTCAGCGTGTTTATCAACGCCGTTGACTTAACGTTACAATATAAATATATGACCTACCCCAACCCCGTCCCTAAACCTACCTGTCACTGGGGTTAATACCATTTATGAGTATTACCTACCATCCTGGGAAAAAAAATATCGCTCCCCAGATGTAGATATACATTTTGCTTAGTTTCGCTCTGACATTTAACGGCGTACACATACACGCGGAAGATGACGGTTCGTTTCGGCGTGGACATACACGCGGATAGCTCTAAATGCGTATAGATAACACGCCACTTGACTTGAAAGTGGCGTGTATGTTTACGCAAAGTCATGATGTCATGCTGGAAACAGAGCGACTCAGGTCTCTACAGCAGATATTTCCTCGTTCCAAAGAAGGATGGTGGTCTCAGACCTATCCTAGATCTCAGACGGCTGAACAGAGCCCTCTTGCGGAGATCATTCAAAATGCTCACGACCAGACAAATTCTCGCGCAAATTCGCCCGAGGGACTGGTTTATCTCTGTGGATCTGAAAGACACCTATTTTCAGATCCAAATAGCACCCCATCACAGGCCTTTCTTACGATTCGCCTTCGAGGGTCAGATCTATGAGTACACCATCCTGCCGTTCGGTCTGTCTTTGGCACCTCGTACATTCACGAAGTGCATGGACGCAGCGCTCGCTCCCCTGAAGCATCAGGGGATACGAAAACTGAACATTTGGACGACTGGCTAATTTTAGCACAGTCAGAGGCAGAGCTGATAGCCCACAAAGCATTATTGCTAGACCATTTACAGGATTTGGGTCTCCAAATCAACTGGACCAAGAGCTCGCTGTCTCCCAGCCAGAGAATTTCCTTTCTGGGGACAGACTTAGACTCTGTGGCAATGACAGCCCGGCTGACGTCACAGCGCGAGCTGCAAATTCAGCGCCAGTAGCGTCTTTCAAAGTCGGCAGCATCCTTCCCCTCAAATGTTTTCAGAGGATGCTGGGTCTTATGGCTTCGGCAGTGCTTCGACTGGGCTTGCTTTTCATGCGCCCTCTCCAGCACTGGCTGAGAACGCAGGTCCCGCTTCGGGCGTGGACCTCCGCCGCGTTCACCTCAAGGTGACTCAGAACTGTGTTACGGCACTGGAGCCCTGGAAGGTGACAGACTGCTATCAGTCAGGCGTGGATCTGGGAACGATCTCGAAATGAAAAGTAATCTCGACAGACGCGTCCAACTCAGGTTGGGGTGCCCTCTACAAGGGCAGGCCGGTGTTCGGCTTGTGGGCAGCCCAGGAAGATAATATGATAATAATCATATTATGTACGTGCTGCCTGCACGACAACTGCATCAACAGATCGGGCTGTGAAGCCCCCTGACTGTCATGTTGCACTCGCATCTGTCCCTTGGCTCAGATGTCTTCTGACTGGCTAAATAGCTATTAAATCTTGAAGGTTCAGTCCTCGGATGTCTATCCCGGCTGTTATACCGTTCTAAGCTCCCATTCCCCCTTGTCTGGAATGGTTAATTATGTTCTTGGGCCCACCCCGGTCAGCGTAGTTTTTACTACTATTATGTGTTTCCCCGGGCACATGCCCTCGGGAATACATGTGTGGACTTGCGAGCACGCACAGCGTTTTACATTGGGTAAACACATAATAGTATAAACCTATCTGGACCCGGCTTATAAAGCCTTAAGCCACGCCCACCCTGGCGGGACGTGACGTGCACGGGCGCCCGCATCGGTGCCTCGCACGGGCGGTCTCTCGATAGGTTCAAGCAGTTGCCGCAGAGCAACCAATAGGCGCGCGAGCTGTCTCGCCTAGGTCTGCTTATGCAGCAATGCGTTTTAAACGAATGCAAACATTAAGGATCATTTTTTGGCTTCAGTATTCTCGAGAAAAGGGATTTTCCCGTAGCGTAAGCTAGCTTACGCAACACTCGTTCCCTCATCTAGAGAGAACCGAGTTACGTTAGTAACTGAGAGCGTTTTATTACAAATATCACAGTTAAAACACAGCTGCTGTAGTAAATGTGTGTTTACAACTACAATTATACTATTATTTATTATTATTTACCCATGCTAAACTATTTACTGTGGGGTAAAATCATGGCTAATTAGTTTTTTTATTTATTTAATCATTTATTTTTTTATGATAAATACGAATAAGAAGTTCATTTAAAGCTCATTAAAACACTACAGACAGAAAATCAACAATCACACAAACAGTTAAAAACAACACACCTCAGTCTGAGCGCGCCAGGCTTCCTCTTCTTCAGTGGTTTTAACGGCGGACTGAAGAGCATCACAGCGACTCCTACAGGTTTCAGGAAGAAACGCTAGTCAGTAGATATCGTGTCTACAGCAAACTTTCTCCATCTTTTTCTCAATCAAAAACAAGCTTGAATTCCTGTGGTGCAGCTACGAACGTGAATAATTGTTATGTTTTCTCTATGGTTCAAGTTGTAATGAATTTATTTTTGTAGTTGATGTGTCATGTTCACGGAACCACTTTATTTCCTAACGTTTCCGTATCGTGTATTATTGCATTTCTGTGTCAGAATCAGTTCAGCTCTCTAAACATGAACTGTGGTAAATAACGGTCCTTTCTTGCCCAGATGTGGTACTGCCATGTTTTTAGTATTACTGCTAAAAGAAGCTGTGGCTGAGATTTGTGTTTACACGAGAATAATATGCCAAATAAATAAAACTAGGCTATATCAGACACTGATCAGCACTTATATCTTACCTGACATGGTGGCACAAACGCTCTGGAAAGCACAAGAAATTGAAAATTAATAGCATTGTGTGAAAGGAAAACCATGTCTCTTTCTTGATTAAATAATGTTTACAATCCCAATGAAAACCATCCAACAATGGAAAAAAAGGGTGCAATTGCCTTACAATTATCACTGAGCCACTTTCAACACTTAACACATGTTTATCAACGTTATGAAATCCAGGAACTCATAGATACTATTTTGAGGTTTTTAATAGGTCAAGATCAATCAATCTCTCAAGTTTAAGATACAATCATTGTTCTATTCTGTCCAACACAACTTAATTTACAGAGTTTGGTTCAATCCATCTCTAATCTCTCAATCCACAAGCTCAATGTGACACTGCCTCCTACTGGCAGAAAGAGCTCAATGTACAGTTTCAAGATGAGCTGAATGAGTCTTTTCTAGATTTACTGATGAAAAGACATTATGGGGTGGTTCTTTCATTCTCAATAACAACTACTAGGGATGTCCCGATACCACTTTTTCACTTTCAATACGATACCGATGCCGCAGCTTTGGCTATTTGCCGATACCGATATCAATCCGATATTTTTATTTCAATCTTGAACTAATACTACTAATAATAAAATATATGGAAGCACTTGCTCAATTAGCCACATCAAAACATCTCACTCAAATGGAGAACAAATACTTCTCCAGTATATAGTCCACAACAACAGTTGATAATGAAAGACTGCCACCCTTTATTCAAAAGACCTTGAGATATGTTTGGTAATTAAAATTTTAAAATTAATTTGCTATATTTCAAATCAATACATTTGTTTCCTTCAAATTTTAATTAACTTTATTCTCATCTGAATTATAATTTATTTCTGTATAAAATAAGACTACCATTAAAAATACATTTGATTTTCTTTTTTAACCCCCTGAGGTCGGCAATCGCGCCGGCGAGATAGGCTCGGTTTTTTTTTTTATCAGTTCAAAAGAGATTAATTTTGATCTGTTGACTTTGATATTACAAACAAGTTTCATATATCAATCGATTCTGTTAATGTGTATTATTTTTGTGTATACTCACAATAAAAACAAAGTGTTGTGCTTTTTGTAATTATTATTAATTCGTGGCCACGAAATAATTCACCTGAATATTCACCAATTCACAAAAATAGCTAGGTCTTTATAGCATTCACTAATTAATAGTATCAAACTGTTTTTGGCCACGTTGTAATAAATCAAAATGAGGGAGGGAATTAGTTCAACGTGTCCACGATTTAATAAAACGAGGGAACAAATAAGTCGTTGTAACAACTAATTTATTTAGATCAGTGGACAGGGCGCATAAGAACAAACAGAGAGAGAGAGCCCCGGCCGCGCGCGCGCACTCTCACCGCCTTCAAACAACACGAGCGCTGTATTGCTCTCTCTCCCTCGCGCATATCAACACAATAGTAAAAGGTCGGAAGACCGATTGTGTTTTATAGATTAGTAGTTTGTTCATATAAAGTGTTTGATTAGCAATTACATGTTAAGGAAATGCATAATACAAATTGTATGGGTTAATGTAACGGTAAACGGACTCTGCGGGTAAAACTGTTGTGATGAAACTGCGCATGCGCGGGGTAAAACTGCTGGGGTAAAGCTGTGGCTCTGCAGACAGATATTATTGGAGCGATCAGTGGCGCGGATACTATGTTTGTTTCTGGCTCGCACACAGCCTTCACTCTCGGACGCGCGCTTTCTTTGCCCGCTTCATATTAGAAAACTGGTCATGACTACTTCTTGTGGACATTACAAATGTCTGGGAGCGCTCTAGCGGTCTCTGGTGGTGCAAAAATGTATTACAACTAAATTCAATGCACGCCATTGACGCCACTTAACCGAGCAAAATGTTTCACTCGGTTACGCAATTTTTAACGGTTAATCGGTTAACCATGGACACCCCTAGATGACAGTGATATCAGCAATAGTTAATCGAGTGATAAAGTGTGGCTTGACACATACAGTAAACATATTGATTCATCATTTACAAAGATTACATCCGTTTTTGTATGTTTGTTAGTGAATGTTATGGTGAATTATAAATATGAGGTTTGAACAATCTGCAAACTGTGCCTACAGCAGTTTAAAAATCAAGAGCATGTACAACATAGCACATCCTATTCACTAACAACTGAAACTATTTTGTTGTAAAACTGCAGTTAAATTTACATAAGAAATGTTCATATATTCTAAAAATGCTGCGATACTGTAAAATGATGACAGCTGCAACAACATATTATATTCACCACATTTTGGTTCTCACTATATTATTTTGATGAGTTAATGTCAAATGAAAAGAATTGTCTATGGTGAAGGAAGCCTTCATTGAGGCAGCGGATTCTTTGTTTAAAGACTTTACGAACAAAACAGAAATAATGTCTGTAGTCAAAGCTGTTCAGTTGACAAGAAATACAGTGACCAGGCGATGCGAAATGATGGGCGACAACTTAGTGCAGCAGCTTGCTAAGGACATTGACTGTTGCGAGTGCTTTCGCTACAGATGGACGAGTCTACAGACATCACAGACAAAGCCCAATTGTGCATTTTTATTCGAATGGTCTTCCACGACATGACTGCAAAAGAGGAACTTTTAGCAGTTCTGCATATGAACGCACACACACGAGGGATGAAACCTTTGAGATATTCAAAAACTTTATCGACAAGAATAAGATTCCAGTGTGCAAATTGGTGTCAATCACCACCGACGGAGCGCCTTCCATGATCGGCCGCTCTAATGGATTTGTTGCCAAATGCCGAGAGGATGAAGCGTTTCCTGACTTTTTAAGTTATCATTGTATCATACACCAACAAGCGTTGTGCGCGAAAATGTTGAACATGAAAGAGATCATGGACGTAGCAAACAAAGTAGCCTGCTCTATCCGTGCTAGATCTCTTCAAAGACGACTGTTCCGCTTGCATCTTGAGGAGGCTAGCAGCGACCACTCAGACCTACTGCTTCACACGGAGGTAAGGTGGTTGAGTAGGGGGAAATTCCTGCAACGATTCCGCGATCTCCTTCCCGAGGTAAAGCAGTTCCTACATGACAAAAAACATGCGGAATACACGCAACTTAATGATGATCGTTGGCTGCTTGATTTGGCGTTTTTAAGTGATCTGGCGAACTTGCTCAATGAGCTGATTGTGGAATTACAGGGCAAAGAGAAAACCGTGATCAATATGATAAGCTCAGTGAACGCCTTCAAGGGAAAACTTAAACTACTTTCTTCAAAGATCCAACGCCATGATCTGGGGAACTTTAGAAACCTTGCATCTGAGCTGAATAATCAAGGGAAGGACTTAACGGGATTGACAGTGCATGTTATGCAGAACAGATTGACACCGTCCTGTCAGACTTTGACAGGAGATTTCAAGACTTCGCTCTACTCGAGCCAGTTGCCACGTTTATGTGCTTCCCTTTTCGGGAGAATGCTGAGGTCGATGTCCTCGCTTCCAAAATCGCAACAATGTTTCAGCTCAGTTCTGCTGAAGTTGAGGATGAGATCTTGACACTGCAAGCAGATATTAACTTGAAGTCTAGGGCCCATGAACAATTCTGGAGTTTACTCACAGAAGAAAAGTATCCCAACACGAGAAAATGAGCAACATCACTGACTGCAATGTTTGGGTCTACTTACTTGTGCGAATCGACCTTTTCACATATGAAATTTATCAATTCCAAATACCGCTCCACCCTGACCGACGATCATTTGGAGGCCTGTCTTAGACTGGCTATCAGTAGCTATTGCCCGGACTATGCATCCCTAGTGGACTCCATCCAATGCAAGTCATCATCTGAATAAGGTACTGACCACTGATGTGAACATGCCATGTGTATGCAAGAAAATGACTACATGCAACTTATTGTACATAAAGTTAATTGGTAACCCTTCCTTTTACAGTCCCCTAATTACTAGGTATTTACCTGCTAAATATATGGTAAGTTATAGTTGGCTATTGGTAATTACCACAGGTAACAAGTATGTAAATGCAGAGAAACTACAAACTAATTACTAGGTATTTATACTGGGTATGTTCTTGCAGATGTTTTTACAATTTACTCAGTAAGTAAAGTGCAACTGTACTGTAAAAGGAAGCCTTGTTTATTTCCATGGTATTACCAGACTCTTACCACATCCTTTGCTACTGCTTAACATTTTTGAAATCACAAACTTTTACCATGTGTGTTCTGCAACTTAACTAAAACATTCCAGCCTGGCCTCATTAATACACAGTATTAATACGTAATTTTCAAAGATAGAAAACTACATGCATAGGCTACAATTATGAAGAAAAACAACATACGTGTAATCACAATAATTTATTTATTGCGAAAATGTCAAAACCGGTACCAAAAGTCGTTCACACGACGATGTGTTGCAGTCACAGTCCTCTCTTTCAGTATATAATAGTTTTGAATGAGGTACAGAGCAGAATTTAAGTTATTAATCCATGAAAATGTTAATCCAGCTTCGCTCTGTGTGAAGGCGCGCGCGCTTCACCATTTCAAATGTAGTTTACCGACTGAAATACGGCATGTCGCAATCTGTGACGAACATAGACGAACAGGCGAGAGCCAATGAGCGTTTGATATCACTGCCGTAAAACATGTCGTAATGCTTCTTGAGGGCGCAATTGTTGAATTTGAATTCATGACGAGCGCGGGATTTGACAGTTACGGACTGCGCTGCTGTGATAGCCTGTGAAATGGAGATGAAGATCACTCACTGGATAAAGGGCTGAATTTGGATCTCTTCTTGCAAATGTATGGATTCTAAAGATTTGGATTATATCAAGTATAATAAAATTGATGTCTTTTGTGAATTTATGTTGGGTTTTGGTGTATTATTGTTCTATTGGAGAAAAAGCATTTTGTGTCTCACTGTAAATAAACTAAATATTAAAATGGTTAAATGATTAAATAATAGAGATGCACCGATTGATCGGCTGGTGACCGGAATTGCCGATTTTCACGTGATCGGCCATGACCGGCGACCGGCCGGTCAGTCTGACATATGCCGATTTTATGCCGGTCAAATGCACTCGGGCGCCGCATGATTAACCCCTTTTGAGCGGTACGGTCTCATATGGGATTTTTATTTCTGTGTCCCTGAGAGTAACGTAACGTTACGGTGCCACATGTTCAGTGACGTCGCATAACTGCCAGATTCAAACTGTGCTTTCGCGCGTTGGCTGGCGCTGATCCAGAGTCGGACGCGTTCAGCGCTGTCATATATCACAACTAAGCAGTGTTTTCAACCTCATAATGTTTATTTTAGGTTTCAGATATTTAAATACACATAAGCGCGAGTAAAACAATACATTTGGAGTTTGTAAAATACACACTGATGTCTGGGAATCGAAAAATCATGTTCATGGATGAGGCTAAGTTCTATTTTTATAAATGTTGCGTTTAATGACATGCTTTTTGTGGCGAGGGGGGCGTGGTTCAGCGCGGTCTGTGATGGGAGAGAGAAGAGACGAGCAAGTAGGTCAAGTGCAAATGACGAACACCTGTGTCTTACTGCAGTATTATTGGCGTGGAGAGACCGCTTATAAGCCGCGCTGGAACGAGAGAGAGACTGGAGAGAAAATTGGACGCAGAGAAAGAGAACCGGTGGATCCGAGCTCTCATTTTTGAACTGTTTTGTGCCGTCGCGGTTGCCACGGTGAATGCGCGTTGTGCGCGGCTTTTGTTTGTTTTGCTTTATTTTAATAAAGTACGAGTCCCAGTCACGCCGATCCCTGTCTTCTTCCTTCCTGACTCTTAAACCTCATCACACTTTTATTTCATTAAAACGAATTAACCGCAAGAAAAGTAAGGTTTAATACTAAATTGGTTATCATAGATGTTACTGTATTTGTTGAATTCATTGTTGTGATAACGCTGCTCAGTTTTACGTGTTCTAAACAATTGTTGTAAAAGTACATTCGAACATGCCCACATCATTTGCCAAAATACTGATTAATCTTTATGTATAACACATGCTATATTTATTTACATGGCCATAAACACCAGACGTGATAAACAATGTCAATAAACTAAACACAAACCTAAAGCAATAATACTTCCCTTACATAAACATAACTATTACCGAATGCTACATTTGGAAAATATAAAATTAAGCATGCTTTGTCGACAGAACCAGCTGCAATCAGTAAAGAATAATTGTGTTCCATAACGACACACGAAACAAGCTAACGTTTGTTGCTTGATAGACACTACAACTAGGCCTACAACTTCTCCACGCAGTATGAGCGGAAACCGAGGGTAACGCGGATATGACACAATTGACTGGCGACTCCCAGCTCCCCCCTGCTCTAACGCCCCGTTTCCTTGGTTAAAATCGCAATTTTCTCACTATTTAAAAATAGTTGGAAACATTTGGGAATTGTAAGTAATCAACTTAACAAAATATATAACACTGGCCTTGAGATTTTGGGATATTTTAATGCAAAATTCTTACATATTTTACCTTTAACTGACTGTTTTGTCAAGTACTTTTTACTTTACTATATTTTCTTTTAGTGAAGTGACGTAAAAGTTTAAGTAAAACAAATGTCAGGGTTTCCCGCAGCACTTTGGAACTAAGGCGGCCGCCTAAGCAACACACGCCTACCGCCTTAACTAAGTCGTCAAAAAAATTTTTTACATCGCTTTCAAAAAGCTGGTGCTTAAATTAGCGTCAATTCATCCTTTGCAGGGAGTTTGATTGACATTCGATCAGAGTCTGACCAATCAAAATTCACCATTTTTGTCCGACAAAGCAGTCAGGAGAGTTAGATTAACGTCGGTGGATTTGACCTTGGCTTTAACTGAGGCAATCTGTCACGACACATTAAAGAACAACAAAACGTTAGGCCTATTTATTGTTTAATTTTCTTTGACTGACCAAATTTGAAAGTTGAGACTTTGTTTCATATTAAACATTACCTGCTCGGTCTTGTCTGTCAGCGCGTTGTCAGTGTCCTCTATTTTTCACTGCTTGAGAACATGGTTTGAATCCGAAAGTTAAAAAAGAAATAAAAAAATTAAATAACACTTCAGGTCTCCACACAATTGTAAAACTATGAAAGCCGTGTGACCGGCCAACCGGTAAGAAAAAAAAAAGAAAAAAAAGCATTGTACGCAGAGACGCGATCTGGAACACGGTCCATTTTCTCACAAATCTCTACGTTCATTTAAGACTTTATTTAAATCATTTAAGATGCTCTTATGAGGACACGCGACAAAACGGACATTTTGGCATCATTTGTGTGTGTTATGGTTTGTTCAAGCCCGAAAGAGTACTCGATACTGACGCGCGTCTTTTCTGTGAGTCGTGTGTGTGTGTGTGTAATAGGCATGGTCTAGTCTTGTCGCGCTTGAATGGTTTAAAAGCATTCACATTAATAAGAGCGTGATCATATAAGCTAGTCAACAGCTGACCGATAAAAACCGGATACTGCGTAATTTAACGCAATATATATATTTTTTTTTTGGTGCCGCGGTGGGCAAGTGATGAAACCAGTGTTGCGACTGAACACCGTGTAACACCGACTATCCTGCCAAGCCTAGACCACAGACATTCGGATCAGCCTCAAACTCACTTCTTGTGATTTCACAGTACCTGCAAAAATAATGAGAGCGGCTGAGGTTCTCTGTAAACCATATTATATTTATATTATATTTATATTTATATATTTATATTATTAAACATAAATATGAAACTAAATCGTTTTCTTTAATGACTGGGCTACAGCACGTAGGCCTATAGCCTACACAGTACAGAGAAATCTAATGTTGGAGCGGGATTGGAGCGAACACCGTCTTACTGGCACATGTTGTACCACACCAACCTTCAAATTTTACTGAAGATAGTTTGCAGTTTCATCAGGCAGAAGTCAGCTTCAAGAATCACAAGGAGTGATTACTCCAGTGCTCAAAAGTAGGCCGCTTCCCCTTACATTTACAAAAATCACAGCAATTATACCCTTCACCAAAAACTAAGCTTTGTCATTGCTTCAGGTTGAATGATTCTGATTGGTTAATAAATAATCACACATTTTCTACACATAGATAGACTGAAGCATATCTCCATCAATTATGCGGCTGACATTCTGACCCTGAATTTAGGCACGTCGTGACTTCCACACTTGTAGTGATTGTAATGAATAGTAATTGGACCAATTTTTGAGTCTCTAGGACCAACTCTATAGCGCCACCACCAGTTCAAAAACTCAACATTAAAAGGGTTATAGCTTTTGAACCCTTTGATCTAGATGTGAATGTAAATAGATGTAAACAATACTTTAGGTGAATTACAGTAATTATTTCATAAACTTATTTGTAATTGTACGTACAGTAAGGGAGTTATAGTCAAAATTTCACGTGTAGTAAGTCAGTCTGGTCACTAGGGACAAGCTACAACCTTTGGATAATAAAAAATCCCTTTGGTGAATTAATGTAATTTGATTCTAAAAATATTTGTGTACAGTATGTGCAGTGAGGCAGGTTTCCTATCCTATCATTATAATGCAGTATAGTATATAATGCAAGTTAGTATGCCATTAAAACAATACTTTCCCACTTTGATCGATTGTGGAAAATGTAGGCTAGTAGTTGATCATATTTGTTGTCCATATCATGTAGCTGCTTAGAATGTGCAAAAAAAATTGCTTTATTGCACATATAATTAAAATAGATCTTAAACGCGAATATGCGAATAGGTAGAGCTTATAATAACAAACCAAACGTGAAAAAAAACGGTGCAGGTAAAGTTCCCGGTGAACATAGGAACAGTTTAGACAGAGAGTAAAGCTAGGTCAAAAAACAGCTCCTCGGCGCTGTTACACCTGCATTATGTTACCTAAAGTATGATTTGGCAAAATTCAACAGTACAGCTCTCAACTGGAGCTAGGCCTATTGATGATTATTTATCGTCTCTACTCTGGCTCGATAACAATATACCAGTGGACACCAAAGTTACTGCCATAGCTACGACAGTGGAGTTATGCTAAGTAATGTTAGTTATATAAGGTACGTGTGCTAGTGATGCATGCTTCATGACAAAAAAACAACAACAACAATTGCCATCAAAAAGAAAAAAGCCCGATTACCTGTCCAGCAGAAATAAAGCCATCATGGCGTCACTTTTCAGCCCCATGAGGCCCTCAGTTGTCGCCACCGCTGGAAAGCCACGCCGATATTGACTCTCGACTGATTTCTAGCTTTATCCAAAGACTTTTTGGTCATAGCCTTTTCGTATACTGTCTTCCTTTTTTTGCCTTGTTTGCCTTCGCTGAATGTATATGCAGGTACTAGGAATTTTGACTGCTCTTTCTCTGCCATAATTGTGTTTCTTCCTAGCTCCGTGCCTCTTCCCCTCCTCTTCAAACGGGAGCGCGCATGTGGTCAGCTCCTCCTGTCCTGTGGCAGCAGGGGTGGTAGCCATGGTAGCGAGGGAGAGTGACAGTCGCCCAGCCAATCATTTCACTCATTCCGAATGGAAATAAGTAGCTGTGTTTATAGAGCTGGTAAGTCCCGCCCATCCGTAAAACCCCAAGTGGACCTCAAGATTGTAGTAAAATGATGGCAAAATTCAAACGGGACCAGAAGATAATTATTTTCTCACATTCACTTGCATTGACGATTTTTCGATCTAGAGGTCCAGTGGGGTTAGCGGAAGGGGCGGGACTTACCAGCTCTATTGCGCCCTGAGAGGACTACAGACACTCGATTTTTATACTATCTTTTTCAGAGTACTTACATTTTAATTATGTATTGGTATATAAAGAAAGTTTAAACAAATTTGGAAAAAAAACAGCCGCACCTGACTTTATTTATTTTTTATCTTATTTTTTGACCACAAGAGGGCGCAGTTTCCAACAATAACAAAGGCGAAGCTTGATGACGCTATGAAGGAGGTGACGATGGGAGATGTCGTTTTCACCATCTAGCGATGTGTCTAAATGGAATTAATGAATCATGATCACGGATGAGGTAATTTATTCGTTTTTGTATTACCTGTATGTCTGATCGTATTATTTTATGTCATCATAATTAATGAACTGCAAGGAACGTGAAATGTTCGAAATGCTATATTATTACAGGCACGTGGTGTAATTCATATCTATTAAAATCATCTTTACTGTAACTATTACGTTACTTGTACAATAAAAAAAACTTTTGATTGCTTACCTGTCTATCAATACACTCGCGAGAGCAGAGTCGCTGTCAAGTCTAAGATTGTCGCGCAGCTCTCTCCATCTCGAAAACGCCCGGCCGATATTTATCCGGGTTTTATTCCTCCGTTTGTCACACAGTCTCTGCGTGTATCCGAATATGGACGCTTTCGTTTTGTTGGCACTTCAATACTCGCCAAGTAATAATGTGATCCATAACAGCTATAACCATACAGTCTATGGCGGAGTCCCAATTCGCATACTATCCGTCCTAAATAGTATGCGAAACTAGAATTAGTACGTCCCAAATCGTAGTATGTTGAAATGAGTATTCCAAAGATACCCGGATGGTCTACTATTTTCGGTTAGAATTTAGGTGTGTTCGACATCGGCTGCGGCTGGATGTAACCGATCGGCGAGAGTAGCCGCGTGCAGGCGGGGAGGAGCTGCAAACGGAGACGTGAAGATACCAGAGGCTCTAGGAATGGAATCGCCGGAGAACTTGATAATCGAGCGGGCTCACAGAATCGTGACACGCCAGAGGACACTGATTTTGAAGTTCTTGAATTTCAAAGACAAGGAGCGAGTATTAAAGCTATAGTAGGTAATGTTGGAGAGCTAGCAATAATTGAAAGCGGCACCTCTTCAAAGCTCCACCCCCTCCCGTCAGTACTCCGTCCAAAGCTACGCCCCCACAAACATGAACGCGCATCCACAGTCGGAGTATGGGCATCAACCAAACTATATTATTATTACAATGAATGCAAAAAAAAAAAAAAAAGCATGGCTATTGTTAGTAATGTTACTCGCAGCTTTCAGGCTAACGTTACACCGTTTGGTGTTGTATGAACTCTGAAATGTAGCTACGTCTCTTTGGATAAAAGCGTCTGCTAAATTAAATGTAACAATGTAACGTTTTGTTTTGTTACTATCACTGGCAACTATCACACGTGAATTTTCTGTTTTTATATATCTTCGTTATTTTGGTTGTTAGAGCTTCCACGACGAGAGCTAATGTTAGCATTGGGCTAATACTAGCTACAAAAATAGCTACGTTGCCTAACGTAACATATATCATGGAAATAACAAATCCCCCCGAAGCAAAACAAATAATTACCTGTCCAGCAGAAAGACCGCAACCTCGGCATCGCTTTTCAGGCCCTTCAGCTCCCTCAGTTGTCTCCACCGTTCAAATGCTGCACCAATGTTGACGCGAGTTTGTCCTCTGGCTTTATCCAGTGCCTGTTTCGTTGCAGCTTTTCTGCCTCCGATTTTCTTTTTTTAGGCTTTTTATCAGGGCGAGCAGTTACCAGCAAAGCTGGCATTGGTAGTTTTTGCTGCATTTTCTCTTCCATTGTGCCGCAAACTCCTGCTTACTCGGTGTAGTGAGCTGAATATTTCAAGTACACTTGGCTGCAGCCTGCAGATCGGGGCCCGCCCATAACGCTTCTCATTGTTGGGGCAAAGTGATGACGTCGACGCCATGGTAACACAGGAAATGCGGTTGAAAACAATGCGGTCTTTAAAACGCATGCGCCATATCGCGCTGACAGCGCATGCGTCGTATTTGCTTTAAGTGGTGACGTCACGCGTCTTCAAAACGCATGCGCAGATTTGAAATCAAAACTTTAATAAAATAATAAAGAATTAAAACAACTCTACAGTAATAATGAAAGCAGCAAAAAGTAGTAGAGCGCTTATCCATAGTTTTAACTATGCCTGATCTAATGTAAACTTATAAGGAGTTACAGAGTAGGCTGTATATTGTGTAATATCTGTGTAGTTTTTTTAAAGTTTTTCACATTCTGTTGCTCTTCACTGTGTAAATTACAAAATTACTGTAAACATTAATGGCACCTTATATATTTCTTATTTTAATCATTCCTCTGTAATAGTTCTTGTTTATTTTTGTGCATTAGGTTATTATAAAACATTTATGCCAATAAAGTAGTTTGAAGTTAAACTAATACATTTGTAGTTAGCTACTGTATGTACTGTAGCTACTACATTGTCAATCTCTGTATCCCATATTATGCATGCCAACTCAAAAAACCAAACTCATACCAGTGATAACTTTTATTTCAAAAAAAAAAAAAATTGTGTAAAAGAGATATGCACACATACAGATAATCACGTACACACACACACACGCGCATACACACACCTGCCTGACTCACACACGTACGTACACTCACACACGTACGTACACTCACACACGTACGTACACTCACACACGTACGTACACTCACACACGTACGTACACTCATTTATATATTAATAACAATAATATCAAAATACATTTAATCAATTTATTCATAGAAAATATCCTACAATAGCTATAGTACTATTAACTATTAACTCTTAAATCCTATATTTCTTCTCCTGGTTCAGTTTTGCCACTGTATTTCTTTTTAAGGGCCTTATTGTTTTAACCTGTGGTTTTAACACTATATCCTAATCCCACCAAAACCACACACACACACACACACACACACACACTACACACACACTTAGACCTACGCTGCCCAAGTTATTTGTGTGATATGATGAGTAAAGTTAGTTACACGATCTAATTTTTACACCACTTAATTTTAACATAACATTAAACACCACTTCAGAATTAAAAATGGTAAAATAAAATGTAAATAAAATTAGAACAAAAAAAAAGAGTAGCTTACCTGTGTACTCACCATGCACTAACCAATGAGAAGCATTGTGGGCGGGGCTGCACGTGCACCCCCGCCCAAATCTGCAGGCTGCAGCCAGGTGCTTCTCGAATATTTCCGGGAACGGTGACATGTGATGAGTGCACGCAGGGCAGCGCACACAGTGGGGCTCGGGCACGAGACATGAAGGCATCTGATTGGTTCTTTACATTCGCACCGAGTGGCAGTGATTGGTCAGAGTTTTTACTGTCCTGCAGCTGCTACAGAGGTCTGATTGTTTTCATTCTTTTTCTGAACACATAATGTATTGACTACTATCAGGATGGAAGGACCATTTCACCCAGTATAAAAAAGTGTTTCTGAACAGGATTACCTACTATAGCTTTAATGGGTTTATGTTGTGCCAAAAAAGTACCGTGTTTATCTTGTAGGGTAAATAAAAAGGCTCTAGTACAGTGTCATGCAAGTGTCTTTTTTTTTATGTATTTCTTTTGATGTTTCTGTCTTAGATTTATACCTTACTACAAACTCTTATGAAAATAAACACCTTTTACTACACTAACCATAGTTTAACCACACTGACTTATTTGTAGTAATACTGTGGCTGTACAAATGTTAACTTTATCAGTCCAACTTTTACTATAGTAAAAGCATGGTTCATTTTCATCGGGGTATTTTTGAGTATTATACATAAGTATAAAACTAAGTATAAAATACGTTAAACAATAGTTAGCCTATACAATATATAAACTTTAAATATTTAAACTCAGAAAATAAGTAGCTTTCGTTACACACATTGCACATGAACGTCAGAACCAGCCGCCTCACAAACGACCTGCGTTTGGTTGATCTATGACGTTTGGTTGACCTGCTTCACTCCTCAATTGCAAATGTATTGTGGAAAAAACGATGAGGGAAAAAAAGATGGGAATAGTAAAATTATATTTGACATAAGAATGAATGAAATGTAAAATGTTTTGTTAACAGTCGCGGTGTGCGTAGCTAGGCAACCACGTTCTCGTTCACGTTGCATGACGTCATCGAAGTATGTCCCAGAACGTGCGTACTCTTTTGATACACACTCAAAAGTATGTACTTTTTCCTCACAAAAAAGTACATACTTTTAGGTCGTAGTATAAGTAGGCGAATTGGGTCTTAGCCTATGGGTATAATGCTATAACCACCACTTCCGCATTTGACCATGTGATATTCCGGTGTGGTGGAATATCACATGGTCCACACCGGAAAAAAAGGATAGTGCGAGAGGCGACATTTCTTTTCCGGGACGGACAGTTATTTAAAATCGAATTTCTCTGAAATGAAAAATCTTTGGAGACTTTTGAGATATTGTAAGTACACAACTGGAGGAAATATATCACACTGTGCAAGTTATTTTTGGAATAATTTTAATTTTATTAAAAAATTGTTACATATTGGAGCTTTAAGTGTGTGCTGCAACCAGATTTCACAATCGTTTAGGAATTTAAAAGTCCTGTAATGTGTCGTCCTGTCACAAATAAACATAAATATAATTGAGAGATTATACAAGCAGAATCATGGAAGAAAATAGAAACACAAGACCAGGCCATAAGGTGATGACCATTAATAAACAGCCAACATCCCATGTTCACATTTACCTAGATTAATAAATAGCCAACATCCCCATGTTCACATTTACTTACAGTTTTTTTGCCACAAGAAATGTGTCTTAAATTACATAATATTTTTTACTTGAATAAAATCAGTAATTTTAGTTTTAGTTTTCCATTTGTTTTTTTAATGTGTGGCCACAAAGAAAATTATGCTTCTGAAACAAACCATGGACTCATGTTTCACATAGATTTGGGCAGATGCATTTTATGCTAATTTTATTTGTGTGAGCGCAGTGGATTGGCTGCAGGTGCTCAGTGCTCTCCTGTAGGGCCGTACATATGCAAATCACTGTCTGAGGGCACAAGATATGACTGGTGAAGATCTGAGAATGTTTCCAAACCAGCTCACCACAGTTGCAACTAATCAAAAATCAACTAGCCGGTCAAGCAATGGATTCTACAAACAACCAAGATTCTTGTGAGAAGTGCAAGAAGAAAAATTGTGAATGTCAGAAATCAGACTGTTCGTGCTGTAGTGCTGAGACCTGGAAAGACTGCTGCTGTGGTTGTTGTTAAACTTTGGCTGCGGCTCTATTGAATCTTCTCCAGATTGTTGTGGTGACCTTTGTTCTCTTGGTATTGATAACTGTACTCTGCTGTGAGTGTTTGCAGGACATTGCTTAGGTGAGAAATGTTTGCTTACATGTGGTCATAGTCACAATCTACTGAAACATGTTATACTAACACTTACTACTGTCCATCTAAATGAGAAGAGTAAAAAACTAATAGGAGAAAAATATGAAAAAAGTGCTTAGTGTATTTTAATCTTTCAGTAAATATATATAAACATCCTTAGAACTCACTTACATTCCTATAAGAAGATTCGACTTGTTTTCAGGTAAAAAAATCTTGAATTTTGTTTTTCACCCCATTGGCATAAATATTATATTACATTTCGGATCTAAACAAGAAAATATGCTGATTTGGCAATTAATCATTAATAAAAAAAAAAAAAACTTAAAGTATTAAAGTGAGTATAAGGATGTTTAGATTATTATTATTATTATTGGATGAATGAATTGTTATATGAATATTGAGGAATGATTGTTTTGTTTGACGGGTAACTTCCACTTGCCCAAAAAATGTGTGGAAACCCACAGGGTTTTTATTTGAACATGTTCCTCCCGAACTTTAATTACACGAGTTAACACTTACAAATAAGTCAGATAGAATAAATGCGTATTTGGCGTGCTGTCCGAGGAGAGGGCTCCGGGCTCGGTATTCGGCCCGAACCCAGAATACTCCCCCAAAAGCTGCAAATAAATGCAGGACAGCCACCAGAATGATGTTGATGACCCCCAACAAACGTGCGGAATGCAAGGCTTAAGGTATCAGATGTGGGAAGGGGTTAGTCGCTGGTAGGCTTCTTGTAACAACGGGCGGGAGTTGGTTGTCATGACGTCGGATGGGTGTGCCTCTCAGGTGGTTGGCTGGGGATGGTCGTCAGGGGTGCCGCCAGAAATTCTGGGCCCTATGGAAACCAAAATTTCTGGGCCCCCTAAATTTTTTACAGATAAAATTTAACCCAATAAACAGCCCTGTATACTTTAAAAAAGATACTTAGCACATTGCATAATTAAAATGTCTAAAGATGAGTACAAAGCCTACAAAAACAAGAAAAAAATATAGAAATATGTACCTGTTTACATAAAAGGGAGAACATTTATTATCTCAATCTCAACACACACGTAATAACCATATTACTTTTATTGGCCTATTTAGTTTTCTAATATAAAATATTAAAATATCAATTTTGTAGGGGTGTAACGATACGTGTATTCGTATCGAACCGTTCGGAACGAGGCTTTCGGTTCGGTTTTCGGTACGCATTCGGGACCATTTTTTCTGCCGACCAAAATTCTGTTCTTTCAAATGAAGGCGCGTCGCGGGTGGCAAGCGCGCTCATAGAGGCTGGCGCGACCACAAAATCAACTGGCAAACGCAATGTAAGGTACGAAACTGAGCTACTCTCATTGTGTTTATGTGGACCGTTTATCAGTTTTGACCTGTGAAGCGGGACTCGCAAGCCCAATGCGCGAGCCTGATCAAGCTACACTACCACATAGCGTTAAGAGATCCAGACCAGTAAAGAAAGCATTTGAATTTCAAATGCTTTTTGAATTCGCCACTGAAGTAATAACATCGCTGCGAGATCTAGTAAAACATGCACATTTCTCTGTTATTAACGGATCAAACAGCGCTGACGTGGAAACCAGGAAGAAACGTTGTGCCATGAATGAACTGGCCGGTGTCCACAGATCAGCAACATTCACCATGGATTTACTGTAGTAAGACTAACTGCAAGGTATGGAAGTTTGTCAGGAATAGTGGGCTATAATGCTTTCAAGTAACATTACGTCGGTTTTATTTTGACATTATGAATAGAATTTCTGCCCTCAAATGTTAATCTGAACTAAAATAAACCTTTGTTTATAACTAGCCTACTACTACAATATTACATTTGATTTTGTCCAAGGAGCTGTTTTGTTTTATATGCTCATAAGAAGAGTCAAGTATAGCTCCATTATTGCTCAGTAAAAAAAGCGCTCCATTTTTGCTCAGAAAAAAAAAAAAAAAAAAAAAAAAAAAAAAAAATCATACTTTATGATGTTAGTTTTAATAAACAAAACAATAATAAACAAAATTTATTCAAGGAAATTTCTCTGGCATTTGTTTATTTTTGCTGTATGGAAAACGTACCGTACCGAAACGTGACACAAGTGTATCTTATTGAACCGAACCGTGAATTGTGTGAACTGTTACACCCCTACTATTTTTAAACTCCTTATAAGCAATGGTTACTACAGACACATGTTTTATTCAATTTTATATAATTTTTTCTGGGGCATTTTATTCATATTAAGAACATCAAGTTTGACGGCATCGATCGTAGCAGCAGCACTGTCACTTCACAGAACACACGACACACACGGCAAACTGATCTTGTCATTTTTGAAGCGTGTAGATTACTTTTTGTTTTGTAAAGTTATCATCATGTGGCGAACACAGTAGATAAGACGTGTTTAGAGGCTTCAATCTTCGTGAAGTTTCGCGCTCAGGCTCACCTTGTTTGGCTGAGACGGGGAGCATAGTGCGAACTACGGGGGAGCTCGGCTCCCCTTAATAAGACATGGGCTCCCCTGAAAACAAGATATGTGAAATTTGGGGGGGTCTCAAAAAATATTGACAAAGTGTATTTTTTTTACATGCAATTTCAGTTGTGTAATGTGATCATGATGGATTATTATGTGTAAAATAGCAAAAATATTATTCATTCATGCATGACGGCGATGGATTATTATGTGTAAAATAGCAAAAATATTATTCATTCATGCATGACGGCGATTAAAACCTAATTTACTTCAATAAATATTACTATACATGCTATTCTTGTCATGAGCATCAATGTGTGGGGGCGCTGCGGTGCAAATTCCACATATGTTAGTACGTCATAGATTCGTAGAAAAAAAAACAAAAAAACGTTGGAGGCCATTTATCTCCGCGCGAAGTCCTTAATTAATTCTGCAGTTATACCATCATACCATCAAAAAGAAAACAAGGCAGTTTAATTAATTTTGGGTTTATAAAGAAATTGTGTAGTGATGACGTGGCGGGGGAGGCGTGGTTCAGCGAGGTCTGCGACGAGAGAGAGAGTGGAGAGACGAGCGGCGGTAAGTGGGTCAAGTGCAAAATGACTTACACCTGTGTCTCGTTGCAGTAATTGGCGTGGGGAGACCATATAAAAGACAGACTGGAACCAGCGATCGGAGAGAGAGGGCTGAGGACTCGTGGGATCGTGAAAGAGGACTCTGAATGAGGAAGACAAACGCAGTCGAGTATTTTGAACTGTGGAATGAGATTTATGTTTGATGCGCATGTGGCGCGATTGTGATCTGAGTTTATTTAATAAATTACCCACGAGCCTCAGCCAGCTGACCCCGGTCTCCTTCCTTCTCACACATACAAACAAGGGAAAATACTACACTGGTGCCGAAACCCAGGAAGGAAGGAGAACGCCGCCGCCAAGATGCTAACTCCGTCAGGATCATCAGGAAAGCCATTTGCGGACATCATCACATCGCTCGCGGGTCTACATCAGGAAAACCATCAAGCCCTGCTGGACTTGCGGGAGGATCAGGAACATCGGTTTCAAGCCATGATGCAAGCCCAGCAGGAGGACCGCAAGCTGTTCCGGAGCTTGCTGGACTGGGAGGTTCGGACGGAGTCGGCTCCATCCCAGCCACTCACATGTCTCTTACAAAGATGGGTGTCTCTGACGATCCCGAGGCCTCCTTGGACCTGTTTGAAAGAACGGCCGAGGCATGTGAGTGGCCATCGACCAGCTGGCCGGTACAGCTAATCCCGCTGCTGTCGGGGGAAGCCCAGAGAAGGCTGCTCAACGACTGCCCGTCCAGAACCTCCTGGTGCACGCCGATCTGAAACGAGCCATTCTCCAGAGGGTCGGTCTCAACCCAGAACAACATTGTCAACGCTTCCGTTCACTGGAACTGGCGGAAGCAGGCCGACCCTTTGTCTTGGCGCAGCTCCGGGACTCGTGCCGCAAATGGCTGTTGGCCGGAGGAAGCGACGCCGAGGCCATCATCGACAAGGTGGTACTGGAACAGTTTGGTCTCGTCTACCGAAGAGGACTGCCCAGTGGGTCCAGTGCCACCCGCCGGCGTCGCTGGATCTGGCCATCCAACTGGCGGAGGATCAACTGGCGGCGTGCTCCGGGGTCGGCGAACCCCTTCCATCCATATCTCTCTCTCTTTCTCCCCCTGTCTCTCTCTCTTCCCATTCCCCTAAGCCTGTTCCTTTTCCAGGACCCGGTTTAATGGACCACCGAGGGCACCTCCCCGCTGGAAGGCTGGCGCAGAGGTTCCAGCCGGGTCGCGAGGATCAGTCAGGGGAGCGGGACCGGTGAAATGCTGAAGGGCTCGACGCGGTTCCTGCGCTCTCCCCACGCCAATTCCTTGACCCACTTCCTGCCACTAGGGCGGCGGGGAAGCCTGGGCCGGCCTGTTGAAGATGTGGGGTTCCGGGCCATTTCATGGAGGTTGGGACATTGGTCTGGATCCCAGACGTCCCCATACCTGCCAACCTTGCAAAGTTTTTTTGCGTATCATCGACGACGGGGGGGGGGTCTATTTGTGTCGTGCTGTCTGTCTTTGCATTTGAACATTGCACATTTTAAACAGGACACGCATTAGCTGAATAAATGTTAGCCAATACAAACATATTTATAGAAAACATATGGAGTCCAATAATAGCATAACGAATCACTTATTCTAAAAATAATATAAAGCAGGCTATAAGTTCCGAATCCGACATATAATGAGGGCTGTGTTAACAGTAAAACGTCCGTCATTTAACGAATTTTAAAAGCAGGGATGGATAATACAAAATGCTTTTTGACAAAAAAAACAACAAAAAAAAACAAGCAAGAATAAAATTTAAACTTAGCCAGTCAATTTTCATTTTACAATGATCTTCTCTCTGTCTGTGTGCGCGCGTCCGTGTTTGTGAGAGAGCTCGCGCAGCACTGATACAACGGTACTTTTTAATCCAGTAACTAACGCGCTAGTTTTCATACAAATGAAAAATGTAACATAATTAGGTACTTTAGTTATAACGTTAATTAACACAATAACTAACACATAGGCTACGTTTCTCAACAATGAAAATTAATGAATAAATAAACGCCTGTTTCAGACTCGCGCTTATCATTAGGCTAATCCATAAATCACAGCACTTTCATAATCACAAAGTAAAGACATAGCGATTTCAAGATTTATTGTTCAGCATTACTTGAGCATTTTATTATTTGCATGACTGAATGAGTCTTCCTCTTTTCTGAGTGACCATGAATAACTTAACGGAGTATTTTAAGATAATCCATGCGATATGTGTGATCATCGAATCCATAAGATTAAGTTAACTCAACAATCAACTTCCCACATCGACCCCAGGCCGTTTACCTTCAGGAGAAGAACTGTAGCCTGCTGCACTGTGCTCGCTTATGATATCAGTCATACGGTCATAAGTCAGTCATACGTACTTTGAAGTCAAAATGCGTATCCGCTACGCAAAATGCGTACAGGTTGGCAGGTCTGCGTCCCGCAGGCCACCCCCGATCAAGCCGGGTTATACCAGATACCTGTGAGTATTAAGGGGGGTACCTATCAGGCCTTGGTGGATTCAGGTTGTAACCAGACCTCTATCCATCAAAGCCTGATGCAATCCGGGGCATTGGATACGGGCTGCATGGTTAAGGTGAGGTGTGTACACAGGGATATAGTGTAATACCCCTTAAAAGCCATCACTATTAAATTTAGGGGACATAACCATTGTGTGGAGGTGGCAGTTAGCCCGCGCCTCCGGCATCCGTTAATTTTGGCCTTTTTTTTGAACAATTATTGGTATGTTTGACAGCGGATGCCTCTGGGAAAAAGAAAAGGCGGGGAAGGGGGGCGAGCGCTCATGTTGGAGAGGCTGTTCCTGAACCCAGCGGAACTGTTTCAGTGGAACTGAGCGGCTTGGCGAGGCTAAACCTCTCCAGTCGCGATGACTTTCCCTCTCAAACATGCGTTTGAACAAGTCCGTTCCATCGATGGGCAGATCCTCCAACCTGACCGCGCGCTCTCCTATCCTTATTTTGCCATTATTAAAGACAGTTGTATCAAGTGACCCAAGACACTCAGACAAAGGAAGATACAACCCAATTGTTATTACCACGGAGCCATCGGGAAATGCTTTTCCAGACGGCGCATTGTAATCTGATGGCGGGGCATCTAGGGATGACAGCTACGTTAAATCGTCTAATGACCCCATTCTTTTGGCCGGGCATTCACGAGATCTTGTGCCTCAAGATAGTAACTCGTGGCCTCAAGATAGTAACTAGTGGCCTCAAGATAGTAACTCGTTGCCTCAAGATAGTAACTCGTGGCCTCAAGATAGTAACTCGGGGCCTCAAGATACTAACTCGTGGCCTCAAGATACTAACTCGTGGCCACGAGAAAGTAAGTTTTTTCAAGGCGAACGATCCTTTTAATGTT
>FLSR01004866.1:5505580-5538254 GCA_900092035.1 Leuciscus waleckii | reverse complement strand
TGGCCTCAAGATAGTAAAGTGTCTGACACATGGACCCTTTGTTTTTAAACTGGACCCTGTAGTGCAATACTTCACATTCTGTGCAATATTCTCTGTTTTAATATTCAGTGTGCAATATAGTTTGCTGCAGTTCTGCTTCTATTTATTTACTAGTACTGTAAATCTTGTAGGCTGCATATCCATAGTCCTTTATAATTCTTCTTCATATTTTATAGTCTATATTTATACTTTTTACATGTATATACTTGTTTTTTTACCAACTTCTATTATTATTTATATTCCTTTAAATATCTTGATGTGCACATCAACTGTGACACAAGAATTGTCCCCCGGGTTATCAAAAGCATCAATAAAGATCAATAAAGTATTTCTGATTATGATTTTAAGTTAGCCTATAGTGGAGTGTGCAGACTGGTTCATTAATTATGAAGTGTTTCACATTTGGGTAGTTCTGAATGTAAGAAAAGCATGTGTCCGTGTAGCCTACGAAAAAACATCAGCAGAGGGCGCTCGAGTTCGAGGTCTACACTCAATACAGACTGCAGTCTGTGAGTTAGGGATAACTGTCAGCTCAGTCCCTCGGCAACTTCGTACTACTGATCACCGTTTTACAAAGGATTAATAGTTTGGAGTGAAGCATATGTACAATTGTTAAGTGACAAGGTTTTATGGAGTTATAGTATGCAACATACACGAAAGATGATTGAGTTATAGGCTAATGTTACCGCTACAGCTACCGCGATGTCTTACCTGATTCAACCAGATAGCAAAATATATCTGGAAACGACACCTCCGGCCATTTGGTTGGGTCATTGACCCAGTTTTTAATTAAATAAGAGCAATCATAACCTATTGCAGTTAATTTTGCAATGTACCGTTGCCGGTCGGCAGGAGTCAGTGACTCGCAATAAGACATTTTTGTCATTCAAATATACACGATGTTCGCTGTGTTTTCCCCCACGCCGACCACGCCCCCAACTATGACTAGATGCCGACTGTATCTATGCTTCTTCAAGTCACGCCTGCCTATCCAGAGACGGTTCTCGTCACATCTGCCGATCCAGAGACGGTTCACGTCACGTCTGCTGATCCAGAGACGGTTCTGACCAGTGTCTGAGCCGGTGTATGTTTCTGTTTCTGTGCCATGGCCGTCCAAAGGGTCGTCTATGCCCTGGTCGTCTCCGCCATGGCCGCCCGACGGCGCCAGGCGGCGTCCCCTTTGAGGGGGGTTAATGTCAGGGTTCTGTCACTTGTTTGGTTTATATCTGGTTTGTTGACAGAACTCTGACATTCCCGTTTTGTCATGTTTGTTGTGAGCACATGGCTTGTGATGTGTTTCCTTGTGCCATGTCCTCTCCTGTCAATTGTCTAGCCCCTCCCATCTTGTTACCTGATTATTGATTAATTTGCCACCTGCCTTTGTTCGTTACCTTCTTTTATTTGCTATTCCTTCCTATTTAGTCTCCCTGTGTTTGCAGTCCTTTTCTGGTTCGTTGTTCTATGTTCCCTTGTGTTTCCAGTTATACCAGATGCCTGTCAATGTTTTCTCCTACGGGGTGTTTTTTGTTGTAGTTTTGTTTTATTATTGATTACTTATTAAATATTCCTACACATGAATATTTCCCACACATGAACCTCACTTCACTATTTTTAGCATTCCGTGACAGAAATAAAATTAAATTTTTTAATTAAAATTAAATACAATTAAATGAAAATCATTGAGCCACTTTTAACACTTAAAACATGTTTATTAATGTTATGAAATCCAAGAACTCTATTTGATACTATCTTGAGGCTTTTTAATATGGCAAGTTCAATACACAATCATTGTTCTATTCTGTCGAACAACTTCATCAACTTCGTTTGGTTCAATCCATCTCTAACTGTCTGAACCCACATGAAAGCGCATTGTGACACTGCCTCCTACTGGCTGAATGTACAGTTTCAGGATGAGCTCAATGAGTCCGTTATCCAGATTTACTGATGAAAAGACACTATGATGATTCAGGAGCAGTTTGTTCTTTAGCATGTTTCTTCTGGTGGGTCTGAAAACTACCTAAATAAGCGAATCTCTCATCGCAGATGGAGCAGCGGTAAGGCTTCTCTCCTGTATGAACTCGCACATGAGTCTTCAGGACGTCTAACCGAGCAAACGTCTTGTCACACTGAGAACACTTGAACGGTCTTTCTCCTGTATGAATCCGCTGGTGATTTTTTTAAGGTACTCTGTTTAGCGAAACTCTTCCCACAAATGCCACAGTGATACGGTCTTTCTCCAGTGTGAACTCTCTGATGAAGTCCAAAATTAACCGGACTAAAGAAGCTCTTCCCGCAGTAGGAGCACAGGTACGGTTTCTCTCCGGTGTGAGTCCTCTCATGGCAAATAAAATAAAATTTGTGACGGAATCGTTTATCACAGTGTGAACACTGATATGGTTTCTCCTCAGAGTGTATTTTCTGGTGTGAATTTGACAGCTTGAGTTTGTGAAGGTTTTCCCACATTCGCTGCACTGGTACGGCCTCTCGTTGGTGTGAACGCGCACATGCTTCTTCAAATTGGATCCATACATAAATCTTCTATCGCAGTGAGGGCACTTGTACGGCCTTTCACCCGTGTGGATTCGCTTGTGAACAAGAAGAGATTGTTTGGTGTTGAATACTTGTCACACTCACTACAGTGGAAAGTCTTTTCGCCAGTGTGTGTCTTCATATGAACTGTCATATTAGATGGAGTGGTGAAAAAATCCTTCCCGCACTGTTCGCAGTGAAACTCCTCCTTCACACTGTGCTCTTTTGTATGAAGTCTCTTCTCTTTTAAGGTAGGAAAGCTGATGTTGCATCTCTTGCAGGAGAAGCTTTTCTGTTCTGTGTGTGTTCTCTCATGTCTCGCTAAATTTCTCTGTGAGCTCAATGTTTTCCCACAGGTGACGCAGGAGAAACTCTTCACCTTCAGCTGCTCTTTTGATGTCGAGGTTGTTTCCTCATGAACCGCCATTCACATCTGAAAAGAAAAAAAGGTATTAAAATGTCTAACTTTAAATGAACACAAATAGATTTAATGAATCATGCACTTACCATCATAAAATTCTATAATATCTGTCTATATTTTTAGAGCATAAAAATTTAAGATAAATGTGAAATTGTGATGCAGCTCATGATACAGTGTTTTCAACACATCGGTTCACAGTAACTAATGTCTGCACCTGCTGATTTAGGAACACAACTCAGCTTCTCAGATCATTATCTAGTCTCGTGTAAATTACATTTAGCCAAGGCTGCAAAGCCGACTCCGTGCTTCAAATATGTTAGACCTATCACTTCTGCCACTAAAGATTGCTTTATTAATAATCTTCCTGATCAGTTTCATCATCTCAGCATCCCGGATAGCTTAGAAGAACTTGATATTGCAACAGAAACTTTTAACTCTCTCTTTTCCAGCACTTTAGACACAGTTGCTCCGTTGCGCTTAAAGACGATTTAAGAAAATAGTCAACGCCGTGGTACAACGAGCACACTCAGGCCCTTAAGAGAGCAGCCAAGAAAAATGGAGCGCAACTAGAAGAAAACAAAACTAGAGGTATTTCGCATTTCATGGAAAGAGAGCTCGATTGCGTACAGAGAGGCTTTTTAAAAGCTGCTAGATCTGCTTATTTTTCAACCCTATTAGAAGAAAATAACATAATCCTAGGTATTTATTTGAAACAGTGGCTAAACTAACGAAAAAGAAAGCTTCAAACAAAGAAGTTTCCAAGCAGCACAGCAGTAATGACTTTATGAACTTCTTCACTTATAAGATTGATAATATCAGGGAGAAAATTATAACTATGCAACCGTCTACAACAGTATCGCATCAGACAGTGCATTGTAGTCTCCCTGAGGAAAAATTTGATTCATTCGTTGCTATAGGAGAGGAAGAATTTACTAAACTCGTTAAATCATCTAAATCGACAACATGTACTGTATGTTAGACCCTATACCGGCTAAGCTACTGAAAGAGATGCTTCCAGAGGTCATAGATCCTCTTCTTAATATCCTTAATTCATCTTTGTCATTAGGATATGTACCGAAAACCTTTAAGCTGGCTATGATTGAACCACTTGTTAAAAAAACGCAACTTGATCCTACAGAATTAGTCAATTACAGGCCGATCTCGAATCTAGCTTTTCTGTCAAAGATACTAGAAAAGGCAGTATCTTCACAACTGTGTTCCTTTTTAGAAAGAAATGATATCTGAGGATTTTCAGTCCGGATTTAGACCATACCATAGTACTGAGACAGCTCTCATTAGAGTTACAAATTATTTGCTCTTATCATCCGATCGTGGTTGTATCTCTCTATTAGTGTTATTGATCTTAGTGCTGCGTTTGACACCATTGACCACAACATTCTTTTAAATAGACTAGAAAACTATGTTGGCATTAGTGGAATTGCACTAGCATGGTTTAAATCATACTTATCTGACCGTTATCAATTTGTAGCAGTAAATGAAGAGATGTCTCATCGATCACAAGTTCGTATGGTGTACCACAAGGCTCAGTACTAGGACTGCTGCTGTTCACTCTGTACATGCTACCATTAGGAGATATCATTAGGAAACATGGAATTAACTTCCACTGTTATGCCGACGATACTCAGCTGTATATTTCTTCAAAACCTAACGAAACTTACCAATTCACTAAATTAACAGAATGCATAGCGATATAAAAAAAATTGGATGACTCGTAATTTCCTACAACTAAATTCTGAAAAAACAGAGATTCTAATTATTGGACAAAAAACGTACTCACGTAATAACCTAGAATACTGTCTAACACTGGATGGCTGCTCTGTTAAGTCTTCGTCGTCGGTTAGGAACCTGGGTGTGCCCTTTGATACCAATCTTTCATTTGAAAGTCACGTGTCTAGTATCTGTAAAACCGCATTTTTCCATCTTAAAAATATATCTAAATTACGTCATATGCTCTCATTGTCAAATGCGGAACAATTAGTTAATGCTTTCATGACATCAAGGCTAGATTACTGTAATGCTCTACTGGGTGGTTGCCCTGCACGCTTAATAAACAAACTACAGCTAATCCAAAACGCAGCAGCTCGAGTTCTTACCAGAACCAGGAAGTATGACCATATTAGCCCTGTTCTGTCAACACTAGGGGTGGAACGGTACACAGAAGTCACGGTTCGGTTCAGACATCACGGTTCGGTACGAGTTCGGTACAATGGAGGGAAAAGCAAAACAAACATGCAGAAGGCAATTTTTTGTATTGTGCATGTCTCAGGCTGTACCACATAGTGTCATACAGTCTCTCCCCTGAGCTAGCTGCAACAGCCTGCCCTGAAGTGTGTAAAGTAAGATGTAAACAAAATAAGACAATCAGCTATAAAACCAAAAATAATGCATCTCTTATTTATGTGCAGACGCACGAGCGCAAGGGTGCGCATGGCAAAATGTCGTCATTGCGGTGTGGGCGGTCGCGTGGGTTGGGTGCGCAAGGCCACATTTCGTGTGGCGGTGTGCAGTGCGCGGCTTTTTAGCGCGACGGCTCCGTATCTGAAGACGCACGACTTCGAGCCGAATCTGGCCGAGCATGTACATCTCACAGCACCGGCACCCAGTTCTTGCGTCTAAATTAGTTGCTTACATTAACAAAATGAGCCTACAATAGCAGACATAAGCCCTTTAAATAAAAATAAATGGCCATGTTTTATAAAAAGGTTCAGACCCGATGACAACGTAGTGCTGAAGTGCCAACTAGTCTGTCCCTATGGAGGATCCCTCTACCACTCTACAGATAAGGCGTTGTCGGGAAAATTCGTTTCGCGTTTCTACCCCTAAGCGACAAAATAAAATTAAATTCTTTATCAAAATTTATAAGGAAAGACAAGTACTTTTACTTTGGCTTTTAGGCTTGGCTTGTAGGGAAAATCCAAACCTGCGTAATTTCAAATGTACATAACTATAGAATCCATTCTAAATGCGCATGTGAACGCCATCAGCGTTTCTCACAGGTTCGCGTTTAAAGTCTGTGTAGAGGGAATGGTGTAGTCTTAGCGGCCCCTAATTTAATAACAAATGATCGTTGCGACGGAAGCAAATCAATCAAAACTAACTTTGGATGGAGGATAACTTAACTCTGCTGTAAAGCCAAAACAATCTCTGTTACCTTGAATTATACGCTTATCTCTGTGAAGCTGCTTTGAAACAATCTACGTTGTTAAAAGCGCTATATAAATGAAGATGACTTGACTTGACTTGACTAGAAGACTTGCAATGAGTGTATGAGCAATAAACTGCCCCTTTAGTGCTATAGTGTGTCCTCAATTTTAGTGCCCCATATAGTTCTCGTATGGGGTTGTCAGGGTGTGTTCACACTTGTAGTTAGGTTCGGTTGGTTTGTTTGGTCCAAACCCCCAAAAACAACAACATTTAGTCCTGGTCCGCTTAGCGTTCACAGTGGCTTTTTAACACCAAATCTAAAGATACCAAACCTAAAGGCATAGGGATATGTTCACTACCTGATTGCTCGTCTTTTCTAATGTATATTTTTTGACAGAACTTACAGAACATCCAAAACAATACTGTGTTCTGGGATAAATGTGCTCGCTGTACTATTAGTGTAGCTATACCTGTACATACGATGGTATTCTGACCAGCTGAGAACTCGTGAAGAGCTTATCAAATGTGCGAAGTCAAAAAAGTGGCAGGAATCCCTCCATCACAAACCAAGATCTGCTGTGAGGAGATGCGGTTCTGACGCCTGTACTGAACTGTGATGGGCAACATCGCACCTATGATGAGAAAAAAACTTATTCTTGAGCATTCGGTCCTTTTAGGGTCTCATCTTGTGATATCATGTCCTGTTTTTGGTTGGTTTACATGTCTTTGGTCCGTGTTGCGTTCTTGTTTCATTCTAACCGCACTAGAGTTTGTTTGGAAGCTGTCAGAGACCCATCTTTTCAGCGTTCTCGGTCTGCTTGTTTGGTTCGCACCAGGCGCGCTCATGCTTATTCAAATGAACTGCACTAACAGAGCAATCGCACCAGAGTTCAGTTTAATCAGACCAAACATGCCATGTGTGAACACAACCTCAGACAACAACCTAAAATGTAAAGTGATTAGATGGAAGATCTGTGTTTTGAAATGGCCAAGTCAGAGTTCTGAGGGTGTATTACAGAAATGTCTATCTTAAGTCTTAAGTTAAGATCTAACAAGTTAATTTAGGAATTATTTACAAATTTGTATTACAGAAGCAAATCTAAACTTCATTTAGGATTCTTATCCTAACTTACAAAAATCTCATCTTATGTAGTTAGGAAATCTTAAACCAACCATCGAGTTTAGTGGTCAACTCTCTGGTCTTTTACCAAGCAGCTGCTGTGAAATGCTAGAGATTAAAATGGAGAAACGTGCTTTTAATTAAGTGCTGCAGAAAGAGAAGTTTTGATAAGCTCGGCAGAAAAGGCAGACTCTATCACTAGGGTCTAATTATTTATCAGTGTTTTTGCCATCAAAGAGCAGCACATCATTTGGGTGACAAACAGGGTGGGAATTATGTAATTTTAGGGGCAAGGCCATTTGGCCTCCACCTTTTCTTTTTTTTTAGGGGCACCAAGGCCATATGACAGGGCACAAAGGCCATTGAGTACAATTCGATGGTTTTCCCATTCAGATTGATACCATAACATCCTAATTTGGAATAAGACATGGATTATGACTTTTTTTATTAAAAAAAAAACATTTTTTAATGAGAGAGAGAGAGAGCGCGCCATTACATCCAGTAATGAGAGAGAGAGAGAGAGAGAGAGAGAGAGAGCGCCATTACATCCAGAAGGTATACACCCTCACACAACAATAGAAACAACATAAATGCCAATAAAAGCATTCAGAAACACCACAAATGCCAATAAAAGCATTCAAAATATTCATTCAGTCCTCTATATCATGTGAGAATGTGAGTTATTAATTATGATTATCAAAGTTTACATTCAATATAGGCTATAAACAAATTTTGTGTAAACATGTTATAATTTGCCTATATATATATACATACATTATATAACATAAATTGTAAGAATATGACTAATAGTAAAGACTAGTACTAATAAATAAACATTAGGCCTATGCTAAAGTTATTAAATAGCAGTCCCAAACTAGTTTTTGCTTTTGGTATGAGCCACTACAGTCATTTAAAAATATAAAAAATAACACAAAAAAAAAATAGTGGCATTTTGGGGTTAATATGGAAAGGACAGTTACCATGGTGAATACACAATTTTAACAATAACTGTTAATGAAACATGGAAACTGCTTCTGGTGAATAGAATGAAAATCATACCTGCATTACTTTTATTTCGTGTAATTTACAACATAACGGCGTTGCATGCTCGAGTTTATTTTGCACATGATACAGCGCGCGCGCCGCCGCATTTGCGCGTGCAATTGAAGAGTGTGCGCTACGAGTACAGGATAACGGCTGACAGGACAAGAAAGTCAGGTGAAAATGTATAAATGTATGAGGTGAAAAACTTTATCTCAGCGTACACTTATGTCACTGCCTGGTAGTTCCTATTGTGCTGGGTTTTCTGAAGTAGTTATGATTCACCTCTCATAACATAACATGCTCTAAACACGCACGCAGAGTGGAAAAGGAGGCGCGGGGAGAAAGGATACAGCTGGGATATTTTTTATATCGATATATCGCCCAGCCCTACACTGCACCTGCGCGAATCCACGAACTAATTGAAGTTCAGAGACTACTTGGGTGGCTCGCTGTAATTCAAAGCAAGCCCACTATGCCGCACTGGCGCTTTATACATGGAACTTGGAAAGGGCCAGGGCACACAGGCCACTGTGGCCGTAAGATGATTTTTTTTTCACGGGGCATGAAGGCCAAAGTGTAGGGAAACGGCGGCCATGGCCGCGTGGCCGCGGTATAATTCCCACCCTGGTGACAAAGTCTTTCCAGCATCCAACAGCGCTGTCCTTCATTTTGTATCATTAATAAGTGTAAATTCTCGACAAAAATAAATAAATCTCAAACATGACTAGTGTTTGTATGTTATTAGTTTTGTCAATTGTGTTTGTCTATGCTAACACTGAACACTAATCACACAATGGTGAGTTCAAACCAAACCATTTTAAGTAATCAACTTAATCAATTTATGAAGTCAGAATATGTGATGTTCTCTCAAAAATATCAGTTTTATTGATAATTCAACATTCAAGATGACTTGAATGCAACTAAAGACAAATAACTGCAGAAGTGGAGGAAATGAGTGAAAAATCTATTAAGAATTGCCCTGCCTCAAAAACTCATTGAAAGAAAATAACACAAAATGACAAAATGATACTCAAACAAATCAATTAATCTTAACTTGGGTTTTCTGAGTAACAAAGGCATAATATGATTCAAATGACTAAATTTTCCCAGTTAAGACATTAAGTGAAGTTAACTAACAGTGTAATTGTGACTTAGATGAAGATCAGACCACATTTTCTGAGTAATGAATGCAGAAGTTCGGGAAATTCCAAGGGTTCACAAACCTTTTCTTGCAACTGTGTAGCAGAAACTCTGTACAGATACAGTACACTACTACCAGTTACTTCCCATGATCTCTTTCATTTGTGTTGAACTTTCTATTACCGAACAGCGCCTGGAGCTCACACAGTATTTACAGTTTTGGGTGACATACTAGCAATTTACATTTTTAAAATGTTTCCAGAGATTGTTTGCATGTTTCCAGAGAACCTCAAAATGCTGCACTGCTGGTAATATGCAGCTCATGTAACTGTAAAACAGCAGTTTTCACTCTTTAACACATACCTGAATTATCAGGTGAAATGTCAGTTGCTTTCCCCAGATGTAAAAGCCATGTGCGTTTCAAAATTTTAATGTATTTATCAGTGGTAATTTACAACTGGCTCAGCACAAAATAAATATCTTATTTTACACCATCCATTTAATTCCCAAATAAACATTATACAAATAAATAAATAAATAAATAAAAAGTCAAATAGTCATAACCCGTGTCATTATGGGATAGTCCGTTGTGGTGATTAGTGTCTCCGTTGACAGGTACCTTTGAACTTATTAATTTAAACTTAGGCTATTTTTTCCCAGCTGTTGAAATAATTACAGAACATTCTTTTTCAACTGTGCTGCATCTAGTGTATTAAAAAAATCCATTACCTGCCTATTATGTCTGCCTAAAACTTGACATGTGTTTTGTTTAGCAATATTATATGCTGTAAATATTAACATGGTGTATGGTGTCATATCTGCTAGCTGGAGTGCTCTTAATCTCCACCAGAGGGCACTCCTCCCGACTCCTGGGCCTTCCCATTATGGACTTAATTTCGCCAGTATCCCTCGTATAACTACAGTATAATATATATTTTCAGTGCTCCAACACCCCCAAAACATCCCTCAGAGCACAAATCCAGTGGAGAATTCGGCCGCCCGATGGAAAAAAGGCGATGGGCTTTTTGGGCTACTTTTGTTGCACAGACCTGGCAACCCTGCATACCATCCTTCTTTCCCCGGGCCACGAAGGATAGAACGAATGGATCCTTCACAGCCTTGTCTATCCCGCCCCAGCTACGAAAGGATTTGTATATTTTTTTCAAAGAAAATGGAGGGTGATAGTACTTCTGTTGGGACCTGTGAAGTCTTCTGTGAAGAAATACTGTGGGAAGTATTGTGTTTTAATTTACTTAAATAGCTAGCGAAAAAAAGTGTTAAAAGTCACGGGTCTTTCTTTCTTTAAAACGTGAATTACCACCGTGCTCCTTCATTTGATAGGATGTTCTGAGGCAAAACTTGTTCTAATATTTAGTTTTGTTATAGGGAGCAAGTAGCAGACAGCTGAGTTTATTCAAATGAGGGCCGTAAACGAGAATTTATTTACCAGGGCGAAAAACTCGGCCATTGTGAATTGTAGGTAAGGCAACAACCCATTTGTAATATTTCCATATTACCCCGGTTCGACTTCTGCTCGGAGGACCGTTTATATTCCTTATATGGATTATGATTCTGGATTGTCCCAATAACGCTGTATTGGGATCTTCAACCCAATTCTCTGAGCAGTTGGTAACAGAATGAGAACAGTCAATGGAACTGGGAAGTGAAGTCCATAATTGGGAAGGCCCAGGAGTCTGGAGGAGTGCCCTCTGGTGGAGATTAAGAGCACTCCAGCTGGCGGGTCTGACACCAGCAGTGTTTTAATCAGATCATCTTTTTTTTTTTATCAGATAAGATAAAGTTTTCTGCACCCATATGTTTGAACTGCTTTATCATTTAGACGCACACACAGACATAAAAAAAAAATAAAAAAATATGCAACAACAACATTTGATGACATCTCAACAACAGTAACAATTTAACAAAGCGACCAATCAAAACTCATCCATGGCTCCCAGCAAGCATTGCGGCATAAATAAATGATGCAGCTGAATGTCTTAACATTTTCTTTTATTCTTACTATTTGCTTAAATTTTTTTCTGTTTGTTGTGACTTTTTAGTAGCTTGTTTTGTGATGTCCATGAATATTTGTCATGTTACTGAATATTTTGTTGATTGCGAGATCCATATGCTGATTCTTGATGTCTGAGTTTGTCCAGCAAATGCCATACATTTATTTGTGCGCAACACGTTTTTAAAATCTTTTTTTCTTTTTTTTTTCTTCTTATTAACCCTCTAAGCGCCAAAGTCGCAAAATGCCGCCCGCGCTTCTCCCGGTACAACTTTGCCGCGCAACGGTGCCGTCGCGCAAGGCGCGAGTGTTCACGAAGCACAAACAGATCATTTTGACCATTTGCCCAACGGGGATGGGGGTGGCTGGGGTGGACGTGGTCTTAGTGTACATAGGAGAGCTGTTGCTAGAGGTAAAAAAACCCCCACTCCATATATATTTTTTCCTGAATATTACTGATGAACTGATCAAAAAGCAGGCTACTGTTCACATGTGTTTTACTACTAAAGTATTGTAATATAGTAATAATTTAGTACTTTCTCATATTTTATTGTTGGTTTCCTCTTTTCTGATCATTTGGAATGAGGATAAAAAGACAAAAAATAAATTAATTCAATATCTACTATTTCCTGAATATTACTGATGAACTGATCAAAAAGTAGGCTTTGTTCACATGCATTTTACTATATAGTATAGTAATAATTTAGTACTTTCTCCTGTTATTGTTGGTTTCCTCTTCTCTCATCATTTGGAATGAGGATAAAAATATAAATAAAACATGCAAATAAGTTCAAACATCAGTTCAATATCTACTATTTCCTGAATATTATGAAATTCAAGAGGGTCGCGCCATGATGACGTCATAATATGCAAATTAGATGAGTATATTTACACCCAACATAAACTTTTAGTCATCCCCAACATTTTTCTAATTTACAGTAGATCTCTATCTTTAAGCCCTTTCAAGCCACAAGCTTTTGAAATTTTTATGTCAAAATCCAGCATTTTTTCAAAAAAACCTTGGCGCCTAAAGGGTTAAAACAATGATAGACCCCATGCTGTGAAATCACAAGGTTGCTATAATCAATCATGTAAACTTAACACATGATCAGGGGTGTAACAATCACGTCGAGATTCGATACGATTTACTATAACCAGGGGTCCCCAAACTATGGCCCGCCCCCACATTTGGACCGGCCCTCTGAGCCCTCTGAGCAATGGCATCCAGAGAAATATTTTGAAAATTTAATTTTAAATATATGTTAAATACAATCTGCGCCGACACTATGAAACTCGCCACAGAGACAAGTATATGTGAGTTTACAAGGCCAAATGAGAGCAGACAAAGTGTCGAAGCTAAAAAGTGGTCAATCAGCTCAGCAGAATACGTTTGTACGGCAAACCCAGTTGAAGCAGTCATCCATTCGAGCTAGCTTTCAGGTAGCTAAACTGATTGCAACCAGCGGTAGGCCATTCAGTGATGGTGAGTTTGTCAAGGAATGTATGAATGCTGTTGAGGAGGAGGTGTATCCCGATATGAAAGATGTCTTAAATGCGGTGACTGCATGTACAATCAGACAAACTGAAGAAATGGGGTATAATGTATATGCCCAGCTGAAGGAGAAAGTGAAAGAATTAGAATGGTTTGCATTAGCACTGGATGAGAGCAATGATGTGCATGACGCACTTACACAGCTGCTAATTTTTCTTTGCGGAGTTAGCTCAAACTTTGAAGTGTCCGAGGAGAACTGATCGACACAGAATGGAAACGGGACCTAGCCTTTTTAACCGATGTTACAGAAATGTTGAACGGCCTCAACTTGCATATCCAAGGAAAGGGGAAACTAATATGTGACATGTATTCCCACATTAAAAGCATTTGAGGTGAAACTAGCACTGCTTGTGGGACAAGAGCAAAAGCAAGACTTCACTCATCTCCCTGTTCCCCAAAGCCTCTCAGCTGGGAAACCAGCGGCCCCATTCCCAGCTGAAAAGTCAGTGGAAGCGCTGGAAATGCTGAAACCGTGTTTGTCGTGCACAAGTTTGAGTTTGACGTTCTGTGAGCTAAATGTCCACGCTAAAGAAATCCGCCTTTTTCAGAACCCCTTTGCTGCCGACATTGACGAAGCCCTGCCTTCTTATCAGTTTGAGTTGGCGGAGTTACAGAACTGTGATGTTCTGAAAGACGCATTTAAGCCCAACAGTCTCATTGAATTCTATGCTGCCGTCCCTAACGAGACCTACCCGAACATCAAAAGGCATGCAATGAAGATGTCCACACTTTTTGGCAGCACGTATATCTGTGAGCAAACCTTTTCACGCATGAAACTGATGAAAAATCCTATGAGATCAAGGCTAAGTTTACACATGGCCGGCTATTTTCATAAACGGACATTTCACCCTCTCCGTTTTAAAAAAAAATCACATTGTGCACACCTGTCAGTTTACACCAACCTGTGTATATGCCGTCAAGAGCATGCCAAACCAGTAGGTGGCAGTGTAACGAGAAGTTCAAGCCCACGTTAGCCAATCAGAATCCTTAAAATAGCAACAACAGCAACAAACCACTTCCTCCTAAAGTGTTTATTGTATCGATCTCCTCTAAGCTGTTGGTGGGTCGTTAGCATATATGCAGGTTTAGAAATCAGTGATGACCATTTCATTTGCTTATATTTTATGTAGAGAGTGTGTGTGATTCATTGTTACTTCACATGCAGTAAATTGGGTCTTTATTTGGTAATTTTATATATTTTATGTTTTTCTCTCTAAATTGAGATCGTCAGCTGTACCAAAAATAATTCATAGTTAATTCAGTTGTCATTTAGTCCATATTGCACTTTAAAAGGAGATTGGGTAACACTTTATAATAACTGCACGCTATTAATCATTAGTTAAGCATTAGTAAACAGTTAATTCATCATTTATAAAGCATTAATATACATTAATAAGCAGTTTATAAATACAGTTATAAATGCTGTATTCTTGATTTATAAGCATGTCTATAATGTGTTTAATAATTGTATTTTCTTTATTTATTAATGATTACTTTATCATTTTTAAATGAAGTATTGCATTATTTACAAACCGGTTATTTAGGAGTTGTCAGTGGCTAATAAGATCACTTAGAAAGTGTAAGTAAATGTAGTAGATTCAGGTAGTTATAAAGCATTTAGTAGTGGTCAGTTCACTATGTTTGTGAGCTAATCTAAAGTGAGGACTAGTTATGCTTTGTAAAGCGTTTATAAAGAAGATTTAAAGGCTGTTCATATTTTTATGTTCTGTATCGCTGTGTTGTATTTGTTTACTTTTTCTGTTTAGAAGAAAACTGAGTCTTTAAATCTCCTTTATAAATGCTTTACAAAGCATAACTAGTCCTCACTTTAGATTAGCTCACATACATAGTGAACTGACCACTACTAAATGCTTTATAACTACCCGAATTAACCCTGAATTACAGTAGAAATACATGTTAATAAACCATTTATTAACACACTAAGTAACTATTACTATATGTCTGAATAATAATATGTATTTAAACAGTTTATTAATAATTTACTTACACTTTCTAAGTGATCTTATAAACCACTGACATCTCCTAAATAACCGGTTTGTAAATAATGAAATACTTCATTTAGAAATGATAAATTGATCATTAATTAAGTATGAAAACACAATTATTAAACACATTATAGATATGCTTATAAATTAGGAATACTGCATTTATAACTGTATTTATAAACTGCTTGTTAATGTCTATTAATGCTTTATAAATGATGAATTAACTGTTTACTAATGCTAACTAATGATTAATAGCGTGCAGTTATTATAAAGTGTTACCGGAGATGGTTGTAATTAAACCAATTTATAAATTAATATAGGTCATACAGGTATAGCACTTTGAAAGAAGTTTGCCAATTGTTTAAAACAATTTTTTTGGTAGGTGCTTTATCTGCATTAAATATTGTTTTTGTCAGTGTTAAAATAATTCATATTCAGGTTTATTACTGTCCAGTAAGGAAAGGTTATTACATTAGCCTGCATACTAAAAACTTGATTTTTTGTCCCACTGTTTATGGTGTAGCCAATTAGATTGCAAATGTGTATTCATTATACGTTTGTTATGGACATTTATATACAATTGCAGTCAGATGTCTAATGTTTATTTGTTTGTTTGCTTTTATTCAGCTCTTACGGTGTTTTTCGAAATAGTTTGCTTTTATTCAGCTCTTACGGTGTTTTTTGAAATATTTTTTTTTTTGAAACATCAGTTTCTGAGAGTAAATTGCATCTGTTCAGCCGGGAATGCTTCAGTAAGAGCTTTACCCAGAAGAACAACAGCTTCACCTAATCTTTCCTACCGCACATCTGAAAGCTGTCTAATGACAACCAAAAGACTTGATGTGATGATCTAGTCTGTGGCACTCCTGTAAATAAAATGGACGCTTCTGAAAATAATGACCCAGACCATCAGGTAGAGGCGCCTCATAATGGAATGGAAGAGGAGGAGCTTCTCGACAACAGAACCCCACGGAGAAGATGCGTGCATATAAAAAGGAGGAGGCCCTGAAAAAGGAGAAAAGATTGATTTAGCTGTACGAACAATGGAAGGAACGGGCTCACAACACAAGGAAAGTGCTAAAAACAGACATTAGTGAGAGCCAACTGGTAGCACTTATTAATGCACTTGAGAAGGGAAGAGATGATGTCATAAACATCTACCTAGAAATTAGAGATTACATCGCTCCATCCAGTGACACTAGATGCAGAATTGATACTTGTGAAGCTGTGACGAAAGATATTTTGAAGATCATTTTTGACAGACTGGCATGCCTTGAGGACTTTGACGGAGAAAATGTAAACAACCTTTGTGAGTTACTCCATCATGATTATGCTTGCTCTGTCTACAGATCCACAGTCTCATGCCCCACATCATCAAGGTCTGAATCAACGGTATGGACAGCCATTTGTCGTACAGAAGGCATTTAGAGAAAAACTAGCCAAATGGCCTAAGATTCAACCCAAAGATGTTGAAGGTTTCAGAGAATTCTCTGACTTCTTGAATGCATGTCATCAAGCTATGCCTCATGTCAAAGGGCTTGAAATACTAAATGATTGTGATGAAAATCAGAAACTGGTACTCAAATTACCAGAGTGGGCAGCAGCACAGTGGAACCGTCAGGTCACGCAGATACTGATTGAACTCATGACTTTCCAAAGCTTATAGATTTTGTGGATTTCATGTCAATGGAAGCAGATATTACTTGTAATCCAGTCACCTCCTTCAGCGCTCTCCGTGCCTCTGACCCTACTTCGGAAAAATGGAACCTTAGTAAAAAGAACAGAGCTAATGTCTTTCACATCCAAACAGCTACGGAAAACAAACAAAATGACGAAAACAAACAAAAAACAACTAAATTAATTTTTAAAATGTGTCTCTTCTCCAAATACAGCAAGCATATGATTCACAATTGTACTAAATTTGTGGCAAAATCATTAGAAGAGAAACAGAAATATGTGAAGGAGAACAAACTCTGCTATGGTTGCATGAAACTAGGCGACAGCGCAAAAGATTGCCGTCACCGTCTATCCTGTGACACCTGTAGAGGTAGACATCCAACATGTCTACATGATGAAAACTACAGAAAGTAAGTCAACTCTGCACTAGTCTCAAACCAAGTTGACAATTACATGAGACAACTACTACTACGTCTCACAAAGTAGAGAAGGGTGAGCCATCCACCAATACTTCAATGATCGTGCCAGTGTGGGTATCGACCGAGAGGAATCCAGGCTCTGAAAAACGTATTTATGCTCTGCTTGCCACCCAGAGTGATACTGTGTTTGTCGATCAAGAGCTGAGCAACAAGCTACAAGCTGCTCCTGTCCTGTGAGACTGAAGTTGACAACCATGACCGCAAAGGATGTTGTCATGCCGAGTGAAAGGGTGTCAGGTCTCAAAGTAAGAGGCTACAGCTCCCCCGTTGTCCGCAAACTGCCCCCTACCTATACTAAGGACTCCATTCCAGTGAACCGTACTCACCTCCCTACTTGTGACACAGCACGACACTGGAAGCATCTCTCTACAATAGTGGACAAAATTCCACCTCTGCAGGATTGTGAGGTTGGACTCCTGATTGGCTACAGCTGTCCAAAGGCTTTGGCACCAAAACAGGTGATATTAGGAGGAGTTGATGAACCTTATGCAGTCCATACAGACCTTGATGAAGCATTGTTGGTCGCTTGTCTTCACACCATGAATCGTCTCGGTTACGTATGTAACCCTCGTTCCCTGAGTAGGGAACGGAGACGTTACGTCGGATGACGACGAATGGGGTTTCGCTTAGAAAGCCTGTCATCTTCGAGTATATAAAACGAGCCAATGGCAATGAAATAGTGTGCGCGGCGGAACGACCAGGCCGGGCATGGGAGGCATAGCGTCCCAGCAAGGGGGCGTGGTCGAGTTTCCGCGTTCTGTCAGTGTTGGCCAGGGAAGGACTAGCGTTCCACTGCGGCCGGTTCTGACAGAACTCCCGAGTCAGCACTGCCTCGAAGGCGAAGGCGACACACAGCACTGCATGCCTGTGCCACGATAGTGACAGAGAACATACAGCCCATGATCGCCACGCGATCGAGTGCAGCGAAGGCGGAGGACGCCCGCGGGCTGCGAAAAGTCACGTGGACTCCCGCGGGCCGGAAGCGTCCTGATGCACATCCGGGAAGCCTACAGCGCTCAGGGGGAGGGCGGCGCCACTCCAGCCGATGCTTTCAGCTGCCCGGGAAAGCATGGCCATCAGCTCTGGATCTGACTCGACTAACGCTGACACTCCAGAGGGAGGCAACGCAGTCGAATCCTCATTTCCAGTGGAATCAAGCCCGCCTTGTGATGCTGTGAGTGACATGACACCACCTGCTGGAGCCCCGAATGAAAACACTGTGTCCCTAAGAAGAACCAGGTACACACGGAAGCCCCACGGTTTGCGATGTGGAGGGGGGCGTGGCCCGAGGAATGCTCGTCGGTATTATGCCACACTGTAACCCTCAGATCACCCTGGCCACCAGCCAAAGTATCCCCTCTCGAGGAAGAGATAGATTGGGGTGTGGCAGAGGGGACTCTACCCACACGGGGATCATTGAGTCTCGATCTATAAACATCGCGATGGTCACGTTCCCGCAGAGAAAACGTGACTCACCCACGAGCGCTGCGGAGCGTGAATCAGCCCAACACGCGAAACAGCGCTCGTGACCGTTAGGCAGATGAATCATGCGCTCACATCCAGTAAATACACGGGCGAGCCGTCTTGAAAAAGACGTGCCGCGTGCAGCTCTTTTAGAGAGAGGAAAAGCTCAGCAGAGTGCTGAAGCGCCCAGGGAGAAACACACACACTGTCGGCAGATCACTGCACAGATCAGCAGCAGGCAATGCGCTCTCGCTGGAACACGCCGTCACACCAACACACTGAAGAGCCGCTCGTCTCGTAGAGTGAAGATGATACAGAATAGCTTGTAGGAGTGAAGAAAACTCTTGGCTCCGAAGCGAAAACATATCTGCATGTTGCCAGCGTACTTCCTTATATACCCCCAGGGTGGGGCGGACTTACGCTATGCAAAATCTGCAGACCCATGGCATTTCATTGCCATTGGCTCGTTTTATATACTCGAAGATGACAGGCTTTCTAAGCGAAACCCCATTCGTCGTCATCCGACGTAACTCGGAGTGACAACGAAAGGGAACACAAAGCTTCAACTGTCATAGAGTTAGCATTAAAGAGCTTCCCCCAGTGACTCCAGCAGATGTTATTAAGGTATTGGAGTCTGACTTCAAAGACGCTGGTGAAGATAATAAAACTGTGTCACAGGATGACATCCTCTTCTTGACCAAACTGCAGAAGGCATAAGGAAGAACGACCACGGGCATTACGAGATGCCTCTCCCCTTCAAAGAGAGAGCTTACTTCCTTAACAATAAGCAGCTTGCCATCATAAGGCTAAATCTTAAAAGAAAATTGCTAAAAGATGAAAGGTACAAGGAACACTATGTGAGGTTTATGGAAGAGGTCATTGAGAGAGGTGAAGAAGGGCATGATGAAGAAAAGGGATGGAGAGATGTGGTACATTCCTCAGCATGGGGTGTATCATCCTTAGAAGCCAGACAAGCTCCGTGTTGTCTTTGCCTGCTCCACAAAGTACCAGGGAATCAGCCTAAATGATCACTTGCTCCAAGGCCCAGATTTAATAATAAGCTGACTGGTGTTCTTTTAAGATTCAGACAACAACCCGTTGCCCTTATGTGTGATGTTGAAAAGATGTTTCAAATAATATAAAAGCATCGCTTTACTTTTTTTTCTGCATACCATTTACTTTCTTTGTTTACCAGTTCTGTCTAGCAAAGTATTAGATCTGACCGACAGAGATCTTAAACTAATGAAGAGGGAGAATGTGAGTGAGTGCTGTGTGATCAGGTGCTGCCATTCTCAGTGCCGCCTGACAAAATAAAAGTCTGGAGCGCTGTCAAAATAAAAGTCCCGCTTCCAACACATCGGCCAATCAGAACAACTTACCGATGCCGATATTTAAAAAATGCCAAGTATTGGCCGATATATCAGTCGACCACTAATGAAGTCAACGTATGAAGTCAGCTTATGTGATGTTCTCTCAAATTTTTCAATTGTATTCAACATTTAAGATGATTTTGGAAAATGAGTTAATGAAACTAGAAAAAAAAAAAGAAAACTGCAGAAGTGGAGTAAATTAGTGAAAAGTCTATTAAGAATTGCCCTGTCTCAGATGGATTTTGCTTGACAAAATGGCACTTAAATTAATCTATTAATCTTAACTTGAGTTTTCTGAGTAAACAAGGAATAGGAAACCGTTAGATTTTACAGTGATGCTGGTCATGTTGGGGCCTCTGCCTCCCAGCTGATCCTTAGAATAAGGATCTTTGATTGTATTGTTCCCTGGCTCTCAGGTGCCTGGTGTAGGTGGTCCATTAATCTGCACCAAATAGCAGGATGGGGAGGAAAACGGCTCTGTAGACTAGGAGTTTTTTTTGGGCTGTTAGGTCTAAGACTTCAAAGACTCTTTCCAAGTCTGGCATGGTCTCCACTGGCACAAATCAGGCGAACGTTAACCTCAGAGTCTATGTCAGCTTTTGAGGAAAGAAGGCTGCCGAAATAGGGGAAGTGGTCCACGTTTTCAAGAGTGGTGTTGCCCACTTATATGGTGGGCTGGGTAGCTGGCTGGTTGGGTGGAGGTTGATTAGGACCTCTGTCTTCTTGAGGTTTAATTTTAGGCCCAGGGCTCTGTACATACCGGAAAAGGCATTCAGGATGCCCTGGAGGTCTTCTGCGGCATGTGCAGCGATGATATTATTGTCCACGTACTGAAGCTCTGTGATGGCGGTGTAGTTGGACTTTGCTCTTGGCCTTGAACCTGTTAAGGTTACGCTGTCTGAGCTCGCTGGCTCGCTTCCCATGGTTGCGCGTCTTGAAGTGCTTGAGCAGCACTGCAGCCCCTCCGACTAGAATATCCAGAAAAATGCCAGAATAGCCGAAAACCGGTAAAATATTGGGTGGTGTGTACTGGCAAATGTCCAGCAATTCGTCCCTGGTGAAACTGATTGTAGGAATATAGCTAAAGACAGGACAAACTAACAAAAACAGTAAAACAACTGTGGAGCTCCACACCTCCAAATTCTGGGGATGATTTGTTGGTTATTTATTGACGATGACAGCAATTTGTGATCTAATAATTCACAACTTATCCCAAGGTTTATCACTGATCAAAAGTGTGTAAAGTCAGTATATACTTTTAAATACTACTTTACCAACCCTGTGATACTGTGGCGAGTACTATTTAAAAAAAAAAATATTTTAGTTTAAAATATAATATAAACAGTTTAGAAACACACAATGCTTGTCCTGTTCATTTGTGGATCTTCTTCTTGCAATGTGTTGTATTGTGTTGATTATTGTCTAATTTTGACTAGGGATGGGCATATTTCAAAAATATTGTATTTGAATATTTGGGCACATAAAAATCAAATATTCGTGTATTTAAATGATGTTTAACGAGAAAGACGTTATTTTTTAGATATGCACCAATTATATATATCTTTTTTATTTTATTTTATAAAATTCCATTACTTGAACACCCAAACTGAATAATAAAAACAAGTTTAAATGGATACATTTTCTATAAATATTTTTGAGTCTTCATTTTCTTTTCTGACATAGACTACTCCAGTTCTTGTTAAAACACAACAGACATGCTAATTCTGAGATTTTGGGCACTTTTTGTGTGAAATCATATTTATTTAGTTTGAACGGAAAAAAAGGCTAATAAAGCAGACTGCGCAGTTATCGTACAGAACGTAGGCCTAAATACACACTCGAGTCAGCATATGGTTATCGTGTTTATATTGTTTCACATTCATGTTGAGAAAAAAAATTATATCCACATGCTCGGGTGAGAAAACGCACTGCGCTGACAGACATTGCAGAGATACAAAGATAACGGTTTGCTAAGCGAAGTTTCTAAAAGCATTTTGTGTTTTCTGTTCTTAAGCCTGTCTCCCTCAACGAAACAAAGGAAGTATATGTCTCAAAATCATTTTGCTATCAGAAGATATACAGTATCTGATCACTCACGCTACAGCTGCGCTTACCCACAATCGTTAATTCAGTGATGGACAGCGGTCTTTCCTCAGTCGACTGCTGTTTGGATTTCATGTGATTTCTCATTGTGGTGGTGATATTATGATAACTTAGTTTAATTATTTAATTTGATTAAAAGTACTTCCATTTTGTAATATCATTTTCATCCAAGTAATTCCAAACTTTGTGAGGCAGACGACGACATTATGTGATCAAATACAATCGACACGCTCTTAATGCATTTAATTATAACTGCGAGTTAGTGCTTGGGATTTATCATGGATTCACTGCATCAATGTCACTGCATTTCATATGGACCTTTAACTGAGATAATGTTGCCAATCAGCATTATACACATTCACCTTTGGGCATGACCTTCTTCATAAAAATAGTCATATGAAACTGTAATGTTCAATTTTATTTGATTTCATATTACAGAGTATTAAAATTACATGAAAGTCAAGCAGTTGCATCTCAATCTGCAGTAATTTATTTGATGTGTTCCATTTCAGTGTCCTTCATTTTGAGGTGTATGTTGATCTTCACCTTCCCTTTCTAGGAGAGCAACACCGCTACTGTTTTAATGGAAGTTTGTCAGATATTAGCTCAGGTGTTTGTGATAAGTGCAACCGTCATTATTTCATTTTGTTAAACTCTAGTAATCATCTTGAACATAATTGTAGTCTCCCTGGTTCTCGTCCTCGCTGCTATATTGACTGATTTCTTCTGCCAGCTCTTCTCCCAGCTCTTCTCCCAGCTCTTCTCCCAGCTCTTCTCCCAGCTCTACAAATCTACGGTGATCATTTCCCATTTGGTTGTTCTTGTATTGATATTGATTCCCAGCCACCTGGCGAGGTTGACGCACAGTGGGGTGAGACTGATTCCCAGCCACCTGGCGAGGTTGACGCACAGTGGGGTGAGACTGATTCCCAGCCACCTGGCGAGGTTGACGCACAGTGGGGTGATACTGATTCCCAGCCATGTGGCGAGGTTGACGCACAGTGGGGTGATACTGAATCTCAGCAGGGTGGTGAGGTTGACGACCAGCCATCATGGGGTATAATTTTTAATGAAGTTACTAGTGAAGTTAGCTGTAAGAACACACACACACAAATTAAAATTCATTACAAATATTAGCAAAGTTGGTTTGGATAAAAAGTAACCATTTGGTTTAATATTTTAGTGGCCAAATTATTTTTGGGGTCACTGTACAGTAAATATAAATTACATTTGCAGAAACACTAGAAACATAGATATTGATAGTTAGCTACAGTAAAATGTAAAGAATACATAATGTGAACACTTACCTTCTTTTTTCCCTCTGAATCCTTTGAGGTTTCTTTTTGCATGAAAAAGCTGTCTTATATACAAGCAGGATACTTTACTTTTGAAAAGACACTCCCACAAACATCCAAAACTGGTTAAGAGGTTAACTGGCATATTAATGTGACTAGTTCTCTAGAAGATGATCTGACCTTCAGCTCTGTGTATTAGTTCAGCTATTTGACCTCTGTTATGGAGTATTGAAATTCTTTTTGGAAATGTTATAGTCACCTGACCGAACTAAGCCTGATCAATCAATACCATTTACGAAAATTGGGTTCTCAAACTCATTTACCACATGTAACGTTACATGTTTTGGATAGTTTGTTTTTAAATAAGTGATATTTATTGAATGTACTGTTATTTGGAATGTCTTCTTTAGTTACACCTGGGGCAGTTAACTTTTCACCTGCTTCCTGATGAAGAACACCTCCCAGGTATTTCAGTTTGACAGACATGTCCTAGAGCTTTCACAGGAATGAAGGGTTTTGGCTGTCTGTTCGGTCGGTTTACATTTTTTAAATATTTAAGTAGCCTTGAAACTGCTGCATGTGTGAAGAACATATAAATTAACAAGTAGCAGACATATGTGTGGAAAGTTTCAAAATCAGTCACCAAACCTCATTCTGCCTATGAGGGAACAATTCGGCAAAATTATTTTGCCATGGTGCTTTGATTAAGAAGAGGTACCACCAGTAGAAATACACTCCAGTAAACGCTGCTATGTACAGTTATTGATGCACTGTAAAGCATTTATTGTAGATTTACAGTATATCCCTGCTAGTAGTTGCATTGTTTTTAACGTAATTTACAGTACAACACTGAACAAAATTATAAATGCAACACTTTTGTTTTTGCCCCCATTTTTCATGAGCTGAACTCAAAGATCTAAGACTTTTTCCATGTACACAAAAGGCCTATTTCTCTCAAATATTGTTCATAAATCTGTCTAAAACTGTGTTAGTGAGCACTTCTCCTTTGCAGAGATAATCCATCCACCTCACAATAAAGGCCTCTTAAAATGTGCAGTTTTGTTAACATGTTATTTCCCCTCTACATTGTTCATTATGGCACAAGGTGCCGTGTGGTCAGGGCATGTGCGGGAGACGGGGATATAGGCTAAACGTTGTGTTTATTTTGAGTAAAATGGTAGCAGAGGATGGTTAAAGGATGGCAGCTAGTTATAAAGTTCCGCCGAAGTTTGATGAAGCCAGGCCATACGAGTGTTGGAAGAATGAAGTTAATATTTGGACGCGGGTTACCGATCTCGATAAGAAGAAGCAAGCCCTTGCTGTCGCCTTGGGGCTTGAAGGGAGAGCCCGTGAAACGGCGATGGAAATACCTGCAGAAGATTTGGACAGGGATAGCGCATGGCAACGTTGATGGCAAAGCTGGACGGCGTGTTTCTTAAAGAGGAAAAAGATTGCGTGTATAAAGCCTATTCATATTTTGATGGCATAACAAAGACTATTTTCCATGGAGGACTACATAATTGACTTCGAACAGCGATACAACCGGATGAAAAAGTATAGTATGACGCTTCCTGATGCTTAAAGAAAACTGAACAAGTAAAAGTAACTGAAGATGCAAAAGTAGAGGAATGTAACATTACATTGTTTACAAAGGCCGCCATCTCAGATGCAGAGATACTTCCGACTGAATCACTGGGATCAGCGATAATTGACACTGCTTGTACCCGTACTGTGTGTGGGGAGAAATGGCTGGAAAGCTATACTGAGGACCTCACCCAAGATCAAGTGAACCAGTTGATGCAAACAGAAACTCCCAGTTGCAGACCATTTCGATTCGGAGATGGGAATTTGGTATATTCCACAAAAAAATGTGAAACTACCAGCTAAAATAGGACTGACAAAATGCCAAATTGGAATTGAAGTTGTCAGGGTTGACATTCCACTTCTGCTGAGTAAAACGTCCCTGAAGGGGGCAGGGACCATTTTGGACATAGAAAAGGACAGTGCAGTGAAACAATCCATTCCTCTTGAATTTACTAGTTCTGGACATTACTGTGTCGATATCAAGACAGAGAAAACAAAAAAGGTCAAACTGAAGAAGTAGTCTTAACAGTGACAGAAAATATGTCTCCAGATGAGAAACGCAAAATCCTTCTGAAGCTCCACAAACAGTTTGGTCACGCATCGGCAGACAGGCTACCGAGACTCATTCACAGTTCGGGAAACAACAACAAAGAATACTTTACTATTTTACAACAAATAGTATCCGACTGTGAAATACGCCAGAAGTACAAAAAGACAAAGCCAAAGCCTGCTGTGGGGCTGCCCTTAGCTTCGGAATATAACGAGAAGGGGGCGGTGGATCTTCACGAGTTGGAGCCAGGTGTGTGGTATCTTCACATTATCGACCACTTCACACTTTCAGCACTGGAAACATTGTTAAAACAAATAAGTCATCTGAAATTGTCAACTCCTTCATGCACACTTGGATAAGTGTCCATGGCGCCCCCCCAGAGGCTGTACAGTGACAATGGTGGAGAATTCAACAACGAAGAGATCAGAGACATGGCTGAAAACATTAACATTGAGACAAAAACAACAGCAGGATACAGTCCCTGGAGCAAAGGACTACTTGAGAGACATAATCAAACACTCACTGAGATAATCCAGAAGGTCAAACGAGAAAATGGATGTGACTGGCACACGGCCCTTGACTGGGCCCTCATGGCCAAGAACTGTGTATTGAATGTGCATGGCTATAGTCCATATCAATTAGTGTGTGGACAGAATCCTAACCTTCCTTCTGTATTACTTGACAAACTACCTGCTCTAGAAGGCACCACTTATTAGTTCTAGAGTTGGAGAACACATTTCTTCTTTACATGCTTCTAGGAAAGCATTCACTTAAGCAGAATCTTCTGAGCGGATAAGAAGGGCACTACGTAAACAGCTCAGGCCCACAGACGACATGTATGTGACAGGAGACAAGGTCTATTACAAAAGATCAGACTGTCCTGAGTGGAAGGGACCGGGGTAGTTATCTGTCAAGATGGAGCTGTTGTATTTGTAAGACATGGGGGTTCTCTTTTAGAGTACATTAATCCAGGCTCAGCAAGATAAACGCACAGGATCAGGAATCTGCAAAGCAAACTGTGCAAGACAACAGCGAGACAGCAAGTTAAAAATGCAGCTTAAACAATGGAGCAGAGAGCTCAGATGGTGAAGAAAACACAGACAGCAAACAGGAAAACATCAGCGATAATGAGGTGAATACAGGAGAAGTGGTATGACAGAAACTGAAACAGATCACAATGTTTGGGGTAACTCCGTCTCTTCTCCTGGTGTGAAGTTAAGAACAGGACAGACCGTAACATTTATGAAACAGGATGGTGGTGGTCTACAGAAAGCCAAGGTTTTAGGCAGAGCAGGCAAAGCCTCGGGAAATACAAACACTGGTTTTAGTTGCAACATATTGAACCTGATAGCAGTGATGGACAAAAGGAGCCAGTGGATGTGTCATGTGTTGATAATCTTAACATTGCATCAACTGATAGGGGGACTGAAGTACTCATAACAAAAGACATTTAATTTGATGCAGCCAAACAGGATGAAATTTTGAATTGGAACAAAAACAATGTTTTTGAGGAAGTTGATGATACAGGTCAAAAGTGTGACTCTACCAGATGGGTCTGTAGTCTCAAATAAACTCCCAGTGATATTGTGCCCAAAGCACGACTTGTTGCCAGAGGTTTTAAAGAGCTTAATATTCACGAACTGCAGAAAGACTCCCCAACCTGTGCTTCCAACTCTCTGAGGCTATTATTAGCAGTAATCTGTCAAAAAAAAGTGGCATGTCCATTCTATGGACATCAAATCTGCTTTCTTACAGGGTATGCAGTTGTACAGAGGAATCTATGTCAGGCCCCCTCCTGAAGCTGGAAAAGAAGATATTCTATGGAAACTAAACAAGGGTGTTTATGGTCTTGCAGATGCATCACTATATTGGTACAACAAGGTGAAAGAAATCATGCTGAGTACAAGTGGTAGAATGTAGAAAGTAAATCCAGCAGTATTTTATTGGTTGGATAAACAGTGTAAGGTTACTGGATACTGGCATGTCATGTTGATGATTTTCTTTGGGCAGGCTCAGAAAACTTCTCAACAGATGTGATCCCCACACTAAAGTCTGCGTTCCATGTTGGATGTGAAGAACATGAAAAATTCTGCTATGTGGGGATGGACTTTGTCACTATTAAAGGACAATTTATAAATAAAACCTAGGGGTTAATAACACATGGGTACCGGGTCGACCGTTCTCTGGGATGTGTTTTCATGCTAATCGAATGTACCCAGATTTAGCTTATAACACTAGTATATAGGGCATAAAGTAAATAAAAAGAAATTGCTAGTTAATACCACTAACAAGGCTCAAAATAGCCCCACACTAACACGGTGGCATAATGGGGTCCCTACATGCAAACCAAAGCACTGAGAACTTTGTAAGTGTACAGACAGTTTAATAAGAAGATACTTTATAAAGACAGTACAGTTTGCGTATACAGGCAGACGCAATCTTTGGAAAACAGTCTCGACCAGTGGAACCACGAATGCGGTGCTACGTGAGCTGAACTGTGACTTGGAATCTCGTATGGTCCGTTGCTTCCGGAAGAAAGCACTGAGCGCATAAGATATCGCAGCCGGGAAAAGCACAAACACGAACCATTTTCTTCTCTTCAATATGTACACGTACTGTTCGCTAACCTCATCACAACTTCTGATTCGTTCACATCTCACATGTACAACGCCTTTTCCGGCAACAACGTTTCACGCGAGATTCACCTCTCGGAGTGAAAATGCTTGAGCTATGTTTTTGGTAAAAATATTGAAAGTATGGGGCCCCTTCTTCCCTTGTAGTTAGTCACCCATATATTTTAATAAACAGATATAATTCATGCATTTCCATGTGATTAGATTGCACAAACGTAATTCCTATCGACCAGTTCACTTAGCATGGTATTCGTGAGGCTTCAAATTGTGGCCAGCCTAAGGCACACCTGTGCAATAATCATGCTGTCTAATCATAGCATAGCATAGCATAGCATTCATAGCACAAATATGCCACACCTTTGGGTGGATGGATTATCTCGGCAAAGGAGAAGTGCTCACCAACACAGATTTAGACAGATTTGTGAACAATATTTGACAGAAAAAGGCCTTTTGTGTACATAGAAAAAGTCTTAGATCTTTGAGTTCAGCTCATGAAAAATGGGGGCAAAAACAAAAGTGTTACGTTTATAATTTTGTTCAGTAACACACTTTTTCTTTTTTGCGGATGGCTCAAAAACCGTAAATGATCTGAACCGTGAATTTTGTGATCAGTTCCACCACTAGTTGAAAGATATAGTACAACTTACTGAAATGAACCCCGTCTCATATAATTAATCAGTGTTTTATCCGGTGAAAAGACGTCAATACAACTTGTAGGTATACAATTTCATTTCAAGTTACATTTACCTCCAGAAAGCTATACAATATCTATAAACATAGAAAGAGTGAAAAATCATATGAATGCTTTATGATTGACGTTGCATGTCAAGCAAATGAAGGACTTTTACCGGAGGCCTTTGTCTTTTCAGTTTCGGTGTAGTCAGTATGTTATTTATTATGTGTATTTTATAAAAGTTTAAACTAGATATTCGTCCTGATGTACATATTCAAATGTACACATATGACACTGTGATTTATGCACATGATGAAACAAATGAACAAATGGCAAAAACAAATTATGTGTCGCAATGTCCTAAATCTTTGACTGGCTTACCCAGTGTTGTTTAACATTAAATGTTAGATGATGTAATGAGATCCAACCAGATATATAATAGGTAATGGTGAAAAATTACAAATTGTGCCAGATTTGAAATATCTTGGAGATATCTTAGACACTCATATAACATTTGAAAAGCATATTTAAAAAAAAGTCGGCTCAGCTACACCTCAACTTAGAAATTTTAAATGTATACGGTGTCAACTTTCATTTGAAGCTGTAATAATTTATTTGCGGCCTTTGATGTTTTCAAATTTTTCTTACTGTATAAACAAGCTTTAAAAGTATTTGACAATAAACCTAATAGATATCATCAATGTTTTATTACTTTAAACAACAATTGTTCATCAATGTTTTATTTACTTTAAACAACAATTGTAAAAAAAAAAAAAAAGAAAGAAAAAAAGAGCAAATGTACAAAATTGTTAATGATCTTGCAACCTCAACCTTAAAAGCATTTGTTTCTTCGGCATACAGAAATTGTAAGACAAACAAGAGCTTCGTCAAGAGGTGACTGAAGCACATTTTAGAGTAACTGAGTTTGGTCGATCAGCTTTTTCCAGAGAGATGTTAATAACTGGAATAATTTACCAATTAATATTAGACAGTGTCCTACTTTTGCACAGTTTAAGTTACATTTGATAATATGGTTAAAGAAGAATCAGGTTTGTGATCACTGAATATATTTGTGTTTTTTAATGGTTTTATAATTTTGGGGATTGAATTTGTAACAGTGTAGGAGGTCTTGTAGTATGTATATTGGGGGATATTTGTTAGTCATTTGGATTGCAGTTTTTATTGTGGTGTGATGGATTATATGTCTCATATATTTTTCATTTGTGGGGGGGATTTTATCGTGTGTAATGATCTTTTGTTATTATATGTGTGTGTGTGTGTGTGTGTGTGTGTGTATATATATACACACACAAAATGATTAATTACAATAAAAAGAAAAACTTTTTTCAAATAAAAATGATTTTAAGTTTTCTGAAGTTATATGATAGTTATATGATTACAAAGAAGCACATCAGCTGAGGAAGTACCGAAAACTTTGTGTTTAATATTCACTTATTTTTTTCACTTATCAGTTTGTACTGTGAATGATTATTCTTTAGTGTAAATTAGTAAATCAAATAAAGTGTTTGTGTGTTATTGGTAGAACAAGCTAATCAATGTCTTCAGGATTACTAAGACTACAGGCAGGTGAGTTTTTTTTCAGGGTTGGAGCTAAACTCTGCAGGACAATCTCTCTCCAGGCTTGACATTGCCTATCCCTGGTATACTAACTGAACACTAATCACCTGAGTGACAAAACCATTTCAGGAAATCAAAATCATATTTTGAAGTCAAAATATGTGATGTTTTCTCAAAAATGTTCAGTTGTATTATCAACATTCAAGATGACTTTGGAACATGACTGAATGCAACAGAGGAGAAAGATAGATAAGTGGAGGAAATGAGGTAAAAGTATATTAAGAATTGGCCAAGCTTTTTTTTTTTTTTGCTTGACAAAATGATACTCAAACCAATCAACTAATCTTAACTTGGGTTTTCTAAGTAACAAAAGCATAGTATAGGCCTAATTACAGATGACTAGATTTTGACAGTTAAGACATTTGAGTAATGGATTCAGAAGTTCAAGAAATTCCAAGGGTTCACAACCTTTTCTTGCAACTGTGTAGCAGAAACTATGTACAGATACATTACACTACCAGTTACTTCCCATGATCTCTTTCATTTGTGTTGAACTTTCTATTACCGAACAGCGCCTGGAGCTCACACAGTATTTACAGTTTTGGGTGACATACTAGCAATTTACATTTTTTAAATGTTTCCAGAGATTGTTTGCATGTTTCCAGAGAACTTCAATAATACTGCTCTGTTTGTAACGTGATGCTCATGTAACTGTAAAACAGCAGTTTTTGTTAAATTAAAGCATGAAATAAACAAAAAATGCAAAAAAATATAAGGCAGGTAAACTAATACTATGAAGTACTTAGACTAACAGGAAACATGTAAAAATACAATGAACAAACATAGAAAATGGGAACATGACTCGAGACCCGAAAATAATGCAATAAAGTGAGATGCTGTAGACCAGTGCACAAACTTTTTTACTACGAAAGGCCACACATCTACAGTAGTTTGGCCTGAGGGCCGGGACATTTTGTAATATATCCAAATATATTATATTAAAAAATGTTCACTCATAACAGGTTTAGATGTTGATGTTTTATTGAAAATAATAATAGTTTATTTTTTTAAGTGCCCCTATTATGCTATTTTAAAGGTTCCTAATTGTGTTTTGGAGTCTCCTACAACAGTTTACATGCATCAAAGGTGAAAAAATACATAAATAGAAAATACCCATCCATTTTCTCATTATAAACATTGCACATCACCACATTTTTCAATGATTCTCAACCGACTCATTGGATGACTGTCTCTCTATGGCTGCGTTCGAAACCGCATACTTCCCTACTATTTAGTATGGGAAAAAGAGTAGGCGAGCGAAAAAGTATGTACGAATCCAAAAGAGTGTTACCTGGGTGACGTATTAATTATCGCGAGACTCGGACTTAAGTGCGTTCGAATATGCCTACTTTCCTACTATATAGTAGACGAAAACAGTACGTGAAGGAAGCAGTACGTTCGAAACATCAGTATTCATAAAAGAGTAGGCGAGAAGTTCCCGGATGGCTTACTGCTTCCACACAGATTTTTGAGTGCTGATCCGTGGATACTCTTCTATCCCAGGAGGCCACGCGAGAGGATACGTCATTATCAAAGATCAGCGACGCGGGTGCTTTCAAATGTGAGTAAACACGGTTCCTTGCGTTAAAATTGCATGTGTTGAACTACTGTAGAGTAAACTGTTGAATTGTTGAAGGTGTAAAGACGTTACACAGTGTAGTATAGTTGTGATTTTGCTGTAAAAACACGTTTTATTATGTATAACGTTAGCTAACAGGGGAGCTCCAGTAAGGACACGTAAGTTACGTCTCTAAAGTGGATTTACATAAACCATATACATCTTAAAGACGCTTATTTTAAATGTCTATTTACATCTGGCAGGAAAATCTTCAATAAGTATTGCAGAAGAGCACATCACAACATGAAATAGACATCTGAGTGATGTATGTGTGCTATTATGTAGAACAAATCTATAAAGTAACTAAACATAAGTTATCTATTTTATTTGTCCATTAGTACTGTTGATAAATTGAAGAACATTTATGTTGGATAAAAAGTTAAAACAACCTCAACATGTAAATGTAGTGTTGAGCTCATAAATCACAGAGGTAATGTGAATCTCATCTGGATGTTACAGGGTCAGATGAACAGATGTGTGTTTATCCAGTGGAGAGTGGCTCATGAAGCTGAATGCTGCCATCAAAGGCTTTGAGTGAGTATACTACAGAAGTGAATAACAAC
>FLSR01004866.1:5487632-5504511 GCA_900092035.1 Leuciscus waleckii | reverse complement strand
TCGAAGACGCAGGCTCGGCAACGACCATATTGTCTGGAGACACAGGCTCGGCGGTGGCCATCTTGTCCGGAGACACAGGTTCGGCGGTGGCCATCTTGTCCGAAGACACAGGCTCGACAGACGTGACGTGAACAGTCTCGGCGGCGACCATCTTGTTTGAAGACACAGGCTCGACGACGGCCATCTTGTCCGGATACACAGGCTCGGCGGTGACCATCTTGTCCGGAGACACAGGCTCGGCGGTGGCCATCTTGTCCGAAGACACAGGCTCGACAGATGTGACGTGAACAGTCTCTGTGGCGGCCATCTTGTCCGAAGACACATTCTCGGCAGGCGCGCTGTGTCTCCTCCACGCATGCAGTACCGCCACTGCATAGAAGAGGAACACGGCCTTCTTGGCCATGGCAGGACTGATGATGGGGAGTTCTGGGACCACCGGAACAGGGACCACCGGAACTGGGACCACATGACTCGGGACCACCGGAACTGGGACCACCGGAACTGGGACCACCGGAACAGTTACGGAGGGAGCCTTTCTCCTCCTCCTTCGTCTTGGAGCCACCGGAACAGAGATCACCGGATCTGGGACCACCGGAACAGTCATGGAGGAGGTCTTCCTTCTCCTCCTCTGTTTCCGATGGTAACGTGCAGGTTCTGAGCTGGGCGGAATCAACGGCGAAGGGTGCTTAGGGGAATTCAGCGCCATGGCCTCTTCGGTCTGGCGGGCCCATAAAGCAAGGCCCTGCAAAATGTTCATGTTGCTGGATCCATTGTGTGACGGAGTCATTCTGTCACGATCCACACACCAAGGAAAGGGAGAGAAACAGGTGGATCCAAATACAACACTTTTATTTGTAGGGCAATCCAATTCATCGTCATCCATGCAGGGGTCAAAATCCATGTTAGCAGTCCAATAACAAAATAAACAAACAAGGAACAAAACAAACTCAAACCAGGAAACCGACTTCAAGAAGTGTAAGTGACATACAACAATGACTCCGTGACAAGGACTAAAACAGAGGGTGTATATATACACAGAAACTAAACAATGTAATGGGAAACAGCTGCGTGCAATGATGAGTGATGAGAACAGACAAAGGATTGTGGGAAATGCAGTTCCAGAATGAATGTGACAGTAAGGGAGAGAGACCTCTAGTGGACACCCGGGGAAACACAAACCAGACACTGTGACACTATGTTTACGTGCACAACTTTTGTTTCAACCGAACTGAACTGATTCCAATTGATGAATCTAAATGTAGTGTTTACATGAACGCTAAACGTGATCGGGTTAATGTCACAAGCTTTAAATCGGAATAGATCTTTGGCATGCACACACTGCACGAATATGCAGTTTCCAGCTGTTTGCACATAAGTACAATTTTCCTACATTTGTTTGATTTTTGAACAGCAGACTTGATATTTATTTTAAGAATTTAAATACCACCCCTTTCAATCAGATCAAAATTTAATCGGATTGAGCTCAATCGGATCGATTAAAGTGTTTACATGATGGCTTTTCAGTCCATCAATCCGATTACTAATGTAATAACATTATTTGGTTGCATGTAAATGTATGCTTATCAGTTTGAGGTACATTATGAGATGTTGCAGCTGTAATTCCACACCATCATCGTTGAACTCCGAGATTTGAGAAGCAGTCGTCAGTAAAATTACGTGTTTGAATGTGGGTCAAGTTGTTCACAGATGGACAACGTACAACATAGGCGGGCATTAAGCAAATATCTCATCTAGTGACATAGAACCGTAACGCAGTGGGATTCAAACTATAGATGACTCGTTTAGGTGGCCAGAATCTATTCTTTATTTTGGGAGACAATAACTTTACTAATCGTGCACAGGGATATGATCCGTTCTATCAACCCCAAGTACACCCCCCGATGGCAAAGATTGTTCTGCGAGAGAAGCAAGATCTCCTCAGTAAGAAGCACTGAATTTGTCTCATTTGACCACTGTGAATGCTATATAATTAAAATGCCTTTTTTAGTAACGTAAATTTTGCATGCATTTATTTTTTTCAAATAGTACAACAATAGCTGATGTCTGAATGTAACTAAATCACATAAATGTTGTATGATGTTATATAATATCATTTGTTTCTCTGTATTTGTGATTTTATTGTTTGTGTCACAGCTGCCGCAATAATCACTCACACTTGATGTGAGAACTCGATTGGACTCTCTCTACTTTATGATGAAGAGATTCCTAGAGCAATACCCTGCAATTCAAGCAGCCAGCTTGGATCAACGTCCGAGAAAGAATATGGAGAGGGACAGGTAGAGCTAGATAGCAGAGAGGACAATCTGGGTATCCTACTCAACGTATACAGCACAGCACCAATACACAAGATGAATAAAACACTAAGCAGCTCAAGTTTCAGTCAACTTCAAGGGAGAGTCTAATGTTAGATAATTCAAAATTAAAAGTGTAAGCAAGAATAACTATTCCTTTTATATTAATTGTCACACACAGATTGCCCGGCGGAGTGATGAAGACTTCAGGAAGGCAGAGGACTTCATCAACTTGATGAGAGTTCTTTACACTTCCACGCTTTGTGTTTCAACTGAAAATAACCCCATATGTGGTCAGATCCTTTACTGTTGTTGAGAGAGACACAGTATTTGTATCCAATCTCAAGAAGCAAGTTTGGGCAAACTTGTCCAAGCGATATCAGGAAAAAATTTGGTGGACTTTCTTTAAAAAACAATACATTAAATAATTGTATTCCAGTGACTTAATTTTATTCCTGTGACTTAATTGTATATTTAAATAACATTTTTATTTTATAGAGCGAGGACATCAGGAACTTTCTGAAGTGGCAACAGCACTTGTTATTTATATTTAAATAACATTTTTATTTTATAGAGCGAGGACATCAGGAACTTTCTTGAAGTGAACTTTCTATATTTATATTAAATATAAATAAATATAAAGACCCACGCTTCAAACAAAATATGGATGGTGATGATGACGCTGTCGGTGTCTGGGACCGAATCAAGAGAAACATGATGACAGACTCTGAGCGCGAGCAGGTTATATAATGTCATTGAAGCTCAAACATTTAATGTCTCCAATTCAGTCATTAAAATGTTTGGTCTATAAATGCCAATTATGTTATTTGCAGTCAACAGAGGACGATTGTGGAGAAGGTAGTGATGTCAGAACAATGTGGTCAGAGAAAAGACATGAGAATGATGAAGTGGAGGAGGAAGATGAGAATGTAAGCACTGAAATGCTGAAATTATATTTAGGATCTTAGCCTCTGCCTTTAGTACGGGGGCGAATCAATCAGGGCTGACTTTGGCTGGAGAATGGCTATGTTGGAGAGCCGCTATGAAGCCAAAACAATCTCTGTTACCTTAAATTATAGGTTTATCTCTGTAAAGCTGCTTTGAAACAATCTACATTGTTAAAAGCGCTATATAAATGAAGATGACTTGACTTGACTAGTAGATGTTTTTCTTTTAGCAAATAAGTCTATTCTTTTTATTTGCGTAACAATCTCCAAGCAAACATCCAAGAAAGTCTCCATTGGAGGAGCTTTTTGCTGATGAGGATGCAGAAAAGATGTCATCACAGAGGAGGACCATGTCCATCCAGGACCATGCGGAGAAGGAGATGCAGATGTATAAGGAGACACCACCAACCTTTACGTCTGATGACCCTGCTGCCTGGTGGTGGAACCAGCGCATGACTTATCCTTTAATGTCAAACATGGCCTTTTCGTATTTGTGTGTTCAGGCCTCCTCTACACCTAGTGAAGGGGTGTTATCAACTGCCGGTGACACAATCTGTGCTGAACGTTCACGGATACTGCCTGAGAAGGCAGACATGTCATATTTCTGAACAAGAACTGTTTTTAATGCATTGAGTTAGTTTATACATGTCCAGAGAGTCCAGACTCCAGACCAGGGTGCAAGTTCTGCATAAATCTTTTTTTTGGTCTGGTGCAGAGGAATTCCTAATTGTCTCCCACATGGGCTGCAGCTCCCAAAACTAAAACTCATTATTGAATCAAAATAAAATTTTCCTATGTGAAATTAGCCTGTGACATGTTTTGACTCCACCCCTCAAAGAATCGGAATCGAGAATCGAAAAGAACCGAAATCGAAAGGAAGAATCGGAATTGGAATCAGAATCGTTCAAATCAAAACGATGCCCAACCTTAAGCATAAGCCATCAGGCAAGTGTTATTTAAATAAACTCCTGATGTACTTACAAACTTTCCAATGCCTCGTTTTAAGAGTACAGAACCTATTTGTACTTCTGTAGAAGTTCGGTGCCATTCTGGGCATTATTAGTGGGGTAATTTACAAGATACATCATAGGATCCATTAGCGCCTGCACTAAGCCTGATATCTCTAAATAAGCTCTAACTTTAATATTGTTCGACGAAGGGAATAAAGGCTTCTCGAGGTCATGGTGCAAAGGACCCTAGGTTGATTTTACTCCGAACCATCCCTTTAATGTATCTTATCAGAATCCTGAATTAAAATGCATGATTTTAAAGGTCTATGTGCAGAAAATATCAAGGTATTTTCACATTACTGTTGTAGATTTAATACAATGTATTAAATAAACTATTATATTATTGAATAAACTGGCAGAATGACTTGAGTGTTTAATATATAATGATGTAATACATTTTTTTCTTTTCATTTTATTTTCGGGCAACGGAGAATAGACAATACAGTAAAGTTGCCTTCGGGCAACGTGGAATAAACAATACAGTAAAGTTGCTTTACTAATATAAATTTTACCAATATACATTTTTAGTTTAGGTAAAACTAAAAAATAATGCTACTACAATTTCAAATATATAATTGGGCCAATAACATAAATTGGTAAACTTAAAATATAAATTGGGCCAATAAAATAAATTGGTAAACTTTTTTTTTTTTTTGAGTTGGTCCAACGTATTATGTCTCATTGAGCAATGTTAACTAGGGTTGGGCCGATAGACGATGCCATCGTCCATCGCGATGGCTGACAGACATCACGATGTTGAGCATTTGAATGGATTGTTATTGCTGCTTCCACAGACACCATTGTGTATTTTACAAACTATAAATGTATTGTTTTGCTATAAATTATATGTATTTAAATGTCTGATACCTAAAATAAACATTATATGGTTAAAAACACTGAATAGTTGTGATACATGACAAGCACTGAGCGCGTCCGTCTTTGGCTCAGCGCCAGCCATAGCGCAAAAGCACAGTTTGAATCTGGCAGTTATGTCACGTCACTGTACATTCGCTCCTTAGTCGTCAGCTGATGCAGAGCGTGCCAAAATCGAAATTGCTGATGAGATGTAGAGAAAAATATCTAGTGGAAAATGATAATGTTATTTTTTAGATTCTAGGTAGTTTCCACTTCCCGATGTCATCGTCCATCACAATGTTTCACTGTAGACATCGCCTGATTCCAAATTGGTAGACATCGCCCAGCCCTAATGTTAACAGACTATTGCAACAATTGATCAAATGAAATTTACAGAATTTCAATTAGGCCAATTGAAAAATTTGATGTGACCAGTCACCAGACAATGTGTACTTTCTACATTTTTGTAGATAAAGAAAATCTGTATTTATTTAAAGAAAAATTATTTCACTCCTGCCCACTGATATCCTACTACTGCGGCGGCGCTCATTCACGAAAGCTTGAATTTTAGCGGAGATTCACTTGCAGAAGCCTCGTCCTTTCCTCAAAGTGAAATGGACATATTTGTTTGACTTTCTAACATTTGCAGATGGAGAATATACCTGTGAAATATAAGTTAATCACTTAGGAAAGCACCACATCTCAAACGCAGTAAACAGCTCAAGTATGTGTCTGTCAGTCAGCAACAGTATCTGTCAGAGAATCTGACAGGGCAAGCTGCTTAAAGCTTGTTAACTATATCTTACCAGTTATTTTTAAGCCCTTTATATAAGATTGTGTCATGTTTAGGTCAACTGTACTATATAATTTCACTGAAGGAGCTCCTCGGCTTTTTTTCAGATGTGCTCGCTCATATCAAACTACTGTATCGATATAAACATATTGCCTCATTCCATATCGTTTAAAAACATATATATCGATATATCGTACAAACTCGATATACCGCCCAGTCCTAAAGGATACTTAAATGAGCTGTTTGTAACCGGCAGAGCAGCCGAGTCAAGTTCTCAGGAAAGTTCTCAGAAAAATGTAAAGCAAAAACCCCCAAAACCCTTCCTTCCAGTGAGAGCTCTAGGACATGTCTGTCAAACTAAAATACCTGGGAGGTGTGACATATTTGATCAGGCTCAGTTCTGTCAGGTGTTTACAGCATTTCCAAAAAGAATTCCAGTCCTCTCTAACATAAGTCAAATAGCTGTCAAATACACAGTGCTGAAGGTCAGATCATCTTCTAGAGAACAAGTCACATTTGTTTTGGTTTTGGATGTTTGAGGGGAGTGTCTTTTCAAAAGTAAAGTATCCTGCTTGTATATAAGACAGCTTTTCCACGCAAAAAGAAAGATTCTGGGTGAGAAAAAAAGAAGGTAAGTGTTCACATTATGTGCTCTTTACTAGAGGTCGACCGATAGTGGATTTGACAGATACCAATAAGTAGGTTGGGCCATACTTGCCGATAACCGATTCATCAAACGTAGTTTTTAAAATGGATTCTGGACACAAAACAAACACTCCAAGTAAAACAGTGCTGAACTTTTTTAAACATTTTTAGAACATTTTTAAAGCATGTAATAATATTTGATCAATACAAATGTACCTCGATCATTCATGTTAATTATTAGTGCATGCATAGGTTAACAGATCAAATAAAGTCTCGCTCATTATTTGCTTTATTTTAGAACAATCAAAATAACAAAATATGTAGGCTATTACATTGACAAAAAAGAACTGAAATCTAATGCATTTCTGATGTGTTTATGTTTCTGTCAGCTGCATGAACTTATAATTTGCTTTCTCACGTCACTAGCTTTAAAAATGTACTTCGCCGGCTAATGAATGAATAAAAGTGACCAGATGGATATAAACTACTGCAAATAGATTGTAAAAATTAGAGATCGACCGATAGTGGATTTTATCGATAGCAATATTTAGATTTGTCCGTACGTGCCAATAACTTTTAATCAACCGATATTTTTCAAATGGATACTGGATAAAAAATGTTAAAAAACATAACACTCCAAGTAAAACAGTGCTAGCTGACATGTGCTAAATTAAAGAAATATATTGATATTAATGCCTCGTTCCAGGCAACCTGTAACCGGTGTTTTTCCAACTCGTAACTGGGAGTACATCGTTCCAGGCAACCTGTAACCCGTGTTTTTCCAACCTTATACCCGTGAAAGTGCACTGGAACGGCAGTCAAACCCGTGACTTCCCACCCGTGAACTTGTACTAGATCGATGTACTCCCAGTTACGAGTTGGAAAAACACGGGTTACAGGTTGTCTGGAACGCGGCATAAAATGAGAAGTTCTACAGAATGATACAGAAAATAATTTCAGCATTAAAATATTACAGGTTTCTTTAGCTATAACCTAGAAACATACATACATTTTAGGGCTGTAATCTCCCAGTCGATTAGTCGATTATTGGTCGATACGTTCTGGCTCGACCAAAATTCTGATTGGTCGATTTTTTGCCGCGTTTATTTCATTAGTTTGCCGCGTTCATTTCCCAGCGGGCACCTTGATGTCAAAATGACGTCACGAAATAGGTCAAAAATGAAAGTCATATTGACGTCAAAGTTTCGATGTCAATTTGATGTCAAGATTTTGACCTAGAGCTGATGTCATTTTGCCAAACAGAAAGGTGAAATGCATGGCCGTACACTTATTACCAGCTTCACTTAAAACTAACCAGATTTACTTTATTTAATTTCCGGTTTAATGAAATCATATTTTGCATTTTAAAGTCACCATGATGGTGGTTAGCGTTTGCTTTAGTTGTGTTCTTGACCCTTGCCTCTTTAATATAATAATTTTCTCTGGCTGCTATAATTGTTGTTTATAAAGCACATTTATTGTAGCTAAAAAAAGCCATGAGAAAATTAGATTAAGTGATGATGGCTGTTTATTGATGATGGTGATATCATCATGCAATTGCCTGAATCCCTGATCTTAATCAGTGTCTAATGTTTTGAAGACTTGTGTTTTTGATGTTGTTTTCTAATAGAAGCCGTTTAATTTTACAGCATGAGAGCATTTGATGTTTATCAAATAATATAAAGGTTTTTAAAAACATTTAGTGCATTAAACTTTTTCCTCTACATTATTACTTAGACATCAAGAATCAGTGTATGACTCGCAACAATGGTGACAATCAATGAAATGCTTCATGCTGCCGTGCATGCTGGGTACCACCAATCAAAACTCACCCATATCTCCCAGCATGCATTGCGGCTTTAATAAATTATGCAGCTGGAGTTGATCTGATTATCTGGATAGTTTGTTTGATTGTCACCATTGTTGAGATTCATATGCTGTTTCTTGATGTCTGTGTGTGTCTAAGTACTGCCATAGATGAAAGGTTTTTGTGCACTAAATAGTTTTTAGAAACCAAGTATTTTATTTGATAAAACTTCTAGACATGCTGTAGAATCAAATGACTTTTATTATGAATCAAACAATATTAAAACCACAAGTCCTATATAATCAAAGCATTAGACACTGATTAAGATCGGGATTCAGGCAATTGCATGATGATATCACCATCATCTATAAACAGCTAACATCACATGATCTCATTTTCTCATGGCTTTTTAGCTACAACAAATGTGCTTTATAAACACACAATTATAGCAGCCAGAGAAATTGTTATATTAAAGAGTCAATGGTCAAGAGCACAACTAAAGCAAACGCTAACCACCATCATGGTGACTTTAAAATACAAAATATGATTTCATTAAACCGGAAATTAAATAAAGTAAATCTGGTTAGTTTTAAGTGAAGCTGGTAATAAGTGTACGGCCATGCATTTCACCTTTTTGTTTGGCAAAATTACATCAGCAGAGGTCAAAATCTCTAATCAAATTGACATCGACACTTTGACATCAATATGACTTTCATTTTTGACCTATTTCGTGACGTCATTTTGACATCAATGTTGATGTCATATTGATGTTAAATTGACGTCAAGGTGCCCACTGGGTTCATCAGGTGGAAAGCACTAATTGCTAATGGGGGTGTTTTCAGAGCACCCCTGTTTCACAGGTAACAGTCTGTCTTAAGAACACCCTGCTTGTTTTCACTTCTTTTGGATTAGCCCAACCCACTGGAGAAGAGAGACAGATTGAAGAAAGTAGGCTACTAGAAGGTTTGCTGAATATTATTATTTTATTAAAGTGGATGTGCCTTTTGTGTTTAAGAGTAAAAGCTTTAAGTTAATAATCTACTTGTGTCTCAGCCGCGAAGCTGAGCTCCTATGTTCATGCGAGCTGCACAGAGCGGCTGAAATGATAGTGACAAAAACAATTGTCTAAATTATGTTGCATATTCCTCAACAGTTCTTGTGATGATATCACTAGTTGACAACATAGTACTATTTTCGGAAATCATAGGCTCGACAGACTCGAGTGTCAGACTCATTTCAGTGCAAAATAATTAGGTCAAAAACGATTTAATATACTACAAATGGCCTACTAGTTTTTTATGTTTATTTATAATTCATTTAGGCGGACAACAAGGCTACCAAGTACTGCGCCAGTGCGCATCTAATTAATTTAACGCAAGGTCTGCGGCCAGTTCGCAACTTATTAATTTTACGTTTTTTTTTTTTTCCTAACGTAATTTTTAGTAGATGTTTAGTCGAAAATTTCAGGACTTCAGTCGACTAAGATTTTCTTTGGTTGATTACAGCCCTAATAAATTTCATATGTAACACTTTGCAAGTCCCATTTGTTAACAAGGATGTGTTAGCTAGCTTTCATGCTTTTTTTTTTACAGCATGTATTAATATTTGAGCAAGACAATTGTACCTTGATCATAAGGTTATAGCCTGGAAATCCAGACCTAAATCTGAAAGATTAATGATCTGGCATCGACTGATGAAAATCGCCCAGCTCGAGGGGCGGCACCAAGCATGCATTGAAAATCTCACTGCACGCAACTGGATAACACTACGACCAATCACAACAAGCCCCATACGCTTAGCTACCAGTGGAGCTAACTGGTAGATTAGACTCTTGCCGTATCCGGTCGGCAAAACAGCAAAAACGCCCTTCTTGCAAAGGAACGATTCGAGCGCCGTCTTCAGTTCCTCTTTTAAAGATAAAGGCAAGTCTAACTCGTTCATTGTAGAGGCCAAAGCCACTTCAAACAACTGGTGTTCATCCATAGCCATCTTACAATGTTTACTAATGACTTCGACGTCACAGCGCTGTCGTCTTCTGTTTAGCTCGCCTCTGGCCCGCCTATATCAGATAACCTGATGTGATTGGTGCAGCTCGGATACAAGGGCATGTTTATTGAGCATCATTACTCTACGCCAAAGTAAACTCGCTGAGCAAATTCAACTTGTGCTCTCAAGAGAACTCGGGATTTCCAGGGTACTAAGGTTAACAGATAAAATAAAAACTCAATTTAAAATGTATTAGTAAATGTTGAAATGAACAAACAATGGACAATACTACAACATTTATTAACCTTAGTTAATGCAAAACATTTTTTTTTATCTTATTTTAAAGTGTTACCATTTCATATAAATCCAAAGAGTCTGTTATGCTTAAAGATGGCCATCTCATTTGTTTAATTAATAATATATTTAAAAGTCAATTCACTATGAATCATTACAAATACTTTGCCTTAAAAGTACCAAGTAGTCATACAGTGAAAAAAAAAACAAAAAAAAACAAAGATAGATCGATAATCGTTTTATCATCGCAGCCCTCTGAATCGTAATTGAATTGAATCGTTAGGTGCCTAGACATTCCCACCCCTAGTTCTCAGCCTCTCCAGCAATGGACGCAACCCAGAAAAACTATCGGTATGGATTTTTCCAGATAGGCCTAAATGATTGTTCCACCAATCAGCATCGATTAATTGGCAAAACGGATGAATCGATCGACCTCTATTCTTTACATTTTACAGTAGCTTACTATAAAGATCTATTTTCTAGTGTTTCTACAAATTGAATTGATATTTACTGTAGTGACCCCAAAAAAGCATTTGGACTGTAGTTTTGAGTGTAGTTTATCATATTAACTATATGATTTGTTTCACTATAATACATATCAAACTCTGGTCCTGGAGGGCCACTCTCCTGCAGTGTAGCTCCAGTCCAACCAGCTCGAAAACATCTTCCTGGAAGTTTCTAGTAATCCTGAAGAGCTTGATTATCTGGATCAGGTGTGTTTAATTAGGGCTGGAGCTAAACTCCGCAGGACAGTTGCCCTCCAGGAACTGAATTTGACAGCCTTCACACTATAGAATTTGATATCCACAGTGTCAAATTACATTTCAATCCTAATTTTTTTATATACTATATTGCTGAATGGATGTCCCAACAAAATGTTTAGGTCTTTTAAACAGTATTTGTGAACGTGTTGAATCTGAGATTGTAAATGGACAAAACATACTATTAAATGTGTGTGCGTTCACATGTACTTACAGCTAACTTCACTGGCAACTTAAACATTATTCCCTATGATGGCTGGGCGTCAACCTCGTCGCGCGCCTGGGAATCAGTATCCCAACACTGAGCCTCAACCTCGTCGCGCGCCTGGGAATCAGTATCCCAACACTGAGCCTCAACCTCGTCGCGCGCCTGGGAATCAGTATCCCAACACTGAGCCTCAACCTCGTCGCGCGCCTGGGAATCAGTATCCCAACACTGAGCCTCAACCTCGTCGCGCGCTACCAGGTGGCTGTGAATCAGTATCTCTACACTTAGCCTCACCCTTACCAGGTGGCTGGGAATCAGTATGCCTACACTGAGCCTCAACCTTACCAGGTGGCTGGGAATCAGTATGCCTACACTGAGCTCAACCTTACCAGGTGGATCATTCACATTCTGGAAAAAAGCATAGAAAAAAACACAGAGAAGGAGATCAAAGTGGCAGCAGCAATTCCTCTTCTGCTTCCTCTTCTGATGAATATAGTTGAATCAAAATGAAATACTGATGGTTGCACGGATGACCACATACCTCTGAGCTAAGCTAAATGTATCTTACAAACTTCCATTCAAACAGCAGAGGTGTTGCTCTCCTAGAAAGGGAAGGTGAAGATCAACATACACCTCACAATGAAGGACACTGAAATGGAACACATCAAATAAATTACTGCAGATTGAGATGCAACTGATTGACTTTAATGTTATCTTAATACAATGTAATATGAAATAAAATAAAATGTAACCATTACAGTTCATATGACTTTTGTTTTGTTGCATGTGTATAATGTTTGGCTGATTGGCATTGTCATCTAAGTGAAAGATCCATATGGAATGAAGCAAATCTCAGATCAAATAGCCTATGCATCTATTAAATTGCAAGTTTATTTTAAAGGGGAGTCAATGCATTTCTTATAGGCAGTTTCATTCCCATTTTAATCCATTTCTTCTGGAAAAAAAAAATATTTTTTATAATCATAATCTGATGTCAGACATTGAAACATTTCAACTGCAAATCAATTTTTCAGGATCTCTGCAGAGGATGATGAACAACTCCAAAAACAGCATTACAATCTCCATTTATTACAAACCAGTTTGACTTTCTTTTTGGAGTACTCCAATTGATTTGCTACCCATGGCAAATGGCTGATAATATAATCGCTTCTAAAGGCTCGATAGGTAATCTCTCAATTTGCAGACCGCAGAACTCATGCTGATGCACAAAAAGACGCACCTGCCATGAAAGGTATGGCATGACATGCTTGCAGCAATGCTGTCAAACTCGCTCTCTCTCAAAATGCGCAAATTGCTTCACATCACTACATCATGTCTGTAGTAGTGTTGTCAAAAGTACCGACTTAGGTACCAAGTTGGTACTGAGATTTTTAAATTGTGCGCTTTGAGTGCTGTTGAGCGGAATCGTAAACACCTCTGATTGGCCATTCCCGTGCTCATCGGAAATGTCTAGGTTTGGCTACAATGATCTATGCACAGGAGTGTTTGAGAACACGGAAGTGTTTGAAAGTGTTTTGAAAGCGGGAGTGGGAGCGTTTGAAAGCACAAGCAGGCGTCTATCAGTGTACCGGACCGATAGACTGCTTTCAAATGCTCCCGTGTGTATCTGTGCAAGCGCTTTTTATAGCATTTTTTATAGTAATAAAAATCATTTAGTTCAGTTAGAGAACAGACACTACAATTAAAAACTGTACGCGTCTGCTCAATTAAGTGCGAGTCGCTCAAGAGTCGCAGCACAGATCAGCAGCAGGAGTCAGATTTCATTCATCACGAGAGTGAGGAGCTTACTGATGATGGCAGAAGATTTGGTTTCAAAGCGAAATGTGAAAGCATCTATTTGGCAATAATATTTTAGATTTAAATCCAATGCTAATAGGGAACCTGCAAATGATTAGTAGCATTTTACAATTAAGAATAATAATGAGCCCACCATTCAAGCAAATTCAAAAGAAAAAGTAAAATGCACACAGCCGCACAGGCAATCATAACGGTGCATAATCCAATTTGTCCTAAACATGAGCCATACTTTATATTAAAGCAGCACTTAGTAGCTCGGGACTTCTTCGCTGTATTCTCGCTTTTTGCTCGCAGGTTTCTCTCTAGAGCTCCCCCCACAGCTTCGGAATAGATATTTGACAACACTGTTGTAAAAACTCGTTGGTGATTCTCAGACACCAGAGGCTAGTAGATCAACGACATCAAAGCAGATGGGACATTCTTTAAAACGTCTTCTTCATTCGGGTTCGGACAGAGTGAGGGAGCGCAATAATGACAGCATTTTAGCAGATTTCTTTTGGCCGTAAAGCAATTGTTTACATTGCGAGACCTGATATCACGCGAGACTTCCTGACGCATCGGCCGGCGGCCCGCCGGCTCAAAGTTGCAAGTGCGTATTTTCCGCTACGGGCACCAGGGGGGTGCGAAACGACCACCATTCAACCCGAAATAAGTAATATAACCATTCCAATGACTCCGAAGCTGTTCAGTTAAGGTAAAAAAAGTTACTTAGTTCACCTTTAAGGGCTTCAATATAACTGGTAAGGATTAGAGATGCAGCCAGTGACCGGAATCAACTGATTTTCCACATGATAGTGCTTGTATTGTGCACAATTTTACCAATTCCCGCAGGTTTTACACTCACACTAAAAGTCCACGGAACCACTGATCTATATAAGTCACAACACACAAAATTATGTCAAAATGTATTTGACGAGTATTCAGTTAAACAGTCAGTTTTGGGTGACTGAGATGATGAACGGGACCATGGTTTGTGTTACATTAGTAACACATTATCAGCGGTTCAATAATGTAGTAATCATATTCATTACCGCTATGTGTCCGACATTGTAGAAAGAGACACTTACAATGCATTACCATTCTGATACATCGACTTGTAGATGTGCCTGTATAATTCACTCTTCCACTTCTTCTGAACCAGTTTCTGGTTCAAACATATAGCCTTTGGTTGATTTGAGTGATGAGTGATGAAACTGAGTTTGGCGATCAAAGATGAGTTTTAAGGGATACAACTATTGACTATAGGGGGACTTTAACTAATGAAACCTTATTGTAAGTGATAATGTTCTTTATAGATCTTTTGCACTTTAATCTGTTTGAAACATTTGTTTGCTTTATAAATTTGTGTATTGTTTTATTGTATTTAAATATTCGGAGCAGTTTTAGTAGTCAGAAAACATTTATTGTTATTAAATGTCTTTTGTTGGACAAGAGGTTATTAAATGCTTCTCATGCTTGGAAAGCTTGTGTTGCTTTTTCAAAAGCATGTTAAAAGTGATTTAAACTCACAGTGCTTTCAGATGGAGCAGCGTTTTACAGAGCTGATCATTAATGACAAGCTGCACATAAATAATCACAGCCTTTGCGATTTCATAATCGTGATAAGCCATCTCGATTTAAGTGCGATACATGGAAATTGCGATTAATCGTGCAGCCCTAATGCCTAATATATAGAGTTTAAAGTAGGACTATAAATAATTACGTAATAATTAAAAACAGATTGAAGCTGAAATATTTAAAAACATCCTGGTTGCGTATGCAACCCACCGATCCCTGAAGGAGGGAACGGAGGACGTAGTCGACGTCGACTGAATGGGGATCACGCTTAGGGAGCCTGACTTCTTCATACTACTATTTAAGCCAATTCAACATTGGCGTGCATGATTACACACTCCGTCCCGCAGCATGGGTATAAACATGGAAGTGGACGCACGCACCAGTTGCTTTTTCGCTGAGGAGCCGAGTGGCTTCTGGAGTCAGCGGTGGTCCAGCAGTAGTGGCGAGGGGACTTTGTCCTCCGTGCCCTCTTTCAGGGAACGGTGGGTTGCATATGCAACCAGGACGTTCCCTTTGAGTCAAGAACGTCAAACGTAGTCGACATCGACTGAATAGGGATCTATTGAAAACGCCACTAGTGCTGCCACCTTCCAATGCGTAGACAGAAGCCTCCTGATCCCCCCGCGATTAAGGCGGAGAAAGGACAGGGCTTTAGGCCAGGGAAGTCACTGCTGTTCCTACAGGACCACTGGGGAAGCGTTCCCTGTACATAGAAGGAAGGGACGCTGCGGAAGCCACATCTGCCCACAGGGAGGTAACATGGAGAATACACATGAATTGGGTGAATTGACGGGCAGTACAACATATGGAATGCCACTGGGGAGGCTACAGCCTATCACAGGGGGGAGCTACTAACCAGACAGTGACGGCAGAAAGCTCTGCCAAGGGAAGACACCACCTAGGTGGACACGTGCAGCTTGGGATTTTCACCAAAATGAAGGCAGCCACCATTTCAGTGGGCCAAGCTCGCCTGGAAACAGCCTTCCCTTTCTGCTGATTTCCTTACCAGTCAAGAGCTGATCTGAGGTCATAAGGCTAGCATTCTGTGCACGTATAACGACAATGAAGCGGGCGGACAGAGAAAGCCAGGGCGGGTCGGCTCACCACCTGGTCCCACCTTTAGAGAGAGGTATGAACCTTGGGCACATATCCAGGCCGGGGTCTCAGCTTGTGAGAGTTAGCCGGCCCGAATTCCAGGCACAACTCGTTGACCGAAAGCGAGCAAGTCCCTACCCTCTAGTAGAGACCATGCGAGCAGGAGAACGGTTTCTTTAAAAACAGATTTTTTAACTCACTGCCTGCAGTGGCTCAGGGGTGGTCTCTGCAGTGCAGTAGCACCAGAGATAAGGCCCAAGAGGATAAAGAGGGGCGCAAGGCAGATTCATTTTCCTTGCTCCCTCAGGAACCTGACGATCATTCCCATGCTTCTGCATCTTGATGTGCGTCAAAAAATAGAGGCAACCTCATTTTGAGGGTGGAAGACACAGCCCTCATTCCAACCCATCTTGCAGGAAAGAGAGCACTGAAATGACCGAACGCCTATCTCCTCATGGATATAAGACTCACTCAACAAATAGATTTCACTTCTACTTGGCGTAAGCAAACTTCCTCTTAGGGGGTGCTCTCGCAGAAGTGATGGTGACTACCACATAATCCTGCGGTAGCTACCTGAACCTCCGTGTCCATTTTTAGGACCGGCCTGGAATCTCTCCAGGGGTCTGAACGCAGGTGCCATCATGCCCCGTCCCTGAGAATGTATTCAGAGGGGGAAATTCAGGAAGGGCTGTCGAGGGGAGCAAGTACAAGAGAACTAGGTCTGGTTGGGTCAATAAGGGGCAACTATCAAGACCTGCTCCACTCCTGACCTAGCACAGTACGTGCAAGCG
>FLSR01004866.1:5455076-5487589 GCA_900092035.1 Leuciscus waleckii | reverse complement strand
TTTGTTGCTGTCATGTGTTGTGTTGTGTGTGTGTGTGTGTGTGTGTGTGTGTGTGTGTGTGTGTGTGTTATGTACTACTGCAGCTTTGAGTCCAAGCCAAATTTCCTGAAAAAGGGCAATAAAGTATACTCTAAACTCCACTCTAAACTCTGGACAAAAGGACTTAACCCACTGGCATTGTACATACATCTTAATGCCAAGGAATAAAATCTGGGTTGTACTTTTTGTCCAACATAGTGACTATGGCATCTGGGTTGTACTTTTTGTGCAACATAGTGACTATGGCAAAAAAAAAAATATTAAGAATTTGAAATAAAAGAAACAAAAACCATAAATCCAGTCAACATGCCATGTACTGTAACACTTATTTAGCAATATAACCACCCTTCTTATAATGGATAAAAACATCTTCCATTAGTTTTGGACTGTTTCATGCACATAACTTGTGTGCCATCAAAAAACAAACAAAAAAAAAACGATAGTTTACAGCTGAGAAAGATCAAATAAAAATAAAAATAAAAACAGTATGAACGGCTCCTTTAAGAGCTGCGCGGTAAAACACGACATGATTCACCAATAAGGAAGAAGAGAACGAACTGAGAAAGACGAGATGTTGTCATAGAAGGAATAAATCTTAATTTTTCTTTATTTGGTGGTTCTGTTTTGTTGTTATTAAATGAGTGTTTGACCCGTAGATTGTAGACAGTGGAGTTTACTTTTCTACCGTGTAATTCACAATGGCGAATGTTAAAACCTCTGTTCACTCGGATTTACTGCAACGCAGGAGAGAAAAGAAAACACAGAACACACAAGAGTTACAGGTAGGAGTGAAAAAAACTTTAATTGATTAATTTTATATGGACCTCAGAGAACATTATTACAAATAAAAATAAATTATATATAATATAATATAATAATAATAATAATTGTATATATATATTACTATTACTCGATCTTCTTCTCCATTTGGAGATAATGGCTCACACTATGGTTTGATGGAGTCTAAGAATTTTTTTAATGTCAATTAGTTACCCTTTTCATGATGATATTTCTTAACAACTTTAACATGTTTTAGGGAAGGAATACAATTCATTTTAAATTGTTCATTTGGGTATATTTTTTTACTGCATTAAAGCTATAATGGATTTTGTTGAGAAAACTGATCACACTTGAAGTTTGCGCCAATACAAAAATACATTTGTCCTCCTTTCAAATGATGGATCAAAGGGCTCTTGATTAATTCACTTTGCCATCAATAATGCATTTTTATATAGATGGATGGTGGTAATTTTAGTCATTTTGTCTTCTTGAATACTCAACAGATAAATCAAACAAACAAACACACACTCTAAAAACTCCTGGGTTATTTCTTCAACGCTTGTGCGTGGCGCACTCAGTCATGTTGAGAGGGAAACACGCATTATATTATTAGGCTAGTCTATTCAGAAATAGTGTAAAAGACCTGTAAATAAAATACAACATTAACATTATAAACACTATTAATAACATATAGGCTATGCGTATTTTACTTCCCCTTACTAGCTAGCCAAATCCTTAAATGAATGGTATCAGAAAACAAGAAGAAATGAAAAATAAGTAACCACTTATTATAATAAGTAATTTTCTATATCCAAAAGCTGCAACCATATGTTAAAAGCGCTATATAAATGAAGGCGACTTGACTTGACCTGACTAGAAATCGAAAAAAGAATGATGACAAAGAAAGCTGATGACTGTTCAATGAACATTCTGCAAAATATTTTTGTGTTCACAGAAGAAAGTCTGAAAAAGACTTAAGTTTTAAATTTATATAAAATATAAAAATATAATTTTTAGATAAAGGTTTGATTTTTTTTAATTCAAACTGCAATTAGTGTAATTGAATCAGTGTGTCTTTCGTTCAGTATAGTTTTTTATTTATTTAATATTTAAAGTAGAAAATTAGAAAAGAGTCCTTTTTCGTTTTATAAACAATATTTCTAAAACGTTTTTTGTTCTGATGTAGAAAATTTAATAAACAGCTTGAATTGTTCGATTTCTAGTCAGGTCAAGTGAAGTCGCCTTCATTTATATAGCGCTTTTAAACATCACAACAGTTCCCCTTTTTACACTTTGGTATTCCTGTTCAACATATAAATCGAATAAATTTCTCTTGCGTCTAAACAAAGTTACTTCATCAAAATGATTGTTAGACCATTTAAATTTAGGGTCCTGGTATCTGGGAGCCTCATGGATATAGTTATCATTTCTATCGTCGTGATCCACACATAGCCTCATTACTGCCTTGGAGAACCATACCCTCTCTGCCGTCTCCGGTCGGGATTTCGCCCGGGTTAGAAACTGCTCGAAGGTTTCTCCAGCCAACTGGCCTCCGGTCTCCTGGATCAGCACTTGAGGCATCTGAAGAATACACGCGATTTATCAATGAATGCCAATCCAAAAGCCCCCGATCCCACAGACATTGTTGTTTGTCGTAATGCAATCCCATCCCAAATTGTGAGTTCTTTATCATCCAAAAATTCTACAATTTGGAAAGTACATTTAGATCTCCCATCGTTTTCAGAGATCGATACCCACTGTCTTCCAGGAATACATAATTTCAACCATTGGGGAAGCACATAATGTCTAAAACTATCTATTACCAATATAATTTCGGAGAAGCCTTGTAATTCAACTCATTTCCTAAACAAAGGCCCTCTCGAACACTCATACTCGTTACAAAATCCCAGCTCCTTGTTTCACCATGGAACCCATTCCGTACAATTTTGTTTCGGTCATTTACACAAAATCCACACCATCTTTGACCGTTAATTAGTTCAAAGTACACTCGTCTTATTGATCTCCCTCACTCATCACAATTATCTTCACGGAAATTTCTCCCCGTTGTATTTTGAATGTCATGTTCGTTTTCGCTAAGTCGTCTGTTCTCCAAAATTTCAATCTGACGTGTCAGCTCCTGAAATTGGGGTAGACTTTAATTAGGACCTACAGAATTAAGATTATTCCAACAGTCTTTGCAAAGTCTTATCGGCTTTTTCATTTTATCCCATCCATGGAAAAGGATAATAATTCCAAATAACAAAACATTTTCACTGGGAATAAAAATTCCCAAAGTAAAAATACTCATGGTTAACGCTCCTATTAAAATCCACAAAATGTCGAAATATCAATAATCCAGTCAGATACATTGTTGTTACTGTGATTATTGATATCTCGCACCATATGGTAATTTTAGTTTTTTTCATTATTTTCATGGTTATGTCGATTGCCAATTTACACCCAATAAATAGAGAGCCACCGCTCCTCGCAACTCCAATAGTTTAGACCATCCGTCCGAATTAATCAACATGTCACAAACTAATATCAGTTTGCTTCATTTGCCAATCACAAATATTCTCCCAGTTTGGAGTGCAGAAATTAATAGGTGCCCAACAGAGATTTCGGTTGTAACCATTTATAAGCATCCATACAAAATAGATAGCAAATTCACTGACCTGCGCGAACGAGCTACTAGAGGTTCCTGGGAAACTCTCAGCCTCGTCGGCGGTTCCAATTGAAGTCTCGTTCTTTGTCCCGTTGGATGCCATGTTAATGATTTATCAATTTAGATCTCTGTTGGTCTTACTGGAACAATTCTTATTCTTAATGTTATCTTGATGAAATAAGTAATTGGTTCCCCTTCAAATTCTTATCTCAGTTGATGCAGAGAGAAGTTTAACTTTCCTCTATGTCTAACCCATACAGCTGTCTAACCTATATACTCTTGTGACTCCGCCTGTCAGTTACAGGTTTCCGGGCCACCCCCCTCTGCATGTTGCTACAGCAACGATTTCTCAGAAAGGGTCCTCTTTTTCTTCAAATGAGAGCCGTGCAGGTTTACCAACTTTTCTAAGACTGCTAGTTGATCCATCTTGTCACCTCTCGAACAAATTCGTCTTCCTAAAGCATTACATGAACACTTCACTATAATGAGAATTAACATCAGCCCTAAAATCCCAATGCGCAGTACAAAACATACCATCCCATATCAATTAAAAAGCTGATTATCCATTCCCATATATCTTTTGTTACGAAACTAAGCACGGCTGTCGTTGCGTTAACTACCCCTTGTAGTCCTGTTTCAAAAAATACCTTTGGTTCGTCGTACCACCTGGGATAGCTATCTGCCCCAATAATTTCAATACTACGTTTACAAATAGTTGTTTTCATCCAGTCCATGCCTAGATAGTAATTATTGTCTACGCCCTTACAGCACAGCTTCTTCCAACTTTTTCTGGAGATTAGTTGATCTAAGTCATCCAGAGCAATTGTCTCTAAACTAGCTAACTTCAATGGGCTTTCTCGTTCCAAGTCATATCGGATGAATATATTCTCGTCAATTCTAGCAGGAACATGGAATACCTTCCACTGTAATTTTCTATCTAGGGTTCTGATGACTCCGCCAGGCCCATATGACATTTCGTAAATCAATATCGTAAATCACTCTTTTCAATAATAATTTCCTTTTTATGCTAAGAATATTATCTGTTCGATTTCCTGATATCGGATTGGTACCATTCATTAGGTCATTACAATCCATAAGTTCCCCTTTTCTATCGCAGAAACTAGAGTACGAAAAATCATTATAGCCATTCTTGTTATACCGATACTTAGCTTTGTGGTCTCTTTTACTAATCGTTAGCCGGATACACTTATCCATTGCCCTCATTTTTCCTGGTAATGATTCTTAATATCCTCTTCCGTTTCTAAGGATTCATCGATTACCATTTTGATCAAATATACTTCGGTAACTTTCCGTTTGTTATTTACCTCCCATAGTTCCTCCTTATAATTATATTTAACTCTTGGTAATTTCAGTCTTTTTCTCCATATCCATGGAATGGTCTCATTAAGTTCTAGGTTAATTTTTGTTGCGGAATGTCTCTCAGCTTCTACTAATTCCATCACGAGTCGATTATCCATACTGGGAGACAATTGGGATTTTAAATAGCGACCGTGGGTTGTACTTAGTAAGAAAATTCCCCCTAAGGGATTTAAAAGTCTACCAGATTCAATCCATTCCATCACATTCTTTTCCACTGCTTTTTCATATTTTTCCTTATCCAGCCCTATACTTCTTTGCGCTCGTCTTATTACAGTCCCTTTATTTTTACATTGACCTATTTTCCACGGATTAAATTTTCTATTCATTTTAAATATCCAACATCTCCCTAGCTTCTCATTAGAACTAGTTCTACTCGTTGAACCAATGAAATACTTGAGTGTCTCATTCCCTTAGGACTCTTAGGCACTTCGTGGGACCTCGGCCCATTCAAATAAGTTGCCATATGACGCATAGGCTGTGCGAGGGACCGTAGGCTACATTTGGATCCATTTTCTCGCTTATATAGCGCCCGAATTGGATGTTTTTGCCTAAGTGCGTTTATGACGCCAGATTGCGCAATAGGCACTGTGGGGACACCTCTGGGGGCGCTGTTGAGCTGTGCTGAGGGGACAATCCCACGAACTGCCTTTTTGTCCACCTAACTGCCTATTCTTCATCATTTTGTCCACGGAGCGCCTAAACGTCCACCTACCTGCCTATTCTTCACCAATTCGTCCACGGAGTGCCTAAACGTCCCCTAACTGACTACTCTTCACCGTAGTCTTCCTCACGTCCCACGAACAGCCTATTCGTCCACCTAGGTGCCTATTTTTCACCAATTCGTCCACGGAGTGCCTAAACGTCCCCTAACTGACTACTCTTCACCATAGTCTTCCTCACGTCCCACGAACAGCCTATTCGTCCACCTAAGTGCCTATTTTTCACCAATTCAACCCAGGGGCCCCAAACTTTGCATGCTGGTAGCCTAGGGGCCCCACTGCCACATATTAGGAGGACAGGTCTCTAGAGTGCAGGGAAAATTTTAACACCCACCTAGGACCCTGAAACCAGGATCCTGAACCGGGGGCCCCTGGACTACCACCGTGTCAAATTTGGAGCCCCTGCGACCTTTTGACCCCTGCTTTCCAGACGTCCGTCCTGCAACCTATTTGACGTACGCTGTTCGTGGACAATTGGGCCAATTAAGCACGAAAACGGGTCGAAGGGACACGAGGCTCTAGACACGGCCCCAGGGGCCCCCGACGAGACGTGGATGTCAATTTCGGGCCAAACTGACCTTTTGGTCAACTGTCCACGAACCACCTATGAAAACGCATGCAATAAGTTGCACGTGTCCTCGGCTACTGTTCGGCCCCAGGGGGTCCGAGGGGCCCCAAACTTGGCATGCTGGTAGCCTAGGGGCCCCACTGCCACATATCAGGAGGACAGGTCTCTAGAGTGCAGGGAACATTTTAACACTCACCTAAGACCCTGAAACCCGGGATCCTGAACCGGGGGCCCCTGGACTACCACCGTGTCAAATTTGGAGCCCCTGCGACCTTTTGACCCCTGCCAAATGGACCTTTTGGTCCAATGTCCACGAACCACCTATGAAAACGCATGCAATAAGTTGCACGTGTCCTCGGCTACTGTTCGGCCCCCGGGGGTCCGAGGGGCCCCAAACTTTGCATCCTGGTAGCCTAGGGTCCCCACGGCCACATACTAGGAGGACGAGTCCCTAGAGCGAAGGCAATTTTTTTCGGCTTGCTTTGTCAAAATCTCTCACAAAGGCCCTTGCGCTCACAGACAGAAAGACCCTCTCCAAAGGGCACATTGAAAATTAGGGTTAGGGTTAAGAAACAGACTCGGGGCCCACCTTGGACCCTGATGTCCAGGATCCTGAACCGGGGGCCCCTGGACTACCACCGTGTCAAATTTGGAGCCCCTGCGACCTTTTGACCCCTGCTTTCCAGACGTCCATCCTGCAACCTATTTGACGTAGGCTGTTCGTGGACAAATGGGCCAATTAAGCACGAAAACGGGTCGAAGGGACACAAGGCTCTAGACACGGCCCCAGGGGCCCCTGACAAGCGTGGATGTCAATTTCGGGCCAAACGGACCTTTTGGTCCACTGTCCACGAACCACCTATGAAAACGCATGCAATAAGTTGCACGTGTCCTCAGCTACTGTTTGGCCCCCGGGGTCCGAGGGGCCCCAAACTTCGCATGCTGGTAGCCTAGGGGCCCCAAACTTCGCATGCTGGTAGCCTAGGGGCCCCACTGCCACATATCAGGAGGACAGGTCTCTAGAGTGCAGGGAAAATTTTAACACCCACCTAGGACCCTGAAACCCGGGATCCTGAACCGGGGGCCCCTGGACTACCACCGTGTCAAATTTGGAGCCCCTGCGATCTTTTGACCCCTGCCAAACGGACCTTTTGGACCACTGTCCACAGACAGCCTACACGGGCCCTGTCAGATAGGTTACAGGTGGGATGCTGTTTTCGACTTAGACATTTTCAGCGGGTGAATCCCTGTAACGAATTGGGGATTTCAGCATATGTGCTGAAGGCCAGTGAGTAACTTATTAAGTTACAGGTGGGATGCTGTTTTTGACCGGATGTATCTCGAGAACTAAGCCGACTTGGGACTCCATACTCTGGGGTCATGGGGGGCCCATGGGTACCTCCCCACGCCCGGAGTTTGGAACTCCAAGTCGGCTTGGTTTTTGAGATACACCCGGTCAAAGTCCCATATGGGTTTGGGTCATTTAGGCAGTTAGGTGGCACTTTAGGCACTTCGTGGACATAACGATAAAAATAGGCACTTAGGTGGACGAATAGGCTGTTCGTGGGACGAGAAGAAGACTACGGTGAAGAGTAGGCACTTAGGTGGCACTTTAGGCACTTCGTAGACATGACTTAGGGAACCTGGCCCCCTAGTGGTGGCCACCTAGGAGCCTATTTTCCCACTGGTACCATAAACGAATTATTAGGGAACACCATTCATTTAAGTTGCACGTAGGATCCGTAATGGTGATTTTCATCCCTTCGTACACCTTTTTCGCCATATGGCAACTTAAATGAACTAAGAAAAATCCACAGACTGCCTATTTGTCCTAATGCTTAATTCGGGAACCTGGTGCCAATCTATAGCATAAAAGGGACTTTGTGGACGAGAGTCCCTAAGCGCTGCGCGGCGCCCCCTAATAATTTTTTGGCCCCCAAACGACGCCTATGGTTCGATGCGGCCTCTCCCCCTGAGGCGTGGGACGGTGGTCCCGTCTCCCGAGACCCTCCAGGGGCCCCGCAACGGGGCAAAATTGGCTTAAAAATGCTTTTCCCCCGGCCCTGTCAAATAAGTCACAGGAAGGATGCAGTTGGTGAAGTCCCGTCTGTAACTTATTCGACGCGGCCTCTAGGCTGTATGTGGACATTACATTAAAAGGTCATATTTCATAAATACAGTGCTTTTATGTGGTCAAACCTACTGTACACCACACAGGGGACACACCACAACACACCGATGTACATTACAGCTATTAATTATGCATAATTTGCATAAAATTCAACCGTCCAGGGGGAAGCCTATAGGGGTCCTGTCAAATAAGTTACAGGTGGGATGTTTTTGTTGAAGTCCCACCTGTAACTTATTTGACAGGGTCCCTGTAGGCTGTCTGTGGACATTACATTAAAAGGTATATTTCATAACTACAGTGCTTTTATGTGGTCAAACCTACTGTACACAACACAGGGGACACAATACAACACACTGATGCACATTACAGCTATTTATTATGTATTATTTGCATAAAATTCAACTGTCCACAGACAGCCTATAGGGGACCCGTCAAATAAGTTACAGGTGGGATGTTGTTTTTGACTTAGACATTTTCAGCGGGTGAGTTTTAGGGAAGATACGGGTGAGTTTTCGGGGGGATGTCCACCTGTAACTAACTACAGTGCTTTTATGTGGTGAAACCTACTGTACACCACCAGGGGACACAACACAACACACTGATGTACATTACAGCTATTTATTATGTATTATTTGCATAAAATTAAACTGTCCACAGACAGCCTATAGGGGACCCGTCAAATAAGTTACAGGTGGGATGTTGTTTTTGACTTAGACATTTTCAGCGGGTGAGTTTTAGGGAAGATACGGGTGAGTTTTCGGGGGGATGTCCACCTGTAACTAACTACAGTGCTTTTATGTGGTGAAACCTACTGTACACCACACAGGGGACACAACACAACACACTGGTGTACATTACAGCTATTTATTATGTATTATTTGCATAAAATTCAACTGTCCACAGACAGCCTATAGGGGACCCGTCGGATAAGTTACAGGTGGGATGTTGTTTTTGACTTAGACATTTTCAGCGGGTGAGTTTTAGGGAAGATACGGGTGAGTTTTCGGGGGGATGTCCACCTGTAACTAACTACAGTGCTTTTATGTGGTGAAACCTACTGTACACCACACAGGGGACACAACACAACACACTGGTGTACATTACAGCTATTTATTATGTATTACTTGCATAAAATTAAACTGTCCACAGACAGCCTATAGGGAAACGACTTTTTCTAAAAGTTTAGATAAAAATGATAACTTAGAGACAGGCCGGAAATTATTCAAGCAACCCTCATCCAAACCATGTTTCTTAAGCAAAGGCTGAACAACCGCATGCTTAAAATTATTTGGGACTACCCCAGTGTTCAAAGATGAATTAATCAACACTTGAACACTGGGGCCGATAATAGGAAAAGCTGCTTTTAAAATCTCTGATGGAATGACGTCAAGTGGTGTGGTCGTTATCTTCATCTTGTTAACCAGGTCATTTAGTTCTGTTAAAGAGATGTGCTGAAAATTATAAAAGAAAAACGGACTAGCCAACGAATTCACAAACTGATCTGAAAGATGTAAAGTGAAGGATGAACGAATAAATGCCACTTTATCAGCAAAAAACGTAAAAAATTTCTCACAGAGTTCTGCCGAGGCTTCCCCGTGAAATTGGCAACTTGGATTAATTACTGAATTTATTGTAGAGAATAAAATCTTAGGTTTATGGATGTGTTTAGCAATTAATTCTGAGAAATATTTTGATCTAGCTAACTTAGCAGCATTCTGGAACATAATCAGACACTCTTTAAAGATCCAAATGACACTGTTAACCGATCGCGCTTCCACCTCCTCTCCGCTTTACGACAAGCCTGTCTGAGCGAACGAGCATTGTCATCCAGCCAATAATAAAGTTTTTGCTTTGGTTGTTTCATCTTCAAAGGGGAAATCGAATCTAAAATATCAGAACAAGCTGCGTAAAACAAAGAAAGTATATCGTCAGGGCCATAGAAAGACTCAGCATTCAAGATCGACGACTCAATAGTATTAGCTAGATATTTCTCACTAAACTGAGAGGCGGTACAAGGGTTTATAAAGCGAGAAAAAGAGCTTGCAGGCTTCTTAACCAAGGCTGAACTCACAACAGGAATCGTAAAAATAATAGGCTTATGATCAGAGAAGGAAGCATCTTCAATAAATACATTATCTACAGGGATCCCGTATGACATAATAAGGTCAAGTGTATGACCGCGGACATGTGTTGGTTGATTCATGTATTGCATAAATCCAAATGAGTCCAAAACATTACAGAACTCAGAAACCAAGGAACGACCGGGGCAGCAAACATGAATATTAAAATCACCCAATAATAACATACGATCATACAACAGAACAACAGAAGTTAAAAATTCTAAAAAGTCACTTATAAAAGCACTGTCAGAGTTAGGTGGCCTATAGATGAGAGCGCAGAGCAGAGCAGAGGAAGAAGACTGTAATGCTACGCACTGTACTTCAAATGACGAGTAGCTCTGAACAGAGACTGTAGAATTTGAAGTGATTGTTTAAAAACCATAGCAACGCCACCACCCCTACCAGCAGACCTTGGAGTACTAATGAAACAACAGTTCGGCGGACAAAGTTCCTTGAAGACAGACAACTCACCGGCGCTGGCCCAGGTCTCTGTCAGAAATAAAATATCCAGGTCATGTCTGGTTAGAAAGTCATTTAGGATAAAAGTTTTGTTGCATATGGATCTAGCATTAACTAGGGCCATATTCAAAGGAGGCTGCGATGACTGAGGCAAATCCAGATGAACAAAATCCAGTTGACGTAGATTTTGACAGTTTACTCCTCTCCGGCGAATCCGTAACGTTAACGTTACTTGTGGTTGCGGATAAGGAGAGCAAATAGATGAGTGAGAAGAGTCCGGAAAAACAGGAAGATGAAAAGCATATCTATATTCCCATGAGCGCCGCATCAGATGAAGACCCTCCAGGTTCATGGTATCCAAGGGAAACTCCATCGAAGATTTGATTGCCCGTCTGATTCTCACTCGAACCCCACCACGGCTGCCCCTCTTCCTACGACGCTTCCTTAGAGCAGGAACGCAGCAAGGAGCCGACTTGGGGCTCCATACTCTGGGGTCATGGGGGTCCCACTGGTACCTCCCCATGCCCAGAGTATGGAGCTCTAATTCGGCTTGGTTTTGGAGTTATGCCCAGTCAAAATTCCACAGGAAGTTGCCATATCTCAGGAACGAAGCCGACTTGGAGCTCCATACTCTGGGGTCATGGGGGCCCCAAGGGTACCTCCCCATACCCAGAGTTTGGAGCTTCAAGTCGGCTTGCTTTTCAAGATACACCCGGTCAAAACTGGACAGGAAGTGGCCGTATCTCGGAAACGGAAGGTCCCAGGAGCTGGCGACGGTGGAGTCAGAAGGGGCCCTATGGGCCCCCCTCGTGCCCGGAGTTTGGAGCTCCAACTCGGCTTAACTCCCAAGATACACCCGGTTATACATAAGGGACTTTTGGACAAAACGGTCGATATCTCGGAAAGGACGAGTCCCAGCGGATCGTCCTTCGGGGTGGTGAAGGGCCCCTAGGGGCCCTCTCAGACCCCAGAGTCCTGAGCCTCTGGGACCCTTCCTTCTGAAGTGCACCTTTTCCTGTCGGGCCCTGTATCTCGGCCTGTGGGGGCGCTAGAAGCTCGGGCTAGGGGCCGTTGGAGAGGGCCCCTCGGGACCTTACTTTGACCCGAGTTTGGTGTCGCTAGGCGGCCGGGCCCCCGAGTTATAGCCGTTCAAAGTTTGGAGCCCACCTGTAACTTATTTGACAGAGCCCCTATAGGCTTCCCCCGGACAGTACATTAATGGGTCATATTTCATAATTAAAGTGGTTTTATGAGGCAAAAACTACTGTAGGCCACTCAGGGGACACAGCTCCACACACTGATGTACATTAAAGCCATTAATTATGCATAATTTGCATAAAATTCAACTGTCCAGGGGGAAGCCTATAGGGGTCCTGCAAATAAGTTACAGGTGGGATGCTGTTTTTGACTTAGACATTTTGAGCGGGTGAATCCCTGTAAAGAAGTGGGGATTTCAGCATATGTGCTGAAGGCCAGTGAGTAACTTAAGTTACAGGTGGGATGCCAATACATCAAAAGGTCATATTTCATAACTACAGTGCTTTTATGTGATTAAACCTACTGTACACAACACAGGGGACACAATGCAACACACTGATGTACATTACAGACATTAATTATATTATATTAGCCTAAAATTGACCTGTCCACAGACAGCCTACATGGGCCTGTCAGATAGGTTACAGGTTGGACTTCAACACGTCCTGTAACTTCTCTGAAAGGGGCCCAGTAGGCTGTGTGGACATTTCAATATTAGGATAATAATACATGTTTAATAGCTGTGATGTACATCAGTGTGTTGTGTTGTGTCCCCTGTGTGGTGTGACAGTTATTAATCAAAGTGGGTTTTTTGAGGTAATTGCTTGTTAATGTATATTAATGATTTATAAATTATTCTTTAACTGTTTACTAATGCTTAACTAATGATTAATAGGGTGCAGTTATTATAAAGTGTTACTAAATAAGCTTACCTGGGTTACCTTGCCACAAAAGTTACCTTATAATCTGTGTCAATGACCTGTATAAGTGACTATGATGCATTTAACCAACAATAATAAAAGGAAAAAATGACAGACAAAATGTTCACACAGCAAACAAGTTTTATTAGAAGGTAAAATCACACACAATATAGTTTTATTATTAATAACATTATTTATAAAGAATATTAAAAAAAAGAACATAAAAAAGAGAATTTAGAAAACACTGCAACACTGAAAACATTTTGAGGTAATTGCTTGTTAATGTATATATTTATTTATAAATTATTCTTTAACTGTTTACTAATGCTTAACTAATGATTAATAGTGTGCAGTTATTATAAAGTCAAATCAAATCAAATCAAATCACTTTTATTGTCACACAACCATATACACAAGTGCAACAGTGGTGAAATTCTTAGTGCAGTTCCAAGCAGCATAGCAGTCATGACACAATGGACGAAACAATTTACACTTACAGATTACACCTCTAATGTGCGCACGATAACTCACGGCACCATATATACTATACAATATACAATATAGACATCTATACATACAATAAATACACATGCGAAAGAAAATAAATGTAAATATACAGTAGGTTAAGTTGAGGTGTTTTGAGATGCAGTATGTTTATGGTTATTGATCACTTGGGATCAAGAGTTTAGAAATCGAATTGCTTGCGGGAAGAAGCTGTCATGGAGTCGGCTGGTGCGTGTCCTGATGCTGCGGTACCGCCTGCCTGATGGTAGCAGTGAGAACAGCCCATGGCTCGGGTGGCTGGAGTCTCTGATGATCCTCCGAGCTTTCTTCACACACCGCCTGGCATATATTTCCTGGAGGGAGGGAAGCTCACCTCCGATGATACGACTGGCAGTGTGCACCACCCCTTTGCAGGGCTTTGCGGTTGCGGGCGATGGTATTGCCGTACCAGGCAGTGATGCAGCCAGTCACGATGCTCTCTACAGTACTGGTGTAGAACCGTGTGAGGATATGGCGGTTCATTCCAAACTTCCTCAGCCGTTTCAGGAAGAAGAGTCAAGTCAAGTTTAAGTCAAGTCAAGTTTATTTGTATAGCGCTTTTCACAATACAGATTGTATCAAAGCAGCTTCACAGTATTAAATTAAAATAATACAACAAAGTTTGTTTCAACAGGAATTTATTGATTGATAAAATTAAATATCCCCAAAATATCCCCAACTGAGCAAGCCAAAGGCAACAGTGGAAAGGAACCGAAAAACTTCATCAATCATTTTGTGTACCTACCCCGAAGTGACAAAATAAAATAAAATTCTGTATCAAAATTTATAAGGAAAGCCCAGTACTTTGTTTAGGCTTGGTTTGTAGGGAATTACAAACCTGCGCAAATATATTCAAACGCACATAACTATAGAACCAACTCTTAATGTGCATGTGAACGCCATCAGCGTTTCTCACAGGTTTGCATTTAAAGTCTGTGTCGAGAGAATGGTGTCATCTTAGCAGCCCCTAATTTAATAAATGATCGTTGCGACGGAAGCGAATCAAAACTAACTTTAGCTGGAAAATAACTTTATTAAAGAACCGCTATAAAGCCAAAACAATCTGTTACCTTAAATTATACGTTTATCTCTGTAAAGCTTCTTTGAAACATTCTACATTGTTAAAAGTGCTATATAAATGAAGATGACTAGACTTGAGTCGCAGTGAAGCGTTCTGCAAAGCCGTCCACGGCCGAGCCGATAAGCCAAAGGTTGCGCTCAAGGTGGCAGGCTGGCGTGTAAGCCCTGGCCGCCAGGGTTGATGTGGCCCTGCAGGGCCAGAGAGAGAGATGGGCAGCTCTATTTCAGCCGAGTTGGATAGAGGTTCGTAGTGACAGCCTCTTCCGGCCGGGTTCTCATACCCCTTCTGCTCCACGGCATCAACAGAGGTGGACAAAACTGCTGAGTGGACGTGAGCCAAATAGGGGGCACGCCATGACTTAGTCATCTCATCGTGTACATCCAGGAGAACTGAGCTGGTCGCTGGCCTGTTGGCAGCACCCCGGCTGCAGGAATCAATAATTGCGGCGTGATGCATGGTCGGAGCCGATCAGTCCAAACCCAGCTCCTCAACGGTCTTGGACAGGACATGAAATCATGTTCCAAGAATATTCAATTTGGCAGTTATAAAACCTCTCATTAAGAAACCACAATTAGATCATAGTAACCTAGCAAATTACAGACCCATTTCAAATCTTCCATCTCACTTTTTGCTGACAATAAAGGCAGAGTACAGTAACTTTAAAATAGTGGTCAAAGTCAAGTTTGAGCTCAAGATAACTTTAAAATAGTGGTCAAAAGTAAAGTTTGAGCTCAAGATTTTTTTTATGTATATAATTTCCATTACTAAAACATCTATTTGCCAGATTTCCAGTGTCCTACCTATAATTAATTTGGCGGGACAACTAAAAATCTTTAGTCATTTTTCTCAGTTCCACACTCTAGCAACTTAAGGTCTTTTGCCTTTGTAGGGCAGTATGTCTCTCTTGACATTTATTTTGTCCCGTTGTCGGCTTCAGCTAAGAAAAGAAATAGTTTGCCCCACACCTACAAAATTCTTAGCACACTTAAGATAACCTTCCGCAACGAGTACATGCTCTATGGTGGAGCTCTGCTTTGAATTAAGTTCCATCATGACAAATGAATGGACAACTTGCGGAGTGACATGAAGACATGAATCAGAGGCACAAAAAACGTTGACAGCGGTGAGCGGTCAACGGTCAAAAAAGGATTTGCATGATTTACGAGAGCATCATTTTCAGGTTGGAAAAGCCGGATTTCCGAATTTATCCGGAATCACCACACCCCTGCACAATGCTCTCTCTGCCTCGGCACGGCTAGGCAGGCAATGAACTGCAAGTGCCACAATCATGGCACGACCTTTTGAAACAAACGTTGCTGAAATTTGCTCTTTTAAAATGTGAGATCAGGGGAGAGGTGTCGGTCTCCATTTACATTAGGGACGGTATGAAAATTTCATATCACGATAATAGTGACAAAAAAATTATCGTGATTATCAATATTACTTTTTTGTTAAAACGAGATGAAAAGTGTTCAAAAATAACTGATGCAAGTTTTATATTTGAAAATCAACAACAAATAAAACTAGCAGCTCTGTGCACTTTAAGCAAGATTCTATTCTGTGGCATTTCCTTATAATGACCGTCGTCAATAGCAATGATTTTTTACACAGCCCACATCCATGTATCGCAACGAACGCACTCTCGTTTCATTCAAATACAACTTGCCGTCTTGCGTCTCCGTTTTTGATTGTATTGAATTAAATTTGTTGATTTGTTTACAGAGTTTGATCATGTTTTTGTGATCATCTTGTCTGGACGATTGTTTTGTACGCTGTACAAAATTTATAAACAAACGGGTAAGATTTAAAACGTTAATCTGCCTTCCCCCATTCCTTCTCAAATAAAAAAACCAACAACATTGCGCGCTGCGCCGGCGCCAGCCTGTTGCTGGCTGGACATGATTTACAGTGAGTTATTAAAATCGCGATAATCAAACACGGTTTTAATGATAATTCAATTTTAAACGATAATACTAACCGTCAGTACATTTTATCGTGGTTTATAGTGAAACCGGTAATCGTCCTATGCCTACACCATTTGTTCGTAAAGATACAAGGTAATGGAGCCTTTTATACATTGTCGTGTTTCTTTAGAAATAAACAATGGACAAATGGAGTCTTTAAATGCCTCAGATGTAAAGTTATTCACTGTCAAAGTGACGCCAAAATGAATGGGAGTCAATGGAATGCTAACAGCAGGTGATGGTTTGTTAGCCAATGGCGGCTCCCGGGGGTGGTACAAAATTCGAGCGCTGGATTGACCCCCTGGGACTCTACCTTCCGCCATTCCTTCTCTAATAAAAAAAAACAAAAAAACAATGCGTCAGACACTGTTTTGATGATTACATTTTAAACGATAATACTAACCGTCAGAACATTTTATCGTGGTTTATAGTGAAATCGGGATTCGTCCCATCCCTGCATGCGTGTAGGTTACGTGTGTCTCAGAGTTCAAATCCTGCTCCATGTGAACTGTTATCTTTTACATTTGTGAAGCGTGTCTCAAACTCCATCTCTGCATGCTGTGAGTTTGGGTTACTTATAACATTCATCTGGGAACGCAATGTGCGCCATAACATTCATCTGGGAACGCAATGTGCGCCATCAGATTTGTAAGGTGAATAATTTATAAACCTATGCCAACACAGGAGAATATATCAATAAAATAATGTCAAATGTTTTTGAAACAAAAAACCTGTTGAATTGCACTACTTGGAAAAAAATATGCATTGCATTAAGCATGTTTGCATTTTAATAAATTGTAATTTTAGGGCTTGCATTTTTATGGGCTGAAACTGAGCATGGTTGAATATTTAAGCTGTAAATATTTCAATTCAAAACATCTCAAACTCATTTTCATTATTAAAAATTCAATAATCCATATTCACCTTTCATATTTCACTTCCAAAATATTCAAACTGTTTAAAAATACAACCTATAATATTCAAAAGGCAATTTTCTTTCTCTTTGCAAATTCGCTTCCACAAATTCAGTGGTTTAAAGGGGACCTATTTATGCCCCTTTTCACAAGATGTAAAGTCTCTGATGTCCCCAGAGTGTGTATGTGAAGTTTTAGCTCAAAATACCCAACAGATCATTTTTTACAGCATGTTTAAATTGTCACTTTTGTGCTCAGAAAAACGCGCTGTTTTAGTGTGTACCCTTTAAATGCAAATAAGCTGCTGCTGGACGGCACAGGGGGCGGAGCCTCACGAGCTCGTGCTCATAGTTGCCAAGTCCGCTTATAGGCGACTTTGGGCTTTTTTTTTTTTAGTAAGTCGCGTTAAAACAGCACGGGTTGCGTTTTTTTTGCTTGTTAAAAAAATAAAAATCTGACAAGCAACTTCGTTTTCTTTACATCTATGGTGGTTGCCGTTTTCTCAATCTCCAAAACATTGATTGACACTGTCTGCTCACAGCTATAACCAATCAGTACAATCATAAGTGCTGTGGTGTAATTCGTCAAAACATTCCACCGAATCCGCCCCCTTATCTCCCTCATTAGAGAAAAATCCCTTTCAACGTGCAGGCGCGCGCGACGCTGTAATCCAAGCTATGATATAGACGTAAATACACATTTCAATTTCTACAAACAATGCCTCCAAGGAAGTGGTCCAAGTATGGCAAAAAAACACAACAAAGACTGGGAAAAGGATAAACAAGTGAATAGGTCAAGTGGTTGGTGATCAGAGTAAAGCGATGTGCAGGTACTGTAAAACGGAGATATTGGAAATAAATAATGCTGAAACTAAATAATCTAATAATATTGTATTAAGAATGTGTGTGTATGCATGTATATTATATATTAGTAGCCTATATATGAATTACTTATACAAGTATAAGAATGTATACTATAATATACTATATATATTAGTACATCTAATAATATTGGGCTTGTTTTTGAAGCTCCAGTTGCTTATTTGTCTCGCGAGAGTTGGCAACTCTACTCGCGCTCAGTGTCAGAAGAACAATATCACCTCACGGAATGATGATAATATCAGAAACTCTCATTAACCGTGTTCATTTCGACCCGGAGTCGGACAATAATGCCTACAGAGTCAGAGTGCTGTATGGAGATGCAACAGGTATAGTTTAGTTTAATTACAGTTATAACGTATCGGTCATCTGCTTGTATGTATCCACTATTATAGCTACAAGTCTGCTGTTTCGGACCAGGTCTGAATGATGATCAAACTGATGAGTTTAATAAAGTTTATTGTACATCACACAAAAGATGAAGCGTCAGTTTTACTCCAGTAAATCACCGTAAGAACTGAGTAAACAGTATAAGAAGTGCGCAAATACATAAATGAATTTCGGTAGAGTTAAGGGAGCATTTTCTTTGGAAACAAAATAATTCCTCCTCGTCTTCAGCGGCTGCCTCAGATTTAGGGAGTAATTAGAGCTAAAGAGAGCTATGTGGATTAATACATCCAGCCACACAACACCTACAACGCTTGGGAGACATTCTCATCTATGTCTGTGAACTCGATCAGGGCGGGTCTATGTTAGAATGGCAGTGTTTGTCAACACTCGTGGGCGGGGCCTGTGCTTAGTGACGTCACTAAAACAGCATTCTGAAAACAGGCCGTTGGGAGACACTGCTGATGATTTATGGGGATTAATAAAAAAGGAGTGAGTGGATTATCACTATTGGGTGGTTGTGTACACACACTGCCAACACACATTTATGTCCAAACAGCATGCAAAAGTGAATTTTGCATAATAGGTCTCCTTTAAATTCAACAGAAAATTCTACGTTGACATCCAGGAAAAGCAGTAGATTGCCGAGCATACTCTCCATCTGCTGTTAGTCGACCTCACCATCAGGGGGTGCAAAAGCCCGTGTTGTTGACGAAGACATAAAACTCATTCATAGCAATGTAAGTGTATGTGATTATTATGACGGCTGTTTTATGTTAAATTCAGTGTCTTCACGGTTACTTTTCCTGTGTAGCCTACATGCATCTTTCTCTACCGTGAACGAGATTATAATGTTACTGTATTCCCCCAATGTGGATGCACAGATCCAATGTTACATTTTTAGGTTAACATACATTTCTCTAGGTTGTTTAGTGGCCTTAACTTTATATTGCGGCGATGTGCTTCATGCAGGCTATTAGGGTTTCCCTCAATACTTCAGGATTCCCCTTCTGGACATATAAAACATTAACTAGCTTAAAGGACTAATACAGTGATAAAAGACCAAACTCGCATTGGACATGATGACATTCGCACATTTAGGTACCGTCTCTAAAGTTACAGACGACATTGGTATTCACGTTTCTAATTTAAATAGCATTTGAAGAGAATGACTTACAGTGATAAAACCAACTGTAAAGTGTTCATGTAGTGTCAGGCATACTTTAGATTTTTGATATTTATTCAAATAAATTCAAGTTTGATATTGAAGTTAGAAACGTGTATGCTAATGTTGTATGCAACTTTAGAGACGGTCCCTAAATGTGCCAATGTCCAAGGGCTGAAGCTACCCCAAAATGTTCCTAAGCCCCCCTAAATGATAATAAGAACAATAACAATTCGATTTATCAATAACCGTATCCTCATTCATATTTAGACGCAACAAATGATATATATCCAGCTCCAAAAAATAGCCGAAAAGTCGGAAGTTGGACAGAAGTACAAAGAGTCGTAACAGAGCTGCCAACCACACATTCACCGTGAGACACGCAATTGACACTTTTCACACGCTCTCACGAAGCGATATAGGGGTTTCTGAATTAATAAAGTGCTACAAAGAAAGAAAAAAGAGAATGTGTAATTTTAGGGTTTAATTGATGAAGGCTGTCTTAATGCAGCTGGGGCTTCCAGGGGAGATAAAAGAGGAGGTTTTGCACAGGGAGCAGAAAGTCTTGGGCAGAACTCAATGTACTTCACATGAGGGTTAAAGTACATTCGAAAAAATAAGCTAGGCGTGTGCTGCAAACTATGTACTTTAAAAATCGTTCACTCTTAAAAATAAAGGTTCTTCATTGGCACCTATGGTTCCACGAAGAACCTTTAACACCCATTTCAAGTGAAAATAGGATCATTAGATTTTTTAAATGTTCTTCCCACTAAGAAAAAAGGTTATATGTGACCCTGGACCACAAAAACAGTCATAAGTCGCACGGGTATATTTGTGGCAATAGCCAACAATACATTGTATGGGTCAAAATGATCGATTTTTCTTTTATGCCAAAAATCATTAGGATATTAAGTAAACATCATGTTCCATGAAAATATTTTGTACATTTCCTATCGTAAATATATAAAAAAATAATTTGTGTGAGTGAATGCAGCACAATCTCGAACATAAATGAACAAATTTAAAGGCAATTTTCAAAAAATGACCCTTGTGACTGGTTTTGTGGTCCAGGGTCACACGATAGTACCTGTCTGTTTGAAAGGGTTTATCCAGTATGGTCAGGTTGTGGGCGGAGCTTGCGATGCTGTCCTGATCCCATGATTCATTGGGCACGAGAGACGGCGGATTAGGGGCGGCGCGACAACAGAAGTGATCTGGATACATCCTGAAATACACACAAAAACAATAGGAAATAGATCTGGAAATTGCAGTTTACTTCACGTTATTTAATCGCAATGTTATATAACGTATATATATATAATGTATACATATATCCAAGATGCTTAATTTTAATTATACTTTATTAATATAATATACATATAGTATTTATATAGGTAAACAAATATATGAAAAACACAAAAAACATAACGGATTAAAAGCGTTTAAGGACACAAAAGTGGATACAGGCGATTGAGAAAGAGCGCAACGTGTCGTATTACTCTGAGCACTAACGTACGCCACTGAGGGGAACGTTATCAGTGACAGGAGCGTGAACCTTACAGAAATATAATATATAAAACTGACATTTGGATATTTGACTTACCAGTGACTCAATATTTACTCCACACGTAGAGGTGGACAAAGTAGACAACTTCCTTATGTAGGATTACAAATTTAAGAATATGTTTAAGATCTGTTGATCCTACTTCCTTACATAACATCACATGAAAAACTAAGGTGAACTACACTGTATTGGGCATTCAAGGTGAACATGATGGTATCCATTTACTGATTAGATTCAATATAGTTTCCATTGAAGGGTTTTTGTTAGTCTTTTAGCTTCCTACTGAGAGTTGAACTATGTGTGAATGTTTACATAGTCTTAGCTCTCGTGACCATGTGTTGTTTATACAATTTGGGGAATACCATTATCTCCAGTTGGGGGTAATTGCCTCTATTGTCTTTAGATGATTAGATTTAGTGGTCATCTCTAAGGCAGTGTGTAAGGTCAAGACTTTTAAGGACTGTCCACTGAATGCCTATAAGATACCATGTAAAGTTACGTTAGTTAGACTTGATGACTGCAGCTACGACAGCTCGTGTTCTCAATAAAGAATCCTGCTGAAGAAAGAACCAAGTCTCCTGGTCTTCGATTCTAAGTTTCCAACACTTACTTGAGTGAAAGTACAGACACTACTGGTCAAATATTACTCCATTACAAGTAAAAGTTGTAAAGACCGATTTTTACTTCAGTAAAAATACAGAAGTACTCATTTTTAAAAGTACTTAAGTATCAAAAGTAAATGTCAATGCATTGTTTTATTATTGTTGCATTGTTGTATGTAGTTATCAGCAAGATGGTAGAAAACTGTACATTTCTTGTCTATTGCCACCCACTACTACTTATACCAACGATGGAAATAAGCTCTTAATATTACGATAGCTTAAAATGTGGGAGAGCCTTGCTACAGAGTGACAATATTGAATTGCAATTGGTAGCACTTCACAGTCATTACCAAATCAAAACTAGTTAGCACATCATTTGCTATTGAAAGGATTTAATGACAATACGGTCATGGTTACACTTAAAATAGTTACAAAATAGATGTATGAGATGATAAAAACTTATACCATTACTTGTACCCAGCATATATGTGAAATGTTACCTTAGAGGTAGGGAGAGAGAGAGAAAGAGTGAAGAGAGTAAGAGACAAAGAAAAGAGCCAGCGCAAAGAAGAGCCAGATAATAACAAAGACACAGCAACTGTTACAATCTTCTTTTATCCCCTCCTTGACCATGTGACCGAGACCCAAATGTGAGATGTTCAAACTGACCAATCAGATAATTACAACTTCCCCATCGTACTAAAGGTGTGACGATTAGAAGACACCCATGCTGCATCTCAGTTCGCCTACTTATACTACACCCTAAAAGTATGTACTCTTTTTGTGAAGAAAAAGTAGATCCTTTTGAGTGTGTAGTAAAAAGTACACAAGCTTTGGGACATACTATCACGTCATACAATTACGTCTTTAACTGTTGCTCTCTGTCGCATTCTGTCACAGTAAACTGACCTGTCAATCATCTTGTCACAGTTAAAATCATCCACATTTCAATTAATTTCATTTCCTACCGTATCGGAGAGAAATGCAGAAGCACGTTGATCCAGAGTCTTTCAACTCTCCTCATATTAATGCATTATTAATGATGCATTTAAAAGTTAATGGCCAAACGGATCTTTATAAAAGTCCACATTGTTATTGCAGATGAAATATGACATGGAGAACATAAAATAAGTATTTTTTCTATCAGGTTAAACTTTGATTAGTCACTCAAACCTTTATCTGAACCTCTCACCGTTGGTCGCGCATATCCACCATGTTTTGTAGTTTTTAACGCTTTTTCACCTCGTGTTTGTAGTTCCTCCTCCAAATCGCAATGGATTGTGGGTAATATTAGCTGTTATAGTGAGCAGGGATCCACACTTCGAAAATCCACCAGAAACAGTAGATCATCCGGGGATAGTATGGACATGCACGTTTGAGTCACCCCCTTTGTTGCATGTTCCCGGGGGCGGGGTTTATGTTAATTTTAGGGTTGGTGATGTCACTATCCCGGGAGGAATGTCGTGTAGTCCTTTCCAGCCGTTTGTTGTAGTCTTTAAAAAACTATTTCTTTAAGGCGAGACACGGCAGGCAAAAACAGATACTTTTCATGCAGTGGTCAGTTTTGAGATTTTGGGCTAGTTTACTCCTTCAATATGTGTTCTTTCAAGCTGCTGTAAAGAAAACGTTGAGAATATACATTAAGATGTTTATTTTATTACATTTTGTTTACTTGCGGCAGTGAGTTTCTCCCCAGGAAGTTATCATTCCAGCGTGACACGCCGAGCTCTGTCTGTTCACTGAAGTCTGTCATGATGACCGGTATCATTGTAAAGTCTCCAACACAACGCTATATAACCAAATATGGGCATTCCTTTCTATCAGTAACCAATCGTGAATGTCCAAAGGGGGATTTAAAGCTAATGATGAAATCTCATTTAGAGCTGTTTAACTCTTTAAATGCCGTTTTCTCAAAATGAGTTTTTCTTTCTCCAGTACAAACATCTCAGCCTGTGTACACCAAACTCTCCAGTTATACACTTAGCAGTATTCTGAAGATATTTTCAGAGGGATTTGTTGATAAATCATTCCTGGCCTGATTTATGTGACATTTTAATAAAAAAAAATATGGCGAAAATCCATTTTTAAGGCTATGGACAGAATATTTTGATTTCCTAGGGAATGAAAGCATATATCCTGAAATCCCACTGATTTTTTTTTTCATCTTGTGTGTAAACAAAATGAAAAAAGAATTTTGCTCCTGGCTTTATCATGTGTTCAGATCCATCTACCGAAAAGATATGCAAAATTGTGCATATTTAATGAGATAATGCCTAATTTGCATAATTAAACATACAAATTTCTAAAACTTGTCATAATTTTTTTTAATATACTTGTATAAATAATCAACTGAGGAAGTTTCATGGTGATATCTATTATTTACAAATTTGACCCTATTCACCTGGAGTGTCTCGCCTTAAAAAGCAAATATCTCCCTTTGCTTTGAACTTTGAGCGCCGTAACTTTGCAGATGTGGTTTATGCTCAAACAGCAACATTACACACTAAATGTTTCTAAACAAATTCTACAATATTCACTCACGACAGTAAAATAGGGCATTCTAAGTAAATCTACTGCAGTATTTCCTCTCTCAATAAGTAGAAAATGTGTTTAGCACCCAGTCATGCTTGAAAAAAAAGAAAGTAATATACTGTGAAACCGGTATAATTCTGAAAAATACCTTTGGTCACACCGGCCAGCACTAATGTGAAGGTGTGTGTGTGTGTCTGTGTGTGTGTGTTCTCTCACCGGGGTGTTTGTCCTGAACGCAGCGCAGCAGCGAGTCAGAAGGTGTCACACACACGAGCTGCACCTGATCTGAAGGTCCAGCTCATCAGTCTCAGATCCCACTGAGAGTCCAGCAGGAGCAGCTTCGGCTTCACATCACGACCACCGGGATCTGACAGATCTTCCCACAGGAAACTCAACGGCACAAACAAACACTCATTATTATTAATAATAATAAGAGGTCAAAATATTCAGTGAATAATGACTTGGATTTTAATCTATTGTATAACTTCAGAAGTATAGTATAGTGCCTTTTTGGAGCTTGTTTTTGACTATAAAAAAAGAACAATCTCTTTTATTGATTGTTTCTCTCTCTCTCTCTCTTTAAGCCTGCACGTGAATGAAGTATATGTGAGAGTGTGGGTGAAAGTGTACGTCCTGTGTGCAGAGATGTGCAGTGTTCTCAGGGGGGAAGTGTTACCTGTCCTGTAGGTAACCTGAGCTGTTGTTAATATCCGTGTTGTGAATGGCGGTTAGCCTGCTCCCCGAGGCTCTGCTGGGGAAGCAGCGATTGACGTAATCAAAGCGCTTGGCTTGAACTGCTTCGTTGGCTGGCCTCGGAGTTTACGTCTTTGCGCCTCTGTCGTGCTCAACACCTGCAGCATCTCGAACCGCTGTCAGTCACTCAGGAACAACACACACCCTTCATCAGGAAACACAAACCAAGAGACGATCGAGATGGAAAAACAAAGTCCTCAAAAAACGAACTAAAGCGTTCGTTCTAAAGTCAAACACCAGCCTCCATGAGCCAACAAACCCCAGCTGATCATCACATGCGCGTCACGTGAACAGCAGGAAAACCAATCAAACACAGCACCCATTTCCTTTTACGTAATTTCTTTTGCAAATAATATTTAATTGTGACATGAAAAGTCAAAATATGTCATACTAGTTGTATTTATGAGACGAAAAGTCGAAGTTATGACATATTAAATCGGAATTATGATATATAAAGTTAAAATATGACATACTGATTCATATTTATGAGATGAAAAGCCGAAATTATGACGTACTAAATCGAAATAATGAATAATTATATTAATGTATATTATATATAATTATATTAATAATAAATGTGTAATCTCATAATTATGACTTTTATATATAATAATAATTTTAACAACGTGAATGAGCGACTACATTAAATAATTATTTGTGTTGCCACTTGCTCAAATAGCAAAATAAAAACTCCACAATAGTGTTTTCACAATTTTAAAAAAGAGGGGAAAAATAGAGAGATTGATATCGCCAGTCGGAAGAGAGAAAGAAAGATGTCACTCCCAGAAACACCCTCTCAGCAGCGTTAACTAGTTTCTTGTAAATTGATGCAAAGGAATACAAGGTATAGTGTTATAAATGTACATATACATAAATAAAAAATAAAAAACTTTGAAGGATTTACGATGTTGATGACCGTTAAAACGCGTCATCACGAACTGTTCTCTGCTCGGCTGTTGATCGCTCTGGTCTGACTCTCTGTGAACGCGGAAGAGCAGAAGCGCGTGACCGTTGAAGCAATGGCGATGGACCGGACCGGACCATGGAGCTCGTGTTCGGACTGCTGAACCGAGTCTGGAACCCCACGGGACTTTCTGACTTGACGAATGACAAGAGAAGCAATAAGATGGAGGAAAAAGCGCTGGAGGTGTATGGTGAGTAACGATGACCTTAACAAAGATGTAACGTACTGCGGTGTTTCAGGGTAACTTACAGCGATGATGGTGTCAGCTGGAAATAAATACCATGGTACATTGACAGATAACGTGAACATGGGACGGAATCATTACCGTATTCATATAGCAAATACCTGTTACTTCAAAGAATACCATGATATATTACTATGGTACATAGCCATAATACAAAACATGATAATATCATGGTACAGTGCTGGTGTCAGGTGTAAATACCATGATATTGTATTCGTATACAATGGTAAACACTACCATAATCATATACCAATATATTTTCCTGGCTGGTACTTTAAAGAATTCCATTGTATTACCATAGTACATATCCACAACAACAAAACAACAAGGTATTACCATGGTACAGTACCAAAGTTTTGAATTTATTAATTTTGGTATTTTGATGGAAACCAAGGTAAATGTTAGATTTCTTAACAGATATTTTCCTTGTTTTTGTGTGATTCTCTCTGTTTTCACAGACGTGATCCGGACGATCCGTGATCCGGAGAAGCCCAACACTCTGGAGGAGCTGGACGTCGTGACGGAGAAGTGTGTGTGTGTGCAGGAGCTCGGAGACGAGGAATACCTCATCATCATTAAGTTCTCTCCCACCGTCCCACACTGCTCTCTGGCCACGCTGATAGGTGTGTGTGTGTGTGTGTGTGTGTATATGTATGTACATGTTTTTCTATCCCGGTGGGGAATTAACCCTGAATGCACACACACTCATGGGGACTCGTGTCACTGTGGACCTAAACTGAGGAAACAAGATTATAAATCATACAGAATGAGTTTTTTTGGAAATGTAAAAATGCAGAAAGTTTTGTGTGATGGGTAGGGTTGGGTTAGTTTGAGTGTGTGTGTGATGGGTAGGTTTAGGGGTTGGGTTAGTGTGTGTGTGATGGGTAGGTTTAGGGATTGGGTTAGTGTGTGTGTGTGATGGGTAGGGTTGGGTTAGTTTGAGTGTGTGTGTGATGGGTAGGTTTAGGGGTTGGGTTAGTGTGTGTGTGATGGGTAGGTTTAGGGATTGGGTTAGTGTGTGTGTGTGATGCAATGGCGATTCTAGGGGGTGGCCTGGGGTGGCCTGGGGTGGCCGGGGCCACCCCTGAAAGCTCATTGGCCACCCCTGTGGCCACCCCAGATCTGATAGGTAGGTCAAGTTCGTCAACACAAGAAACGAGAAATGTTGTCAATCAGTGATGACAGCTGATCAACTGATTTAGGGCCAGTTTCACATTTTTAACTAACACAGTAACGGTCGTACTGAGACTGTGAGAGCTGATTTCTGCTCAGCGGACGTTTGGCCATGCAGGTCAGATGACCCATGAGATAAGAGCACGCGCGCTGCACGGTGCACCTGCTGCTGCTGGTCCGTGAAACAAGAGGACGGTCACACAGTTGCAACAATACAACAACGATAAAAACGCTGGAATCAGTCGATTGAGAGGTATGGTCGGGACCCAACGCAACAGAGTGCGGCACGGGAATATAGATCTGATGGCCGAGTGCGGGCGCGGGCGGTAATGCACTCGTGTGTCGATTCGCGGGAGTCGGGACTCCCGCAAAATAGAATTATCTATAAATTGAACATCTAAAAACGAATAAATTGTCATTCATCTGTTTGACAAAAGCAACAAGAACAACTAAAACAAAATAGAAACGATTTACATGCCAGAGTCTCTATCTATTTATAACATGTTTGCAGCGTTGAACAATGTAGCCAATCACAGACATATGTGTTGATTTCTTGAACGCCAATCAGATGCATTTATGCTAGAATCCCCTCACCGCTCAAAATGGACTTTTTGTTCAGTGCTGAATTCTGTATACTGGCAAATCATCTGATTATAGCAAACAAAGTGTAGATATTATGAAAGATTCATTGTGCAGCCAGTTTCATTGATAATAACAGAGTTAATCTGTGAGATCGCGATGAACTGAGATGTCAGCTTTTTAGGAATTATTAAGGGAGAAATCCGTCCTGCGCAGGTCTCTAATGTAGACTTTAAAAACAAACGACTAACGTTATATTAACATTAACAGTAGCCTATAGGCTGCAATCTAGTGTATGTGAACCTTTTTGCAGATAAACACAAGTGCATTTTCGGACAAGTTAATTGAGTAAATCATACTCCCACTACGGTAATTAATAACAGATTATAGTAAACACATTTCCTAAATAGGCCTGTGTATCTTACATTTTTTTAAATAGTACCATTAGTTAAAAATAAAGTTTAAAATGCTTCCTGTTCGCATATTTCATAATAAAATGACAATTACCCTTTCTGAAAGAATTTTTTTTTTGTCATCATTCATAGATTTCATGTTAAAATAATATACAGATGCACTACCCTCTTCAAAATACAGCTGATATATTGTTGTACTTATTATTTATTGGAAAGTTTGCCAATGCATAAATCAGCTAATCCCAAAAATAATCATTAGATTAATCGGAAAAATAATCGTTAGATTAGTCGACTAATCGAAGAAATAATCGATAGATTAATCGACAACAAAAATAATCGTTAGATGCAGCCCTACGACTGTACAGCAACAGAGAACAAGAACAAAACCAGCAGGCCTGTCATAATTATTACATAATTGTTAATCCATTATCTTGACCGGCTTAAACACTTCACAAGAGTAAAGACACGAGACAGACTGCATTCAGTACAGGGTCTGATCAGAGTAATCTCTCAGATTATATATATTTAATCTACACACGAGCTGATATTGCTTTCCCACTAAAAATGAACAGGATTCAATGCGTTCTGGTGTTTGATGATGCAGAAAACAGGCTTATGAAGCTCTAACGATCAGATTAATGTGAACAGAGTTTCATATAGTGAACCTTACGAATAAATAATTCTACTTATTAATCATATCAATCCACAGCAGGCGATAGTGGGTGAATCATATTTCACTTCAAAATCAAGAGACATAAAAAAATGGTTTTGCATTAAGAAAATGACTTATTTTGTATTTGTGACATTATTTTTAATAGTAATAAAAATTCACAACACAGTGTTTTATCCTGCATAAATTAAAGGAAGAACGACAAATACTACCTTTAATTAAAATAATAAATAAATAAAATTATTATTAATAATAATATATGTGAACTTAAATAAGATATAATACATTAATGAGAAATTAATTCCATGTTATTCCATGTTCAAATAAATAAATGTGCAAAATGATCAACATTATTAAAAAAAATAATGATATAAAAAAATAAATAATAGCTCAAATCACAATGTTGCACAAATCTTTTATTCTCTTTAACCTTGTGCTGTATTATTATTATTTGATTTTTTTATCCGACGAATCTTTTGCAAAATGCCATAATACTGATTTGAGCTTTTATGGGTTCTGGTGAAACTCTTTTATCATTTCTTGAGCTCTTGAATCGTTCTTGTTCCTCGTTTCGATACGTGTAGAGTTTAACTAAACAAGACTCGCCTCATTATCCGTGTGTGACCTCGACCGGTTGATCTCAGGAGACCCGAGGTCACGAACACTGTGATGGGTCTCTGAATAAATAAAATGGTAAACTGTATTTTAAACTAACCATAATTCTATCATCTAACCTTTACTTCTGCTTTAGGCCTAACATTCTAACATTTGAACAAAATGCACTGTGTGTTGAAGATTCAGAGACGCTGGCTGGACCATATCAAAAATATAACAGTCTAGAATATTCTCATGACATATTGAGTAACCAACTGAACTAGATTCGCTTCTGCCTAGTAACAAAGGGTTTGCATATGAAGAACCAATCAGACTGTAGGGAAATGATGTAATGCATCATTGCTCCTGTCCTATAAAACCTGTTGTATTGTTTTTTGCTGGTGAGATTTATCTGAGATCCTCCGGCCGTGATTAAAGCACACTCGAGGTACTTAAGCCAAGTCACCTTTATTTATACAGCGCTTCTGACACCACAGATCGTTTCAAAGCAGCTTTACAGAGATAACAGGAAAATAATGCAAATAGCATAACAGTCACAGCTTAATGGTGTTCAGTGATGGTTCATTTCTGTTGTAAAAAAGTTATTCATTTAGTTCATATATATTTACACTACTGTTCAAAAGTTTGGGGTCAGTAAGATTTTTTAATGTTTTTAAAAGAAGTATCTTCTGCTCACCAAGGCTGCATTTATTTGATAAAAAACAATTAAAAAAAAGTAATATTGTGAAATATTAAATGACTGTTTTCTATTTTAATATATTTTAAAGTGTAATTTATTCCTGTGATCAAAGCTGAATGTTCAGCATCATTACTCCAGTCTTCAGTGTCACATGATCCTTCACAAATCACTCTAATATGATGATTTGATGATCAAGAAACATTTATGATTTTCAATGTTGAAAACTGTCATGTACAAAACATTCATTATTATTTTCAATGTTGAAAACAGTTGTGTACAATTTTTTTTCAAAATTCTTTGATGAAGAGAAAGTTCAAAAGAACAGCATTTATTTCAAATAGAATATTTTCTAACATTATACTGTAAATGTCTTTACTGTCACTTTTGATCAGTTTAACTTGTCCTTGATGAATAAAAGTATTGATTTATTTGATTTCTTTCCCCCAAAAATAAAATAAAAAAAATCTTACTGACCCCAAACTTTTGAACGGTAGTGTATATATATATATATGGATATAGCCGCTCTGGAGAAAACCGTAATAGGACCAGAGTATGAACAACAAACTGTATGAAATGAACCCTAATGTGAGTAAAAGTTGCATCTCTTCTTTCAACAATTGCTGAGATCAGATTATATGTGACCCTGGATCACAAAACCCAAAACACAAAATATCTGTGGCAATAGCCAGCAATAATTGTATGGGTCAAAATTATAGATTTTCTTTTATGCCAAAAATCATTAGGATATTAAGTAAAGATCATGTTCCATGAAGATATATTGTCAATTTCCTACCGTAAATGTATAAAACATTTATTTCTGTGAGTGAATGCTGCACAATCATGAACATAAATGCACAACTTTAAAGGAGATTCTCTCAGTGTTTAGATTTTTTTGCCTCAGATTCCAGATTTTCTAATAGTTGTATCTCGGCCACATATTGTCCTATCATAACAACACACACATCAATGGGAAGATTATTTATTCAGCTTTCATGTGATGTACTATAAATCTCAATTTTAAAAAATTGACCCATGTGACTGGTTTTGTGGTCCAGGGTCTCATATAATGGTGTCAATATTGTTGAATATTGGATTAAATGTCCCCAACTAAGCAAAAAGCCAATGGTGACAAAAGTGTCGAGGAACCAAAACTCCATCAGTGACCCTTGAGAGAAGCCAGACTCAGTTCTCTGGCTGACGAGCGATCAGTGTATGATTATGATTCTCACAGTATTATTGAAAGAAGAAGAAATCTTCCACCACTGCTAATGAAACCCTTGTGTTATTCCCTGTTCCTGCAGGTTTGTGTTTACAAGTCAAGCTTCAGCGCTGTCTGCCGTTCAAACACAAGGTACGTCTCAGCGCTAAAGCTCAGAGGTGTTCAGAGGTCTCCTCGGATGTTTGGATGATCTATTATTAGCCGTGTGGAAATGGGAAAGAATGGGAAGAGTAAACAATCTCCTCATGGCATGTAGGCTTTTAATGAGACGTCACATTAATGAAAGCGATCGTGACGGCTGTTGTCGGACTCTCTCTCGAAGCCTTTCGTGTTTCTGATGTCCTTTTCTTTCTGGTGTCTTTTTTTTTATGTCTCATTTTCTCTGTGGCTTTCTTCCCTTCCAGCTGGAGATTTACATAACTGAGGGAACGCACTCGACCGAGGAGGACAGTGAGTGTTCGTCTTCATCACTGCAGTTTCACACGACCCTCCGGCCAGATCTCCTCTAGTGCATCAACACAGCTTGTTAGATGTGCTCTTTACACTCTTCATTAACAAAGCTCACGGCAACTTTTAATCTGTTTTTGTTTCTGGAAAAATATAGCGTTTCTATATTTTGTATTTTAATTATTAAAAATTAAATATGTGATTTTATTTTTATACTTAAAAAAAGTTTTATTAAATTATAATAAAATCATATATAATTTTAATTTTAGTTATATATATATATATATAAATACACACACTTTGACATA
>FLSR01004866.1:5414258-5455039 GCA_900092035.1 Leuciscus waleckii | reverse complement strand
CATATAGGACTTGTTTGTTTAAAATGCATGAATGTAATTGATATATTTTAATAAATACAATTTTAATCATTTTAATTTTCATATTTTAATAATATATAACATTTAAATAAATGAATTAATCAAATATAATGATGGCAAATGAGACATCCATCAATAAATAAATTAAATAAATAATTATTGTACAGAATCTTTAGCCAAAATTCCCAAAAATGATCATCCATTGACAAAACTGTTTGATAAAGTGGGAAAGGAACTCTTGGATTATTGTAGATCTGTGTTTGATCACTGACCCTCGATGATAATCTCCCTCAATATCGTTCGCCTGTTTGTCCCGATCTGCTGGAAACGTGCGTCCGTCGTCCAGCGGGAGATTAGATCTGTGTGAGAGTTACTGAATCTCTTAACTGGTTCTCCTGTGTCCTTCTCTCTCAGTTAACAAACAGATCAACGATAAGGAGCGCGTGGCGGCGGCCATGGAGAACCCGAACCTCCGGGAGATCGTGGAGCAGTGTGTTACTGAACCAGAGACTGACACACACACACACACACAGACATGTCTGATGAAACTAGACAACTAAGCACAGCAGGACTTTTGCCAGACGAGAAGTTGCCTGGATGAAGGAAGAAGATCTTTCCCGTTCGTTTGTTTCATTGAAGAGCAACGTTCCTCAAGCTGACAGACAAAACACACACTTCCTGGGCAAACAATCATGTTGCAATGTTGCATCAGCTCATGAAAGAACACCTTTAAAGGTTAGTTCACCTAAAAACAGACTAACCCTCATGTCCCCAAACATCAGACTTTTTGCCTGTGCAACACAGATGATGTTCAACAACGTCTGAGCTTCTGTTTCCGTACACTCAAGAGTGGATTTGACTATGAACTGCTCAAAAAAGGCACAAAAAACACATTAAATTGATTATTTATGAGCAAAAATAGCAAAAAATATATGAGGAAAAACCTCATCTGACACTATAATGTTGTTATTCAGTGTCAGTGTGCAGAACACAGCAGCTCAGATGTTCTGTCCTGATATCACAGACGTCAAGTCCGGGGTGTGAGACCACATGAGGGACAGGAGATTACGACACATTTGAACGTTTGGGGAAACAAAAGACTTTAGTTGCCGGGGACATTTTGATCCTGCAGATTATATGTGAGATTAACTCGTTTTTAACGTTTCTTTCTTTTGTTTTTTTTTGTGATGGACAATGATGAGTTTGTAAATAACTTGATTTTATAAGGGAAAAGTCTATATTTGTAGAACTCAAGATGTTACGAATAAAACCCTTCTCGGAGAAGTGACGTGAGAAGAGTGTGTTTGTGCAGATGTGGCTCATGGAAAACATGGAAATATTAATCATGGGGTTTTATATATGTGTTTTATAGGCCTGGAGAAGTCATTTAAGTTCATTTAAGTTAATAAAATCATTTAAAAAAAATCATAATTGTATTGTGAATATAATTTTTATTTTCCAATTAGCTGGGAATTAATTTTTGTGAGTGAAATCTCTATAAATTAGTTTTTACAAATGATGTCACAACAACTGGAGAAACGTATGGAAATACATTATCAAAGTGTGTGTTAACTGGTTAAATTGAATAAATAAATAATTTAATTATTTCATTCTAAATAATAATTTATGAAAATTCATAAATGTATTAATATTCAATTGAAAAAAATGTAACATTTAATTATTATGAATAATTCATACTAAATAAATGTATATTTTAATTAAAGAATGTAATTTTTTATATTAAATAACATCTAATTCTTACTAAATAATTTATAAAATGTATATTCAAATAAAAAAGTAAAACATTTTAATTTTAAATGATAATCTAAAATAATTCATACTAAATAATAATTTAGAAATGTATATTTAAATTGAAAAAATTTAACAAATATTAAATAATAATTAACCTAATTCATACTAAATTTATAAAAATGTCTATTTAAATTAAATGTAAAACATTGAACTTAAATCATAATATAATTTATACTGTATAATAAATGCATATTTAAATTAAACAATGTAAAACATTTAAATATTAAATAATAATAATTTATAAATAAATAAAAATACTTTATAAATGTATATTTCAATAGTAAAAAGTTTAAACAATAATAATAAACTAATTCATATACTCAATAAATGCATATTCAAATTAAAGAATGTAAATTTAAAATATTAAATGATTACAATAATAATAATCAAATTCATACTAAATGTATATTTACATTTAAAAAAAAAATTTAAATATGAAATAATAATATGATTAATTATCTTTAATAACAAAAATATATATTTGATCATTATTTTACCCAGAAGCTCTTGCTCTTTGGATGCTGTAATGACAGAAGATGCCAGATGGTGGCGCTCAGCATCCTCCAGAGTTCACAGCCTGACACGATCCCACGGCTCATCTTTATATCGATTCACACAGAGTTACTGTACATTACAGGCTGAAAACTTCTCCTTTTACACTTTTTGGGGGGGAGGGTCACTTCAGATCAAAGCCTTCTTTAAGGTGATGAAATATTAAATGTTAAATTCCTCTGGCCACTTTAACATCTCCAGTCAAGCATCAAGTTTTAAAAGGCTTCCGCTGTCAGACATTCAAGGCCGCTTTAATGAAGGCCTCACTTCCTAGAGTCCGATATACGAGACCCGATATACGAGAGGTTCTAACACTTTTTGCTCTATAACTCACTTCACTTTTTAGCTTGAGTTCTCAAACTTTTATACAAAGTACCCACACTTGTCCACTACAAGTGGAACCAATTCAACCCTCTACAAGAATATCACAGACCTCGTGAGCTGATGTCAAATATATGGTGTTCCACTGCCGGGGGAAGTCGTAACAACAGACAAAAGAAGTCAAAATGGATGCCATGATATTGTTCAAAAACAGATTTATTGAAATAAAAGAACAATCTCTCTCTCTCTCTCTCTCTCTCTCTCTCTCTCCTCTCTCTCTCTCTCTCTCTCTCTCTCTCTCTCTCTCACTCTCTCTCTCTCCTTCACTCACTGTCACTCTCTCTCTCTCTCTCTCTCTCTCACTCTCTCTCTCTCTCCTTCACTCACTCTCTCACTCTCACTCTCTCTCTCCTTCACTCACTGTCACTCTCTCACTCTCTCACTTTCTCTCTCTCAATAACAGACTATGTCTGTTTGACTCTGTGTGTGTGTGTGTGTGTTTAAATTTGTCTGCTAGAACAAACTTAACAGTACACTTAATAATAACAGGCTACTACAATGTACTATAACATCTTTATACATCTTTAGGTTTGACAAAAAACAATAACACGTCTGTGTGTGTGTGTGTGTAACTTAATCTACGGTAATGCTTTATTTTACAGTGTCACATATGTTACATGTAATTACTGTAGTAATAACAGTAAATTATGCATAATTACATGCAATTAACCCTCAACCAGACCCTCATCCTAACCCTATAGTAAGTACTATGTTGTTAACTATTATTTCTCAGTACTTAAATGTATAATTACACTATAACGATGACACCTTAATATAAAGTGTAACCTAATCTACTAAACAAACGTACTTAACCGTATACTTAGTAACACTACTTTGGCTTTGAGTTGTTAAATTCTCCATGCAAACCACTTTAATAAAAACACTGGCAGAGACACTTCTGTCACTCTTTCTTTGCTATGCCCTAGTAGTCCAGTCATTTAAAGCCAGAATGGGGGTCAACCTTGAACAAATTGCAACAGAAGCTAACTCAACCGATTTTGTGTCCTCAATATGTCCTGAGTAAGGAAGAAAAAAGCCCAGAAGAATCCCATTATGGGAAAGTTTAGAAAAAGACCCAAATATATTCATTCTTTTACTTACGTGAATAGGGTAAAAATGTTAACCTTTAGATATCACCATGACAATTACTGAGTTGATTAATTACATCAAGACAAACAAAACATGTATTACAAGTTTTTTGAAATTGTTTGTTAACATGGACAAACGGTGCATAATCTAATTATGTATGTGCTAATTTGCATAAATACCACAACAGATCTAAACATTGGGTATAGCCGGGTGAACATGTCTTGTTCAATCTTGTAAAACAGTAAAATACTTAATGTTAAGGTCTGACTGGAACCCATAGGCTACCCATGAGCATTTATACATAGAGTCAGGAAGAAGTACTTTAAACCAGCCTTTATTAATTATTATTGCAGAGATGGGGTTTGGGGCTGGGTCCGTGGGACTGAAGCCCCTCCTTCTGAAAAGCACGCTGTGCTCTGATTGGTCAGCTGGAGCAGTGTGTTGTGATTGGTCGAGCGCTTCGAGTGTGTTTGGGAATAACCCGCCCCTTACCATAACCACCAGTTTAACACACTACTAACTAACTCAACCAGGCCCCGCCCCTTTATTATGCGTATGAATTATTGTAATGAGGAATATTGAGATGTGTTCGTTCCCGGATGAAACTCAAGACTACAATGAGTTCAGAAACACTGACACTGATCTAGAGAAGAACTTTTGTTGAACAGTGTACAACACAGATTGTTTCAAATAAAAAAATCTGTGTTAATGTTGTAATTCATAAAAAATAAAAAAAGGTCCCATACTATGGTCACTTATTTGTTCCAGATTAAAGACTAACTAGTGACGGTGAGTCCTGAAACAATGGACATTATGTTTCAAGAACATTTTCAAAGAATCAAAACGCGTCTCTGGAACACTTGATTGTGATTGGTCGATACAGTCACTAAGCAATCAGATATATTTTTGCATAAGTGATTTCCTTCATAGCTGCACTGCTTACATGCGTCTCATAAGCCTCGGCTTTCAGTCTGGAGTCACGAGCTCTGTGCATAATTTGTGAAAGTGTTTCTTGACAATGCTCTCATTCCCAATTCTGGGTAATCAGTCTCGCTTCCTCAAGGAAAAAGTCTTGGCTGGAAACTCGGAGACATGTTATCTCGTAAGACACACTATGAATGACAAATGAAGGCACTGAATCCACTCCCGCCTCGTGGGTTTGAGTCCTACAACCCTGAAGAGTGTCAGCATCCAGAGATTCCCTTGGCAGTCGTGCTTTTCAGTTTATGAGCATATTAAAGATGACATATTATGTTTTTTTTCAGCTTTCTTAATAGTGTGTAGTGTTTCTGTTTGAGCATGAAAAAGTTCTTCTCTATATCAGTGTCAGTGTTTCTGAACTCATTGTAGTCTTGAGTTTCTTCCGGGAACGAACACGTCACAATGTTCCTCATTATAATAATTCATACGCAGAATAAAGGGGCGGGGCCTGGTTGAGTTAGTTAGTAGTGTGTTAAACTGGCGGTTATGGTAAGGGGCGGGACATTTCCCAAACACACTCAAAGCGCTCGACCAATCACAACACACTGCTCCAGCCGACCAATCAGAGCACAGTGTGCTTTTCAGAAGGAGGGGCTTCATAGAGACAGGAACTAAACTGGGGCGTGTTTCTCGTACAGCGCCGTAACTCGCTGCTTCACTTTCATAGTGCGATGCATTGTTGAAGAAATCAACTAGCGAGTCACGACTGTTTCTCGCAAACTGGTCGTTCAACCACGTTGGTTAATGATGTCACGCACGTGTTGGAGTAATAACTACTTTTAATGAATCTGTTTGAGACGAATTAACGCTAGATGTTTTGCTATTAATTTGGACATGACATCTGAGGACTATTTCTCTAATTATGGACATGGCATCTGAGGACTTTTTCTCTTTTTTTTTTTTTTTTGTCATTTTGCTTTATTTACAGATTCAATCATAGATTCGTTCTTACACTAGAGCTCGTTCACACATGCGCACTCTTCAAAAACGATGAGAAATAAATGTAAAATTGGGAATTTAAATGAGCTAGATTAAAAATTCAAGTTCTCCTGTTTAAAATGATACATGGCACTGGATGCTGACTGCTATAATGAGTTAGAAATACAAAAAAGAAGAGGCGAGTCAGGTGCTCCAAAGATGTTCTCTGTCTTTAAGGGTTAAACCTCGTGATAAACGAAATAACATTTGTATGTATTCTAAATAAAAGACGTACAACCCAGAAGCGCTGCGCTGTTACACTACGTGAACTCACTCAGAGAAACACAGAAGAACATGAGTTGAATAAAGTCGTTATTTTTGTTTGTTTTTGCGCACAAAAAGTATTCTCATCGCTTGATAAACTTAAGGTTGAGCCACTGTAGTCACTTGGACTATTTTAACCATGTCTTTACTAACTTTTCGGGACCGGCAGAATTAAATTACCTCGCAGCCTATGGAGGAGTGAGCCAGCTCTCAGATTTAATCAAAAATATCTTAATTTGTGTTTTGAAGATGAACGAAAGTCTTACGGGGTTGGAACAACATGAGGGCGAGTGATTACTGACAGAATTTTCATGTTTTGGGTGAACTAACCCTTTAAGCTTCATCCAGCGTCTCTGTGTTATTATGCAGACAGTGCTCTGTTCTCTAATCTATACTCTCAGAAACGTCCCCCATTTTACAGGTTCATGAACCAAAGCAAAGACGACACGAGACACAACAGCGCCTGCGGGGACAGACAAAACAATCCGACAGTGTCATTCATAATCAAAAACTCAAATCAGGAGGATGTTTCATTTCACATCACGCTCATGTTACACCGGGACACACAGTTATTTGCAGGCGGATTTGTGTTTATGAATATATAATGTGCATAGAATATATATTAGAATCGTGTTCCCTACAGTATTTCGATTTGTTTTATTTACCATGTCTGTGTCGTATACAATCTGTATGTGGTAAGAGTTAAGGAAAATATTCATTATGCTATAATTCAGAGGATGTTGTTGGGTTCAGAAGCGCGTGATGGATATATTCATGTCTCCTACCTGAGGACGTCGGGAATTATTAAGAATAATCGTTTTATTTATTTATTCCAAAGCCGTGTGGTCTCTGATTTATACTACCCTGTTTGATTGCTGCCTGTCAGATTTTATGTATTGTATGCAGTAACTTTTTTGGTTATAAAAAAATGTATTTCTGTCATGACAACTCTCGGGAAATTGGTATGGTAATGGATATGACAATGTTAATGTGTTTGGTTTTGCCGGAATAGATCTGCTGCGTTGCTGCTTCTGCAGAGCAAGTACAGAGACTTTCTACTGCCAAAACATTCACAGACATTGCTGTGAGCATTGAAGACATGCTGCTGCTACTGCACATGTAACATACAGGAATCTGATTATCTGAGCATATAATGCATGTTACTTGTAATGCGTTCGTTTATTCGAAACATCAAAAAAGTAATGTGATTACGTTATGGATGTTACTTTAATGCGCTACTTTATTCGTTACATCTAAAAGTAATCTGATTACATTATGCACGTTACTTGTTATGCGTTACTTTACTCAACATCAAAAAAGTAATGTGATTACGTTATGCATGTTACTTTAATGTATTACTTTATTCGTTACATCTAAAAAGTAATCTGATTACATTATGCACGTTACTTGTTATGCGTCTGTGATTACGTTATGCATGTTACTTTAATGTATTACTTTATTCGTTACATCTAAAAAGTAATCTGATTACATTATGCACGTTACTTGTTATGCGTGACTTTACTCAACATCAAAAAAGTAATCTGATTATGTACTACGTTACTTGTAATGTGTTTCCTCAAAACATCAAAAAAGTAATGATTACGTTATGCATGTTACTTGTAATGTGTTTACCAAAACATCAAAAAAGTAATGATTACGTTATGCTGTTACTTGAAATGCGTTACTTTACTCAACATCAAAAAAGTAATCTGATTATGTACTACATGTTACTTGTAATGTGTTACTTTACTCGTTACATCAAAAAGTAATCTGATTACATTATGCATGTTACTTGTAATGTGTTTACTCAAAACATCAAAAAGTATTGTGATTACGTTATGGTTGTTCCTTGTAATGCATTACTTTATTCGTTACATCAAAAAGTAATCTGATTACATTATGTATGTTACTTGTAATGTGTTTACCCAAAACATCAAAAAAGTAATGTGATTACGTTATGCATGTTACTTTAATGCGCTACTTTATTCGTTACATCAAAAAGTAATCTGATTACATTATGTATGTTACTTGTAATGTGTTTACCCAAAACATCAAAAAAGTAATGTGATTACGTTATGCATGTTACTTTAATGCGCTACTTTATTAGTTACATCAAAAAGTAATGTGATTACGTTATGCATGTTACTTTAATGCGCTACTTTATTCGTTACATCAAAAAGTAATCTGATTACATTATGCACGTTACTTGTTATGCGTTATTTTACTCAACATCAAAAAAGTCATCTGATTATGTAATACATGTTACTTGTAATGTGTTACTTTACTTGTTACATCTAAAAGTAATCTGATTACATTATGCACGTTACTTGTAATGTTTACTCAAAACATCAAAAAAGTAATTTGATTACGTTATGCATGTTACTTGTAATGCGTTACTTGTTACTACAAAAAGTAATCCGATTACGTTTTGCATGTTCCTTGTAAAGCGTTACTTCACTCCTTACATCACAAAAGTAATCTAATCAGAGATGGGGGACTCGAGTCACATGACTTGACTCGAGTCAGACTCGAGTCGCAAAATTAAGGACTTGAGACTTGCTTGACTAAATTAAGAAAATGACTCGACTTGACTTTGACTTGAGATCCAATGACTCGAGACTTGACTTGACTTGAACTGTATGACTCGAGAATGACTTGATATACATTTTTATATAAATCATCGCAACATCAAGTGATGAACAAAATGAAAGCAACGGAACCATTGACGCCAGTCATCAGATTCTGCGCGATTGCGTGACGCTGCACAAGCCCAGAAAACACATACATCGCGGTGAGCTCGGCAGCGCGCTAAATACAAAAACATCTCCCAGCATCGTTTCTTTTTGGATATAAACACTAGAAATTGACCATATTCATACAAGAAGATTTGCTGTACGCATAATAACAAGCAAGGGATATCGGACGACCATCACAACCTCGAACAGTCGAACTTCATTCACCACGTCTAAAAGTAAGCTATGGCTTGTTTAACCTGTTTGTTATAGTTAATTTGACTATCTTTAAATCTAGAGAGAATATTGGTCAAAACAGCATGCCTCTTTATACACAATTATGTTTTCAAATGTAGCTTAATGTTGTCAATATTCAAAAGATAATTAATGATGGCATATGTTTTGTATCACATTTGCCACATTTCTTTCCAATCATGCTTTAAAGCCAAATATGTCGTTCTTTCCAATGACAAAAAACAACATAGAAAACTGTTAATGTTTTGTCGTGTTTTATGTTTCTCTTAAAGCAGGGTTAGATGTTATCAGGGGTTTGGGGGCAAAATGCCAGCAGAATTAATATGCACCCAAAATTCAAAATGTGGTGGAAAAATTGCCCTAGTATGAGTTATTTTTATAATTAGCCTATAACATAAGATATTAAAAAATATTTCCAGAATATTGGCGCGATTGCAAATGTGATAATGATTTTATAAAACAGTTCAGTAAACAAAGAGTGAATATTGTGATGTGACATTTTAGACATAATATTCAAAATATTCTCTGTTTTTGCTCTATTTCTCCAATGACAATAGTTCCAAACAAGCCACAGAAAGAGTTATGCGTATTTGTGATTCAGTGACCTATAGTTGCTTAGTTCCAGAACGAATCTGCCGTTTTGAACAAATCAGTTGAATGAATGCTTCTCGAGTAACTGTGTTGTGTATTTCGTGATGTTTTTTCTTTTGTATTTGTATTATCTTTTTTATTATTTTTTACTTTTTATGGATGGACCATGAGTCTGAAATAAAAGATACTATATGACTCGTACATTAAGACGGTGATTTGGCGCCACCTATTGGCGGTTTAAACTTCATAATTAAAAATATATAACTTGTATAAAGGGGATGCCAGTTTGAAGAATGCCATTTGGTGGCATAGGAACCATTATACTTGAATTGTGAATTGTGTAATACCTTTTAATGGTCTTCTGCAATGTTTGAGGCATATTTATTTTTTCAAGTGGAACAACACGAGGCTCGTGCAGCGAGAGAGAGAGAGAGAGAGAGAGAGAGAGAGAGAGAGAGAGAGAGAGAGAGAGATGTGTATGTGAGTTTAGTTAGGCATAATATGAGGACAAAAAGAAGTACAGTCATTTGTATTGAATGTGCATTTAGTGCACTTTAAAAACATAAGGCCACATAAGTGCACTTAAAGAGATTCCACTTTTATTTTTCAAAGATTTATTTAAAGTAGCCTACTCTTTAAATTATTGTTTAAATAATCTTAATGTCATGTAAAGTCATTTTAACTATAGTGTGTTATTCGCTATTACATTCAAAGTTCATACATTTACTAAATTACTTTGTGTATTTACAAATATGCACATTAAAAAAGTATTTGTGTTTACCAAAAATGCTTGTCATTTGGCACTACCTTTAACCTATACTTAAGACAATAGAAATAATTATGACATTACATATGTATGTGAGTTCAACCAATTGCATTCAGTGTAAATTTAAACAATACATTTAATTGTAAGCAACATGCAATTAAGTCTCTGAACATATTACATTCAGTCTGCATTTACAGTAAGTCATTATTTTTAACTATATTTTTATGTACACTTTTTCTTTTCACTATGTAAATAAGGTCAAATTTGACTATTTACTTTCTTAATTCATGTTTCTGGTCTTATTAATGTAACGACTGAGACAGTCAGACACATAGCTATTTGTTACATTTAACAAATAAGCTTCAAAGCCCACTCTTAGGAATGAAACATCCCCCAAAAGAGACAAGAGTCGCTAGGGCGACGATCAGATAAGATGTGTTTATTGCTGTGAAAAATGTGGTCATGTGGTCAGGACCTCGGCCATAGGAAAGACCTGCAGACCTTAAAACAGACTTTCATCAGACAAACTGATCTATAAATCAACATGCATCCCAGAACATTTTGTGAATGATGTACTGTCTTGTGTAATGTCTTGTAATACTATTATCTTTTGATACTGTGTATTTTACAACAGAACCAACAGTCAATGTAACCTCACCTATACCATGTTTGGTCTCTATAAATTGGTACTTTGAAGATCGAAATGATCGTGTATATGATATCAGAGAATGTCTAATAAGGGGAGAACTTCCACTCTCAGTAAACTTCCGGCTTCTGCACTGGTTGCAGTTCCACTCTGGTTCCACATGAGGGCGCTCACAGGACGAGTGCAGAATGAATGGAGGTCTATGGCGCTATACCCCTCAAAATCCACTTTTTTTAGGATATAATTTTTTGTCTAGTAATTTGAATGTTGTATTCGAAAGGAGATGCAAAGAAATTACACACTGCTGGGTGTTAGATTTTTTTAGAGTCACTTATTTGCTTTAAAAAGTATTTTAAAGTGTCAATGACGTCATACACATCGTACGACCAGAGATACTGCTTTACGGCAATCCTTCAGTCACTTTGGTGCTTTCGCGCTCTGCACTTTCTTTTCTCTCGAGGCATCGACAACACAGCTGACACAGGTAAATACACGTGCTAGAAGAGTTTTTGTTTTGTTTGTTTCTGGTCCCGCTTCGGATGCCACGATGCCATCAAGCGGTATCTCTGGTCGTAATCAGTCCTCCACTGACCAATCAGCGTTCATTAGCAGAATGCTAGCGTGTTACGGGCAACAACAACTCAGCCTGTAAGAAATCGAAAGGACATAAGTACTCGTTCATTCAACTTTCGACCTATAACCCATGTTGAACTTGCAAAACCTACAATAAAATCTGAGATTTCTCAACGGCAATCGGGTGAAAGAGACAAATTTAGCCGTCTAGCCCCATAGACTCCCATTCAGTCTGCACTCGCCCGCGATCACCTCCAGTGGAATTCTAATGGAACTGCAACCAAGAGCGATACAATGGGGCTAATAGGAAGTGCCAAGGCTCTCCGTAGACGGGCTCAGCTAAAACCTTCTTCTTTTTTTTTTGTATAATGGTGGCTGACCGTTGAGTTGCCATGGTAACCAAATCGGGAACATATTCAAGCTGCTGGAGAGGACGTCGTAACGTTATTTTACAATAAATCATGGATATTTTGAGAATTATGTATGGCATAATTATTCTTGCTAGACATTTGGATAACAATAGTGGGTTGATAATTTAATAGTGAACTATACAGTAAATAAGCCCCAGTGTTATCAGAAATAAGTATTATAAGCATGCTTGGTCCTACAGTTGTCACAGATGAGGGCGCTCACAGGACGAGTGCAGAATGAATGGAGGTCTATGGCGCTATACCCATCAAAATCCACTTTTTGTCTAGTAATTTGAATGTTGTATTCGAAAGGAGATGCAAAGAAATTACACATTGCTGGGTGTTCGATTTTTTAGAGTCACTTATTTGCTTTAAAAAGTCTTTTAAAATGCCAATGACGTCATACACATCGTACGACCAGAGATACTGCTTTACGGCAATCCTTCTGTTGAACTTGCAAAACCCACAATCAAATCTGAGATTTCTCAACGGCAATCGGGTGAAAGAGACATTTAGCCGTCTAGCCCCATAGACTCCCATTCATTTTGCACTCATGGGCGATCGCCCCCAGTGGAACTCTGGTGGAACTACAACCAAAATTCGGTACAATAGGACTTAATAGGGAGTGGCCAGGCTCTCCCTAGACGGGCTCTGATATGGCACACTTTTCTGGAAACTCTTAAGGAGTTTCGAAGTCGCGATCTGATTGGTTGAATTCTACAGGATATCAATATTTTTTTCTTTAATACAGACGTGTGTTATATATATATATATATGTGTGTGTGTCTGTGTTTTTTTTACCATTAAAAAACGGTACCTTTTTTTTTACCTTTTAAGTTACCGTTAAAAAAATTACATCACAAAACCCATATAGAGATCGCACTGTCAGAGAGTTTGGGAATATTCACATATAATTTATATACATAAAACATGATATCAGAGTTTTAAAATCAAATATTTTAAAAGACAACAATACATAACGGTTGTTTAAACCAATGAGAATGGCTCTGCACAGACCGATCGGTGAATGACACCAAAGTACCGCGAGAGTGAATAGAAAGAATACGGCTCCTTATGCTTTTGAATTGCTCTCACGGTAGTTCGATGTCATAAACCGATCGGTCTGTGGTTCAAGTCGAACCCTTCAGACACATTTCTAACCGGCATGCATCTCGCGGTGATCACGGGTGATCGGTTCTGCACAGATTTTGCTCATCTCAAACAAGCCTATTGTTTCGTCACGTCATACTGTTTCGAAACGTTTCAAAATTCGAAATTCCGAATTGATCTTATGTGGAACCTATGAACGAGTGTCTAATGGTTTTAACCTCAACTGATCTTGGTTCAGTTTTATCATGCAAGTTACATTTAATAAATTTGAATTTACATTTTTTTTATAATATAAAAACACAGAAAAACTTTTCCTCATAAATACAGTCAAGTATCCTGATTAAACTCCTGTAGGTTTACGATTTTTCATTCCACCAAAGAGATCTGTAATTGCGTAAAATAAAAATCGCACATCCGATGGCCCTATTATTACAGAATCCATCAAAAAAGAGAAGTTCAGTCTCTTATAATTGTGCAGTGCAGCATAATACAGTTATCAGGCATGTATCTGAGAGGTTAATCAGGGTTGACAACCGTCATTCATTTGGCTTCAAGGCTCTTTCTCATGCTCTCACTCCACCCAAATGCATCTCTCGAATAAGATAAAATAATAAATAGCTACTGCATGAGCTAACGTTGCCATCTAGCATTTTTTAGGCGGTTTACCCTTAGCATCTCAGCAATCACATATCAACATCATCTACTGACAACAAACACATGCAATATTGACTTCTTCTTCAAGTCTTCTTCAACACAACATCTAATGTTTTAGCATTTTAAACCCAGCCAACCTCAAATCGTTTGCTTGTAAAGTGTGTTTGTGCATCTTTCTTTACAATAAATGACATTCGCTCTCTTATTTTCTATTGAGACTTTTTATAACTTAAGTGTCCAAATACTTCCAAATAAGTTTTTAGTTTTTAATATGTTCTTTTGATTCATAGTGTCTGAAGACAAAGGCAAAACCAAATATCAAGAAGACACTGGATCACTTGAAGGATTAAAACTTGTGAGGAAAAACAGCATGAAATTAGATCCACCTGATGGTAATTATTTTGTGGATTTGTAAAATATTACTATTCTTGTGGTATTTGGCGCCCTTAACATCATAGAGAATACCAGATACACACACACACACACACACACACACACACACACACACACACACACACACACACACACACACACACACACACACACACACACACACACACGTTGCTACAGGTAAGAATCCTTAGATCTTTACTGTATGTGAACTCAAGATGTCATTGTGTTTTTATCTACAGTGTCTGAAGAAAAAGTCCATCCTCTGAGTGAAAGAGAGTGTGAGATGGAAAGAAAAACAATCAAAGGTGAAGGAGTGAAACCTACAAGACAAAAGCTTTCAAGATCCACCCAACCGTACGTATTACACAAACATCAAGTAAGCTCAATAACAGAAAATGCTGTCGGGTTAACCTCACAAAATATATTCTTTTAGTTGTAGTTCCAGTACAACTGGAAAACTCATTCTATTAATTTTGAAAAGCTACCGTAATCAATTTGCAAAGAAGTCGTTTCCTTTTAACATTGAATATTTTGTGGCCTCAAAAACTATTGGAAAACTTTGGTAACTCTTATAAATCTGCATTTTAAACCCAGAAAATCTCCCTTTGTCAAATTTTTTGTTTGAAAAGTATGTTCCTTTCTTTACTATAAATGACAATCGTTTTCATATTTTATGTCCAACATAATGACATTCAGACATTTTATGGCTTAAGTGTCCAAATGAATACGATGTTCTTTTTAATCATAGTGTCTGAAGACAAAGACCATCCTCAAGAAGACATTGGATACCTTGAGTTTGAACGATTGGAACCTGTGAGAGAAAACAGCAAGAAATTAGATCCACCTGATGGTAATACTTTTTGTGTGGATTTGTAGAAAACGTGCATTTAATTATGATGCTTTTAGCCTTTTATTTGACTCCTTAGATGTGATACCTAAAACTACACACCTGTCTCTTCCTCTTAGGATCTGAAAGTGATCTGCATATGAGTGTACTATAATTGAACTGAGGTGAGTGTTTGGATATTCCAGGTTCCCAGTGAAGTTTTAATTACAAGTTAAACTTCAAAAACATGCGAATATGAAGTATCAGCCCCCATTGTTCTCCTCACAATATGCTGATTAGTCAACATGATGAATGCTGTGTAGAACATGCTACAAACACGTGGATGCTCTGCTCCATTCGGAATAATATAAATTGTTCAATTCTTATGCTTAAAGGGATGGTTCAGAGTAAAATCAACCTAGGGTCCTTTGCACCCTGACCTCGAGCCAAACCTTGGATCCATTAGCGCCTGCACTAAGCCATTCGGCTGATATCTCTAAATAAGCTCTAACTTTAATAATGTTCACAAGGGAAAAAAAGCTTCTGGGTGTGTGTTTGGCTCGAGGTCATGGTGCAAAGGACCCTAGGTTGAAATTACTCCGAACCATCCCTTTAACTCTTTCCCCACCAGTTTTCAGTATTATACTGTAGGGGGCGCTATTACACATCTTCTGAAAGAGTACAGAATCTCCAGATCCAAAATCAAGCAAAAAATAAGCAGAAACAAGTGATAGAAGCATTGTTCACCAGAATGATAGCTATATAAAATATATAAGAATGATAATGTTGGAATCACTTTTGGAATTAATTTTTCCAGCTGATGAACGATAAAAACATTGACAGCCAATCAGAATCCATCCTGCTTTATAGAGCTCAAGCATTTAAAGTGACAGAAGACTTATTAGAATAAACAAAAGAATATTATCCACTGGTGTGGACGCTAATATAGTTATTGCTATAGTTATCTTGATAGTTTTCGTTCCTGGTGCGAACGGTCCTCAACGTTACCGAATGAAAAGTTGACCCATAGAGAGGTTTAGGACTAGCTTTGTGGGTGTCGATGGAAATGATCTACTATCTATGTTTTGATCATCTTTCTGAACCCGATCCAGGCTTAGTCTTTGACAAAAATGTGATTTTGTTATCTTTTTGTTCAAAATGTTTATGTAACTTACCCACAATCAAGTGATGATGAAAAAAAATGAATGCATGAAACTAGAATTATTATTATTATTGTTATTATTTTGTTGAAAAGCAGAGGCTCTGTTCCCATTAGACGTCCAGAGAGGAGGAGCTGGACGTCATTTGACTGCAATGAGCACCACTTATCAAAAATCATTGCATCATTATCAAAAATGCTGGCAGTGGCTAGCAACTTACAAAAAAAATTTAAAAATCCTGACGGGGAAATAATTAAATTGAGTGTTAAGTGATTGTGGGGTGTATTTAATTCTATGCTGATAAAATTGTAGTTAGGTCTATGTGAAAGTATGTGATGTTTTTTTCCTCTCTCTTTACATTCAGTTTCCTGGAATGTAAAGTGCCAATCCCTCACACTGAGTTAACATCCGACTGGGAAACACTTCATCCACTCTCACATGATGGCATGCAGTGCACGTGTTTATGAGCTGTAAGACTCAATACAGATTTGTGCTTTAGTAACTGTATTATTAAGTATAATCTTCAGCCAAAACGAATGTGAATGGTTTTGATAATGCTATTGATATTTTATTTCTGTATTTCCTAGTTCTGGCATCAACAGGTTTGTTGATCACAGTTACATTAAAGTTTTTTTAGGGTAAAAATTGTGGTTTAGAGGAGATTCAACACAAAACGAAGGTCAGCAACAGATGATATCTTTTTAAATCCTTAATGATTATTGATATCATGAGCCTGCACGTATGCGTAACTGTAAAATCGTCTCATAGTTTTAAAGCATTATGTGATTTTTTTTGTATAGCCTGTAAATATTTGTATGATTGTACAAACCCCATTTCCAGAAAAGCTGGAACATTTTGTAAAATGCAACAAAATAAAAATAAGCTGTGATTTGTTAATTCTCTTGAACCTTAACTGACAAATGTACAAATAAAAGATTTCCAATGTTTTCACTGAACAACTTTATTGTATTTTGTACAAACAAATTTAGATTTTGATGGCACACTACAAAAGAAAAGTTGGGACAGAGGCATGTTTACCAGTGTCACTTCACCTTTCCTTTTAATTACTTTTTATTTATATACACGGTATATTTTACCCAACTATGACGAATTTTACTCCTGAGAACCCCAAAAATGTGAAAAGGTCCCTTCTGCTTTTTCATCAAATGATGTTTTGTTAACAAAGTTCGGGAAGAGCACGTTCAGATAATTAACCTGATTAACGTGAGAGAAGCGCATTCAGGTAGCTATAATATAAGAGGCTATATAGGCTATACAGCAGACTTACCTCTGTTCATTGACAGTTTATCAGCATCCACCGCCTCATGTCTAGTTCTAACATAACCGGGGAATAGTGATATTTCTATGTTTTTGTTCAAAGTAAAAATGGATGTAAAACACATCTTTTGATAAAAACAAGTAGCCGATACTTTGGGTGTCTTGTTCATCTTATTTATTTTCACACAGCCTAAAAGCAACAGAACTTAAATAAGATCCAGTTTATTCACAGCGCATGATGAGCGTGAAACACGAGATAACCACCTTTGAACTCGAGGATGTCTGATCCATAAGAAGAGTGTGTTCTCTTGTCTTGCGTCCGTATCAAGGCATATATTAAGAAACGGCCATAGATCCAGGCTGTTGTGCGTCAGAACAAGATCATTCTTCATACTTCCACTTTATTATAAATGCTAAGGTTTGTTTCGGGTTAGCTGTTGGCTTGTATTTATCGATAGTCTTTCTAAATAGACTTCTTGTTTTTCTTGTCCGGGTTTTATTCACAGCACAGCTGTTAACACAGTTAAGCAGGTAAGGAGAATTATTTATTTGTATATTTCTTTGTAATGGAGAAAGTGTTGTTTTGTTTTTGACTGTAAATACGTGTCATATGTGATTTACACAGACTATAATTTATCCAATGGTGAGAGCATATTTTTATTTATTTTACACGATACAAATGTCTTTTGTCGCATAAATAGTTGAGGTCCTGATTCTCGATGGATCATTGTTTCTTCACAAGTAATTCACACCTACCCTTTTGAGTGTCTTTTGTGTAATTTGGCTGTACAGTTCAGATTTGGGGCAAAACAGTCGATGAAATAGGGATGGGCGAACGATGCGTGGAATTTATGAATGAAATGAAAAGAAGAAAATGATCCGATCTTTCGAAGCGCAGTGAGAAAAACTTAGTCTACTTCATTTATTATTCCTATAGAAAACATATACATAGACTGTAAAACATGTATTTTACATAAAGTAATATTTCACATAGTGTTTCCCAACTCTGGCCTATAATCTGACACACCCAGTGAGACAGCAAAGCTGCTTTAGATGCATGCAGTGAAATCTGACACCACACCACATATAGCAGTAGCCTACAGCAGCACTGCAACAACTGCACAACGCCTCATCGATATAGGCCTATAGCCTCATAAATGCGTGTTTTCATTTTTATTTTATATTTGCGTTTACTATTTGTGCATGCAGCCTGCATAACAAATTAAACATTTATGTATTGAACTGCTAAACTTGCTTTGATTCCAAATCTGAAATGAAAGTTTATTTAATCTTATAATGTGTGCATTCTATTTACAAACACATCTAGCCCACTACCTGGATGGGTTGTGTAATAAAATAAAATGTACATGTTTTAATGCCAATCCCCACCCCGCCCCTCTCTCTCACTCTCACACACACACACACACACACACACACACACACACACACACACACACACACACACACACACACACACACACACACACACACACACACTGTTTCGCTATCTTTGTGGGGACTCTCCAGAGGCTTAATGATTTTTATACTGTACAAACTCTAATTTCTTTTCCCTAAACCTACCCTTCACACAAAACTTTCTGCATTTTTACATTTTCAAAAAATATTTAATTTAGTATTAACCCATTTCCCTCGTGGGGACCGCTGGCTGGTCCCTAAAGGTGATCTCAGGTTTTATGCACACACACACACACACACACACACAGTTTTTAGCCTGTTCTTTTGTATTTCTTCCGTATTTGTGTAAAATTGTATTAGTCTTTTTATTTTTATAAAATTTTTCCTTATGTTTAACATTTTCAATGGCTTATGTGACACCCGCGAGGGCCAAATAAAAAGGAGAAAAAAACCAGATCTATCACCAAAGACAATAAGTTGTAGAAAAATACAAAATTCTTTATTAAACAATACCATAAAATTATTCAGGGCATGAACTGATTCAGCTGACAGGGAGAGCAATTTCTTAATTTGTCCAACTAGGAATACAAAGAAACCTGAGCTACCTATACAGGGGACACTTCACTGGATTCTGTGAAAACCACAGCAAACCCCCATGAGCCCTTCACTACAAACAGGAGTATGTGATACACGTTCACAATTAGTAACCACACAAATCAACCCACAAGACCTATAAGGGCTCTATAAAATTGTACTCCAGTCTCCACCGATCACGATGGGAAACTACCCTCTGCTGCTTGATCAAGGGTGAAGAGCAGTTTACATTAAATACATAATTTAAAAAAAAAAAAAAGAAGAAGAAAAAAATAGATAAATAAACAATTCCACTAAGCAGAAAAATGCTGGGAGTGCTTCTTGGGTGTAAAAGTGTGTAAATACCTCCGGTGCTCTTCAGTGAAGGGATCCACATATATCTTAAAAAAAGGGTCTGAGGCACTCAGGAGGATGAAGGTTAAAGGTACAATATGTAATTGTTTTCGCCGCTAGGGGTCGCTAACCTCTTACAATAACAAAGGCGTAAGTTGATGACGCAAAATTTCCGGCGGAATTATGGAACTTGTCGTCAAGCCGATGGATCTAATAATGTTTATGGATGAGTGAATACACTGATGTTTTTATCATGATATCATGAGTCCCACGGATATAAAGGAATGGAGATTTCATTCTACCAAACGCAAGTGCTGTATTAGTGCTCACACAGGTCAGTGTATTAGACGTGTATTAGACGAATGAAACTTGTGAGGTAACGCAGCGCTGTTTCACTCACTCTACACTATCACACTAAACTGCATTTGAGTGTCTTAAAGTTATAATGTTATTCTATGTGTTAGTTTGTCTGTATGAGACTAGCAGTAAGCTATATCAACATTAGAATAACACACTGATCATATTCTAACATTTCATCATGTTGAGCTATAAAACATTGATTAGTTTTATGTACATTTGCTCACCTGTCTAATAAAGTACATAGCTGAGGTCTCCAGCAAAATGTTCTGAACATGACTAGATGGATCACTTACAGCAGTGGTGTCCAGTCCTGGTCATGGAGGAGTTTAGCTCCAGCCTGTCTGTAGTTTCTGCTGATCCTGAAGACCTCGATCAACTGGTTCAGGTCTGCTTAACTGGGGTTGGAGCTCAATTCTGCAATCAGGATTAGATGGCAATAAATACTGAAAAGAGAGAGGACAAACATTTCAAATACAGTATTTGTTCAGGGGGTGAGGAACATCTCATTTAAAAAAATGTTTCCCAAAATATTAACATAACATTAACATTAACATGTCTATGACAAATCTACAATGCAAAAACTGAGAATGTGTCAGACAGTGATTCCAACAGAATACTTACACAGAGCAGCACCAATTATCTGATTACAAACATGGAAAAGGGAGAAAAAGAAACAAACATTAATATTTCAGTATATATTAACATATATCGATGATATCATTCTGTTTTGGTCTGGTTCAGAAACCAAACTGCTTCAATTCCATTCATAACTGAACAACACTAACATAAGTTTGAAGTTAAGCCTTGACTTGTCTTCATCTGAAATTAATTTCTTAGATCTTAAAATCACTAAAGAAGCGAATGGAGATTTACATACTTCTATTTTTAGAAAAACAACTGATCGCAATACAATCCTTAGAGCAGATAGCTTCCATCCATCATGGCTAAAAAATAATATCCCTTTTGGCCAATTCCAAAGACTTAAAGGGATACTCCTTTGATGACATGAATTTTCATTTTAAAGTGGAGTATCCCTTTAAGTCTTTGAAATTGGCCAAAAGGGATATTATTTTTTAGCCATGATGGATGGAAGCTATCTGCTCTAAGGATTGTATTGCGATCGGTTGTTTTTCTAAAAATAGAAGTACGTAAATCTCCATTAGCTTCTTTAGTGATTTTAAGATCTAGGAAATTAATTTCAGATGAGGAAAAGTCAAGGCTAAACTTCAAACTTCTGTTAGTGTTGTTCAGATATGAATGGAATTGAAGCAGTTCGGTTTCTGACCCAGACCAAAACAGAATGAGATCATCTATATATCTTCCCCACCATATCATTTATCGTAATTAAATATGACGATCAGAATATACACCTTTTTCTTCCCAAGTTCCCATAAAGAGATTTGAATAGTTGGGTGCAAAACACGCTCCCATTGCTGTACCCTTTTTTTGTTTAAAGAATTGATTTTAAACAAAAGACATTGTTGTATAAAGTCCATTTTGCCAACTTAAGGATGAAGGAAGAAGGGGGCATTTGTTCTGAATCCTAGTTTAATTTTTGTAGAAATAAATGCTTTTTCTCTGTAGTTAAATTTACCAGGATTAATGATTGTAAGCAATTTTTGTGACACTAGTCATTTAATCATGTGACTTCTTACCTGCTCAACCTAAGCAGCTGTTATTGATTACTGGTCTTAACAAGGAAGTGAGCTGTTTGTCAAACACTTCAAGCCCTGACGAAGGCCTTGCTGGCTGAAATGCATAGGCATGTTTTTAGACTAGCCATGGATTAATAAAGGCTTTTTAACCTTCATCCTCCTGAGTGCCTCAGACCCTTTTCTTAAGAAACAATTCCACTAGCCAGCGACAAATCAACCAATACATTAAACAAAAACAATAAACAAACAACAACCACACATAAAGCTGGCTAGGAAATTAATTACCACAAATAAGTCAGGGAGCAGTCAATTTCACAATTGTCACATAAAACCAAACAAACATAAGACACAAAAAAACAATATAAGAGAACAGCGACTAGCAATCAACATCCAACACCCTATAACAAAATAGAATATTTTTCATGAGTGTCAGTCACATCCAAATACCAAACAAACAATAAACTCAAAATTAATAATCATACCTTTAAAGTGCACAGCCAGACAATTACATGGTGGTCCTGAATTTATTCCATCAGGCAAACAGTTCTAAAATATAATACAATAACCACCATATTACCATAATAATTACTAACTCATACCCACATGATGCAATACTGGATTCAAATACCCTCAATAAAAAAATTTAAATAAATCTATACTGGTGCTGGTGACTGCATCAGTACAATAAAAACATCCCTTGTAATAGTACACCAAAAAAATACAGGTTTACCTTCAATTGAGAGAAAGAAGTACACCACAGGACACCCAGTCCCAAACGGCTAACTGATGCTACAAGGACCCCAGCTGCCTTTCCATGTTGCCTGTCCTTTAAATTGGGCCACCCTATCAGCAATCTGTAATGGGATTGGTAGTTGCTTCACAATCCCCCTCCCCTTCTCCTGCTTACCTTGCTACAATCCACCTCGTGTTTGTTTAGAAATAAATAATGGACAAATGGAGTCTTTAAACGCCTCAGATGTGAAGTTATTCGCTGTCAAAGTGACGCCAAAATGAATGGGAGTCAATGGGATGCTAACAGCAGGTGAAGTTCTGCTACAAGATGGTGGCACGCGGCCGGCTTCAACTTCCGGTCGACTTCCTTCCCGCTTGGTCCCAAACGGCTAACTGGTGCTACAAGGACCCCGGCTGCCTTTCCATATTGCCTGTCCTTTAAATTTGGCCACCCTATCAGCAATCTGTAATGGAATTGGTAGTTGCTTCCCAATCCCCCCTCCCCTTCTCCTGCTTACCTTGCTACACTTAGAATTCTTGAAATTAAGAAGGATGTCACAAAATGTTTTTGAACAAGTAAATTAGAATTTTAAAAAAGTGATGCATGAATCTTAGAATATATTTATTTGCAAAATGACTGAACTGTATTTTTCCTGCAGGAGAAAATGGGGGGTCGGGGGTAGTAGTTTTTTATTTATTTATTTTGACCATATAGATTAAAGTTGCTTTGATCCAAAGTGAGTAAAAATAATGTAAATCTGTAAATATAGCATTAAATGTAAACAATTCAATTTAATTGAGAAAATCTAAATGTCTTCCTATAAGTTTATACATTTTTAAAAATGGCTCAATTTACCTGAATCCATCCTACATTTCTTCTGACATAAGTTTGAGATTTTGGATTAGGTCTTACTCCTCTTATATGGAATACTCTTACATGAAGGAAGACTCAAGCTGAAAACTTTAGATTGATGTGCTTAAAAGTGATGCTCTTATGATGTTCTTCATCAGGATCAGATGGGTAACAGTAAACATTGAACATATGAGCCATACACCGTGACTACAGATGCAACAGTAAATAGAATACTATAATCAGTGATGGATTTGAAATGTTTGCTTTGACAGAAGCACTATGACCAGTGTGGACAGCCTCAAGCCAGGTGTAGACAAGGTGTACATATAGACTCTTTTGGCTCGTTTCCACTGAGTGTTATGGTACGGTATGATACGGTACGGTTCGGGTCGGCAAACCATGAATCGGCTAGCGTTTCCACTGCCAACAGTAGCCTACCCTTACTTGATAGGCGTGGTGTAGCCTATGCCGTAAAGAAGCGATTGACGTCATTTTCGCGCGAAGAAGAAAGCGACATATACAACAATGGATGACATACAGCAGATCTGGTTCTTGCTTCTCGGCATGTTTGTCACAAGAAGCCAAGCGCCACCGCCTACATTAGGCGTTTCTCAATTGCAAGTACGCAAAGTTCGGACTTGCCAAGCCCAGCTCAGGAGAATGACTCCCGAGGACGCGAGTCCGGTAATTCTGCTGATGGAACGTAATCGGTTACTAACGTAACCTCGGTTCTCTCTAGAAGAGGGAACGAGTAATGCGTAAGTTAGCTTACGCTACGGGTAAAGTCATCTTTTCTCAAGATATGAAGCCAAAAAATTATCCTTAATTTTTATTCATTGTCACGCAGTGCGCAGCTAGCAGACCTAGAGCAGGCTATCGTTCATTGGCTGCTCCGCGGCAACTGCAGCAGCCTACCAGTGAGCCTGGCGTGACGTCACGCCCAATGAGTACGCGCACGCCCTCACGCCCGCCAGAATGAGAGTGGCTTAGCGTATAAAAGGAAGGCTCGGAGGCTGATACCCTGGTTTTCGTCGACTGAAGCGAAATGAGCTCGTTTAACTGATAACGCGTGTAAGTCACCCACGCGTTTGACTGAAGACAGGGCTATCAGAAAAACGGTTTTGAACGTGAGATATTTCAGATCCACAGTGTCTAAAGGTTCGAAGGGATGAGCTTTCAGGGCCTCCAGGACCAAAGACAGATCCCAAATCGGAACCGAGGGGGGCCGCGGGGGATTCATCCTCCTGGCTCCTCTGAGGAAGCGGATGATGAATTAATTCCTTCCTAATTGAGGATTGGGCGGGCTCTGAGGACCCCATGCCCCCTGCCCGCACGTCGTCAGGCAAGAGAGCGTCCATCGAGACGGAGCTCATGCGAGTACTCGCACAGGCCGCGGTGAGCCTCGGCCTCGAGTGGTCTTCGCCTGAGCAGCCCGCTCACAACCGGCTGGATGGCTTTTTCCTGCCTGGGGAGCGCGCTTCGCCTTCGTCCAGACCGGCGCCTTTTCTTCCTGAGTTACACGAAGAAGTCGCCAAGTCCTGGAGCGCCCCCTATTCTGCTAGAGTGCGTCCTGCTGTTTCTTTGGCATTCTCCGCCGTTGACGCTGCCAAGAACAAAGGATACCTTTCGCTGCCGCCGGTTGAAGAGGCGATAGCGGCCCACTTATGCCCGCCCTCCGCTGGACGGCGCGCTAAGCCTGCCCTACCCTCTAAAGCTTGCCGCACGACGTCTAGCCTGCTCCGCCGCGCTTTCTCCGCCGCCGGGCAAGCTGCGTCAGCGTTGCACACCATGGCAACGCTCCAGATCTTCCAGGTCGATCTCCTCCGTAAGCTGGATGAGGAAGGACCTTACGCGATCTGCGTGCCGGACTTAAGGAGTGCCACGGACCTCGCTCTCCGTGCTACTAAGTCTGCAGCGCAGGCCATTGGACGGAATATGGCTTCTCTCACTGTGACCGAGAGACATCTCTGGCTGACGCTCTCGGAAATGGCCGAGTCCGAGCGCACCGCGTTCCTCGACGCCCCGCTTTAAATATAAATGCAAAAATAAACTGCCATAACTTCTAAACAAAAACATTACTGCATTACATTTAATACATTTATACATGACTATTTTAATATAACATCATTTTTAATATGAATATATACAGGCACATTTCTGCCAAAAAAGTTTCTTTTACTACAGTTAATGTTGTGGAGTGAAAGGTTTTCTAACTGGTTTATTCTTGGAACAATGTTTCGCCTGTTTTTTGCATCAATATGTTGAGAATATCAGCACTGTTTCATCTAGCTTTTTACAAGCTTAAATCACAATGTCATCTGTGGGTTTATACGAGAGATAGAGAATTCTGCGCTGCACTGCCTCTCAGTGGATCACGCAGCTCTGTGTAATTATGTTCGCGTGATCGAGATCAGCCCGCACAGCTGCTTTGGCCGCGATCGCTGTTTTTTGGGCCGAGCTGATAATGCTCTGCGCTGCTCAGAACAAACAAGTTTTGTTCCGCTTTTTGAGCGTTTAGATGTTTCTCATACACAACGCAAATGACAGTGTATAGCCTAATCAAAGAGAGTTGGGTAATTTTGTAGAGGCAAAAGTGCAAATTGAAAAGTTTAGTTGAAAAGGTCGCAAAATGATAGCCTACCACGTTTTTTTTTACACGTAGTGTATAAGTGATCGTATTAGTGCCCCTGCTGTTGGCTGTTCATATTGCTTTATTAGACTTTTTTTGTGCCGACGGCCCTCGGTTGGACGGCCGTTCTGGACTTTTCCAGAACGCACAGATTGTCAGTCCGTCCCTGCATGGTGGCAAACGTCAGGACTAGCCGAAGAAAGGCTGTTCCAGGCGGGGTACATGAGCGCTGAGCGCCCGGTGATTGCATGGATCTCAAATTTTCATAAATCTTTATAAATAAACCACAGATTTGAGCTTTAAACAACTACATTCTCGTCTGAAAAACTAGTACAGTAAACGTATATTATATTAAACTGTATATTAAAAATGGCGCTTCTTATGTTGTCATTCCCCTTGTAGCGCGCAAGTGACGATTCTCTGTCAACCAATCAACGTCCTGCAGTGAGTCTAGCTCCACCTTTTAGTACCGTACCACTGTGCTAGGTACCACAACGGAAGGGTACCCAAAAAGTGGTACGGTACGGTTCGGCATTTTGGTACCATTCAGATTCACAACTTTTGATAGTGGAAACGCAAATAAATGCGTACTGTTCCGTACTGTACCGTACTGTACCGCTCAGTGGAAACGAGCCATTTGTTACAAGCTCCATTTTTTGGTCAGGTTTTTCTATCGAAGATCACTGACAGCAGTATTGACAAATTATACATAAAAAAAATGTAGCCTACATTAAATTTAAAAAACTGACACGGCATGAAGACTAAATGTTTTCACACAAAATTTTTTTTTAGAAGTGAGGAAAAGAATAAACTGTTAAAAAACGGACAGAATTAGAAGATATAAAAATGAAGCTGTATGTTTCCAAAGCTAGAGAGAGATGACAGTCTGACACTGAGGAGCGTCCCGTTAGCTCAATAGGACATTACACTATAGAGACAAACTCACAGGTTCAGTGACACTGTCTGTTTCCGGGAAGATACAAACATATACATAAATATTGAATTCACTGTAAGTCACTTTGGATAAAAGCAATATTTTCCCAATGAATGAATGAATGTAAATGTTACTGAATCTGTGGGAAGCAAAGTGTAAAAATCTCAATAAAAATACATAATGTTGCACCATACAGTCATCACATGGAGAGGAAGAACAGGATCGAAGAGAAAGGGAACTGATTGAAAGAGCAAGGGAACTGTATCGAAGAGAAAGGGAACTGATTGAAAGAGCAAGGGAACTGGATAAAAGAGCAATGGAACAGGATCGAAGAGCAATGGAACTGGATCAAAGAGAAAGGGAACTGATTGAAAGAGTAATGACACAGGATCGAAGAGTAATAGAACTGGATCGAAGAGAAGGGAACTGATTAAAGAGTAATGAAACAGGATCGAAGAGTAATAGAACTGGATCGAAGAGAAAGGGAACTGATTGAAAGAGTAATGAAACAGGATCGAAGAGTAATAGAACTGGATCGAAGAGAAAGGGAACTGATTGAAAGAGTAATGACACAGGATCGAAGAGTAATAGAACTGGATCGAAGAGAAAGGGAACTGATTGAAAGAGTAATGACACAGGATCGAAGAGTAATAGAACTGGATCGAAGAGAAAGGGAACTGATTGAAAGAGTAATGACACAGGATCGAAGAGTAATAGAACTGGATCGAAGAGAAAGGGAACTGATTGAAAGAGTAATGACACAGGATCGAAGAGTAATAGAACTGGATCGAAGAGAAAGGGAACTGATTGAAAGAGTAATGACACAGGATCGAAGAGTAATAGAACTGGATCGAAGAGAAAGGGAACTGATTGAAAGAGTAATGACACAGGATCGAAGAGTAATAGAACTGGATCGAAGAGAAAGGGAACTGATTGAAAGAGTAATGACACAGGATCGAAGAGTAATAGAACTGGATCGAAGAGAAAGGGAACTGATTGAAAGAGTAATGACACAGGATCGAAGAGTAATAGAACTGGATCGAAGAGAAAGGGAACTGATTGAAAGAGTAATGACACAGGATCGAAGACTCAGCTTTCTCCACAGAACAAGAGCCTGTTAGCTTAGCTTCCAAAGAAAGATGGCTGATACTGTGTACATTCTGTGAGTGAGATCCCACCCTCTATGGGCGGGTTGAAAACATGCGGGACAGCCCCTACTACTGGCTGTAGTCTTTAGCCTCTGGCCAGAAAATCCTCCGATGACGCAAAATGACGATTTTTGCGTCATCGGAGGATTTTTTCCAGACAAAAAATGCATAAATCTCTCGTCTCAGGGGGATATGAGGGTGGAAAGCATGGTAATTCGAAAATACTACAGGTTTTCTACTAATACAAAGCTTAATGCTAAATCCTGAAGTATCCCTTTAAAAAGATATGGCATATAAATAGTCTGTGTGTTTGTCTCTCTCTCTCTCTCTCTCTCTCTCTCTCTCTCTCTCAGTGTCTGGAAGTGAGCACGAATCTCCACCTCCTCTCTGAATCGAGTGATGATTTCACTGAAGCAAGTTAAAAGATTTTCCAGACCTCCAGTGAAGGTTGAGTACAACTGATTTGCATGTGATGACAGTGGAAATTTTATAGGATACAACAACTTGAATTTAATTTGAGGCCAGACCAAAATAAAGATTCTGTATTGGCATTTGTGGTTTCATGAAGAACCTATAACATCCATAGAATATTTCAATTGCACATATAATGGGAAAAGGTTCTTTAGATTATTAAAATGTTCTTCACACTAAGAAAAAAGAAAAAGAAAAAAAAGAGATTCTTTTAAGAACTGTTCACTGAAATCTGTGACGATTTGACCTCGTCCCTTAACCTCTCCACAGTCTGCAGCACAACAGCTTTATTTCCTGCCAAGCCTTAAGAAAGCTCAACTTCGTCCCGAAATCCTGGTCGACTTTCTCCACTGTACCATGAGTATACTGACCCACTGCATCTCAGTGTGGTATGGCAATTCTTCAACATCAGACTGTAAAGTTCTCCCAGAAAACTGCCCAGAGGATCACAGCTACTCTCCTACCATCAATCAAGGACATTTACAAGAAACACTGCTTGGGAAGAGCGAATGTTATCATCAAAGATGCATCCCGTCCCAACCAGGGTCCCGCATCAGCAGGCTCAGGAAGAGTTTCTTCCAAAAAAACTTCAAAAAAAAAGTGTGTTTTTAAAAATACATTTATTTCATATTACAGTTTTTCTCAATTGCTAAAACACAATTTCTGAAACCTTGCTCCATTTTCTGAAAACATTAAACACAAAACCTCATCTTCAAGCACTATTTACAGAACCTCTTACTCCTCTTGCAAAATTAAACTTTCGCTGTTCAAAATCAAACACTGCTCTCAAATCCTAAACAAAGTTGTAGGAATTGAGGAATTAGGAGATGCCGGACAGTCTGGTTGAAGAGCGACCAGACCCTGAGAGGACAAAAGGACCTCTCTGGAAATTAACATCTGAACTGGCCCTCGTGCACTATCGAGACGAAAGTCTCACCTCAGAGTCATCCTAATCTACATCTCATTCCCTCTTCCCTCATCCCCTGTCTCTCATGCCATCAGATATTATTACCACTTACCACTGCCTTTTTTATCAGCACTTTTTTTTTTTTGGCATGAGCAGAACATCTCCAGTGTTCTTATTTATTTATTAATATTGTACATTCATTCAACTGTATATATTATTTATACTGTAAATAAAAACACATACACTTTTACATGTGTGTGTAAGTGTATTGACACCATGGTCTGTCTAAATACTCGATTCTGATTCAGAAACTTCTCAACGGTGCCCCGTGATTTTTTATTAATAAAATAGCTTCACTACTAAATTTCTACATTATAATTCTCAGCAACGCAGGGGTTACATCGCTGGTTTTGAAGTAATTAAACTCACAGCATCATTGTTAATAGAGAGAGATGCTGAACAGACACAGGTACAAATCTCTCTCTCTCTCTCTCTCTCTCTCTCTCTCTCTCACTCTCGATAATGAATTCTATAAATAAATCCATTCATTCAAATAAATGTTATCTTACACTCTAAAAATTGCTGGGTTGTTTCAATGTTTGGGTTTAATATGGACAAACTGTCGATTTAAATTGTAAAATTGTATGTAGTATACTCACTACTTTATAGTTTATATATTGTTATATTCTGTCTAATAAGCTTCCATTGTCTAAAAATATTGATTTATAAATGTTTTGAGTGTCTGAATATTTGTGTGTATGCTAGTCCATTGACAGTGTACATTAAGAATTTACTTTAGATCAACTTTACTCTTTCCCCACCACTAACTTTAACTTATGTTACCGAATGAAATGTTGAACCAATGAAGAGGAATCGACTGAGGAGCTTTGGGGGTGTTGATGGACTCGATCTACTCATCTGTGTTTTGATCATCGTTCTGAATCTCATTCAGATGAAAGTCTTTGACAAAAATGCAATTTTCTCAGCTTTTTGTTTAAAATGTTGCCTTTTTTTGTTAAACTTGCCCATATTCAAGTGTTGATAAAAAAATGCGTGAAGCTAGAATAAAATGTTTTTAAAATTGAAATAGTTATAACATGCCCTGTGAAATGTACTGTAAAGGAATACCAATGTCTTATGTTAAATAAACATATGTAATAATAATATTTCAATGTTGCATTTTGAAGGTAGTTAAAGACTGGATTTAGATTTTTAACTGTACTGTAAGGGAATAACTTAATAAATATGACATGTTTTGGTGAGTTTATAATGTAATAACTTTATCATAATGTAAACATTTCTATTACATTATGAGCTCAATATTTTATTACATTTTGAGAAAATGATTACATTATGAACATTTTATTTCAATAATGTTATAGGCTACTTATTACATTATGTGCAGTTTTTACAGTTATTACATTATGATGAGTTGCTACAGCACCTTTAAACCGAGCTGGACCAAGACAAGCTTTTGTGATTAAAAAGTATATAAACAATATACAAGTAAGTCAGTAGGCCAGAAGGCCTAAAGAAAGAAAGAAAGACCTTCTCATATATCAGTGTGTGAGAATTCTCTGTCAAAAATCAGGGAAAGACCAGCCATCGGGAGCAGGGGTATTTTCCCGGAGCCCCAATCCCACAGAGAAAGTACCTGTGCTCCTCCAGATGACCACTCCATCCCTGATCATCACAGACGATCTGTGATTGGACCATCGGACTCTTATAGCTTATAAAGATCAGCGCACTCCTCGAGATCTGCTTCAGCAGAGAGGCTGACTGCACAGAGAGAGTTTGCTGTGAATTAACACACATAACTTAGCGTATTGTTAACATATAACCATAGATCCAGGCATTTTTTGGGGGGAATCCTGGTGAGTCAGAAACAGTATTTCTTACTTTCACTTCAGAAGATGAAAACAGATGCTGACGTTTTTTCGGCATGGATTAATCATCGTTTTTCTAAATATCCGTTTTGTTGTTCTTGTCCAGGTTTTGTTCACAGCACAGTTAAGCAGGTAAGCAGAATTATTTGTTTCTTTATGAAGGTGAATGTGTTGTGCTTGTTGTTTATGTCTGTAAATAATTGTAATTTTGTTTGACGTAGCCTAAGCCTACTTCTCTAATGATCAGAGCTTATATATTTTTGGACAGAATAGTAAATCTCCAAATGTCCAAGTGTCTGTGTAAGTAAAAGAGTAGCAAAACTTGAGAGCATGTAAATGTGAATTGGAGAAAATTTAGCCTTCACCCACAGCTCCAATGTGAAAATCTGAAAAATACAAATCTGAAATATGAGTCTCCGCATGAAAGACCCTTGACTGCAGATCAACGTGCTTCTGCATTTCTTTCCAATACGGTAGGAAATTAAATTAAATTAGATGTGGAGGATTTTATCTTTAACAAGATGAATGACAGGTCAGTTTACGTGACATTATTATTATTTTTTTTATTTTTTTTACAGTCTATGGATGCATGTAAAAATGTCAGAGAGCAATCGTAGACGCTTGATAGTTTGTCCCAAAACTTGTCTTCTGCTACTACAAACTCAAATTTCAACAGGGTCCTTGGTAGAACATTATTAAAGTTAGAGCTTATTTAGAGATATCAGCCGGATGGTTTAGTGCAGGCGCTAATGGATCCCAGGTTGTATCTCGTAAATTACCCCACTAATAATGCCCAGAATGGTACCAAACTTCTACAGTAGTACAAATAGGTTCTGTACTCTGCCTAAACGAGGCATTGGAAAGTTTGTAAGTACATCAAGAGTTTATTTAAATAACACTTGCCTGACGGCTCATGCTACTGCTAACCCGGACGTCGATGTCACTTCAGTGGTTTGGGAAAAGCCCGTAAAAGTCCTGGCAGAAAGCTATGCATAAGGATGTAGTGTAACGACACCCAGTTCCAGGAATGCACTAACATTTTGTTGGTAGTACCAGTTTGCAACAATAATTAGTTAACACTAAGTTGTCAACACTTCGGAAAAAAATTATAAAAAATGCATCGCTTTCTGCCAGGACTTTTTCAGGCTTTTCCCAAATCACGGAAGTGACCTCGACGTCTGGGTTAGCGGTAACATAAGCCATCAGGCAAGTGTTATTTAAATAAACTCCTGAAGACAAAAAGGTTAAGTAAGAAAAGCATTTTTTTGCAGTGCAGTACATTCATTCATTGCGCATTTTTATTTAAGGAGATGCAGAGCACATTAGTAAGGCCACTGTATCAGAGCGGGAAGGAAAGTGTGCCTCGCTCTCACGCTCTTTCTGAGAGTTTTTGTGTTATATCCTGGACACAAACCTGTGAGATCCATCAAAGAGGAGATTCACAGAATTGCAGGTCAGTGGTGGAGGAATCGGTTCAAATGAGGCTAATCTGATAAATGATGTTCACTTGATAACATGACCTCTGAAAGTAACCTAATAATTAGAATTTCCTTTATGATTTCCAGTGTGGCAGAATGCATTGAAGACACACATAATCCCATCATCGCACCTTCCGAAAATGAAACAGTTTACTGTATGGAATGGGAGGATGCCAGATGGAAGGGTAGAGATACAGTGGGAAGAACAAGTATTTGATACACTGCCGATTTTGCAGGTTTTCCCACTTACAAAGCATGTAGAAGTCTGTAATTTTTTATCATAGGTACTCTTCAACTGTGAGTGACGGAATCTAAAAAAAAAATCCAGAAAATCACATTGTATGATTTTTAAGTAATTAATTTGCAAAAATAATTGGCAAAAACCCTAACCCTAACCCTAACCCTAACCCTAACCCTAACCCTAAACCTAACCCTAACCCTAACTCTCTTCATCTATCAGTGGTGGTGCAGGTCCAGCCTCTGTTGAAGTCAAATGTTAATTTCATTAGCCTTATTAAAAAATGTAACAGGTTGGATTAGAGAACATTTAATGATGTTTTATTAACAAGGTTCGGGAGGAGCAGGTGCAGATAATTAACCCAATTAGCACAAGTGGAGATCAATCAGTAATCAACTCAGGACAAGATAAATAACAGCAGAACCCACCTCTGTTCCTTGACAGTTTATCAGCATCCCACCTCCACCCCATCTCCTCACTTCTAGTTCCATCTACTCTTACCAAGTCCTTCCTCTCCTATAGCAATGAATGAATGAAATTTTTCCTCAGGGAGATCACAATGCACTGCCTGATGCAATACTGTAGTGGACGGTTGCATAGTTATAATTTTCTCTCTAATATTATCAATCTTGTAAGAAGTTCATAAAGTCATTACTGCTGTGCTGTTTGGAAACCTCCAGTGTTGGAGCTTTATTTTTCGATAATTTAGCCACCGTTTCGAATAAATACCTAGGGTTGTGTTTGTTTTCTTCGAAAAGTGTTGAAAAATAAGCAGATCTAGCAGTTATTAAGGCCTTTCTGTATGCAATCGAGCTCTCTTTTCACGAAATACGAAAAACTTCTAATTTTGTTTTCTTCCAGCTGCGCTCCATTTTTCTGGCTGCTCTCTGAAGGGCCCGAGTGTGCTCGTTGTTCCACGGTGTTGGACTATTTCCTTTAATCTTCTTTAAGCGCAATGGAGCAACTGTGTCTAAAGTCTGGAAAAGAGAGAGTCAATCATTCCGTTGGAACATCGAGTTCTTCTAAGCTATCTGGGATGCAGAGGAGATTAAACTGATTTGGGATATTATTAATAAAGCATTTATAACACAGAGTTGGCTTTGCAACCTTGGCTAAATTAAGTATACATGAGATTAGATAATGATCTGAGATGTCATCGCTCTGCTGCAGAATTTCAACGGCATCAACATCTATTCCGTGTGATAATATTAGATCTAGAGTATGATTACGACAATGAGTAGGTCCTGACACGTGTTGTCTAACTCCAATAGAATGTCTGTAAATGCTAATCCCAGTGCGTCTTTTTCATTATCTACATGGATATTAAAATCACCGACAATTAGGACTTTATCTGTAGCCACTAACTCTGATAGAAAATCAGCAAATTCTTTGATAAAGTCTGTATGGTGCCCTGGTGGCCTGTAGATAGTAGCCAGCACAAATGTCAAACGGGATTTATCACTTACGCTAGATAACGTTACAGAAAGCAATATCACTTAAAAATAATTATATTTGAAACTAGACTTCTGAGTAATACTGAAGATATTGTTATAAATTAAATTACTTTTTATTTTATTTTATTTAAATGTACTCTTTAAAAAAAAATAAAAGCTATAACTTCTCCTTTTAAACGAGCCTCGTGTTTATAGCAGTAATCTTGCGGGGTGGACTCATTTAAAGTAAAGTAATTGTCTGGTTTTACCCAAGTTTCTGTCAAACACAGCACATCTAGGTTATGATCTGTAATCATATCATTAACAATCAATAAATTCCTCTTGAAACAAACTTTGTTGTATTATTTTAATTTAATACTGTGAAGCTGCTTTGATACAATCTGTATTGTGAAAAGCGCTATACAAATAAACTTGACTTGACTTGACTTGACAATAAGTGCTTTTGAAGAAAGGGATCGAATATTCAGCAGCCCGAGCTTTATCATTTGTTCATCTGCATTATATTTGTTTTTTACTTGTTGAACATCAATCAAATTTTTAACCTAAAAGGGATAGTTCACTTCGTTGCTTCCATAGTAGAAAAAAAATATATACTATTGAAGTCAATAGGGCCAGTTAACTGTTTGGTTACTGACATTCTTCAAAATATTTTCCTTTGTTTTCAGCAGAAGAAAGGAATTCATACAGGTTTGAAACAACTTGAGGGTGAGTATATAATGACAGAATTTTCATTTTGAAGTGAACTATCCCTTTAAATGGGTTTGGGAGTTTTTTGTATTTCCTAGTTCGGGGAACAGACACAGTCTCTGTGTGATGGTATCTAGGTGAAAGAGGCTCTATGTGATGGGATTTATCTGACCTCAGTGACGTGAGACAGCTAGCAGACGGTCGGTTTAGCCAGTCTCTCTGCTTCCTGACCTGAGCCCAGATAGTCATGTTTGAGCTCTAAGACTATGTGCCATATTACTAGAGAGAAGAGCAGCACCATCCCAGGAGGGATGAATACCATCTCTTTTCAACAGGTCAGGTCTGCCCCAAAAACTTGTCCAATTGTCTATGAATTCTATATTATTTTGGGGACACCACTTAGACAGCCAGCCATTGAGTGAGGACAGTCTAAGGCTGCGTCTCATTTCTTTGTCTTACCCCTTACCCTCGGTTTTGCGCGTTCATGTGAGGGGAAGTAGTGTCCCAATTCTCATTTTGATTAAGGGCTAGGGCCAAGGCGTAGGGCTACATAGCCCTTGAAACGAAGTTTGCGGAGGACCACACTTGAAAGAGAGGGGTAGGAATTTCTCAGAAGTGAGTCGCACAAATGTCAGTATTTTCAGCAGTTTAATGACACTCGTGTTTTATGATACTTTTAATAAAATGTTCAAGCGGTTTTAATTGTAATGTTTTTGTTTTGAATAACCGCTAGCTAGCAGCTACGCGCTATTTGCCGTTTGCTAATGTTTTGCCTAGCTATGGTGTCGCCCGCGCCGCCGTTAAATACAATGAAACAATGTCTTTGACTGATGGCACACAAGCGTGCAAAGATAAAGAGAGACCAGGCAATCGATATCCAACCCGAGACGACGGCATCTTCGTTGTTTATGTCAACGCGTATCGCCTCTGTTGACGTAGCAGGCTCAGCCCGCTAGCGGAAAGAGAAGATGACGCAAACGGTAATCGAGTGGTGTCTCATTTCTTAGAGAAACGTTCTTCCCCCTACCCCCCTTCACTCGGTATCGAGGGGCAAGGGTAAGACGCAGACAAAGGGGTAGGGGAAGGGGAAGGGGTAAGACAGAGAAATGAGATTGGCCCTTAGTATCTCATCACTCCTGCGAACAGGAAGGGGGCCAGAGCAAATTACAGTGCCTGACTTCATACTTGCAAGTTCACACACCTCTTTAATGTTAATTTTAGTGATCTCCGACTGGCGAAGTCGAACATCATTTGAAGCAACTTGAATAATAATCTTAGAGAATTTACGATTAACATTAGCCAGCACATTTAAATTTGCTTTGATGTCAGGCACTCTGGCTCCTGGCAAACATGTGACTATGGTGGCTGGTGGCTCTATTTTCACGTTCCGTGTAATAGAATCGCCAATAACTTGGGCACATTCAACAGGATTCTCAGTGGGTGTTTCACTGAGTGGAGAACCTGTTTAATGTCCTTATCGGAACGGGAGAGCGGTGTTTTGTCCCGCGACTACAGCACCTCACCGTCACCCAATTGCCCTGCTGCACGGGCTCTACAGCTGGAACCGAACAATGTACAGAGTTCACTAAGCTAGTCGCATCCAAAGCAGTATCTAAAGCCCTTGCATACTTACTATCCTCGATTAAAGTTTGGATGCGTGTCTCTAGTTCTGAAATCTTCTCTGTCAGCCTGACTATCTCCCTGCATTTATCACATGTAAAGCCCTCGGCGCTGACAGAGAAGGCTATACTATACATGTGAAATGAAGCACAAGTGACAATAATAGAAGACATGACTCACCGTGTTTGTTGACTGATCCTACTCACCACTGTTGTTTGATGGACTCAAAAAGGCGCGAGTGCGCGAGAGAAAAAAAGATGGAAAACGGATGGCAGATTACAGGCTAGTGGAAGGCTAGCGCGTTTGCGAGCGATAGTGATTTAGATTAAAGCTAGCAAAGTCAGATCAATGTGACAGACAAAATTAGATAATATCAGATATCTGGTTGATGAGTATGATATATTTAACGATATAAACAACAAGGAATGATAATAAATAGAGATTCAAAACGGAAAGCTATACCGAGTTTACAGACGCAACCCACACGGCAGCAAGACAGCAGACCGGAGCAATCGTACATACAATCATATTGATTGTACAAGTTCTCCAATTCACATTTTCACGAGTTTTGCTACTCTTTTACCTTCATACGTTTCCTTTTTTGTTGTATATAGTCATACCGTGATTCTCAACGTCACATTCATGCTTTCTTCAAAATAGGGTTTGTTGCAGATTTTGTCGGAAACAACACTCAGAAGAAAATGGGGACCACAACTGTAAGTAGTGTATATTTTTTTATTTGAATGTTTGCAAATCTTACATAATTATGCCGCTTATGAACTTTATAAGTAATTTACATTATAAATAAATTGTTGTTTTGATATAGCCTATTAATTATGCTTCTTTCTCTGTAAAGCTGCTTTAAAACAATCTACATTGTTAAAAGCGCTATATGAATGAAGATGACTTGACTTGACTTTCAATTTGGTACTTTAAATGTACATTTGTTCATTAAGCAGATGCTCTATCTGTGTTAAAATTATTTTAAAAACTGATGCAATAAAAAACTGCATGTTTTTGCAACACATGCAACACATGCAATGCAAAAATGCAACACATTTTTACAAAACAGTTGCAGTGCTTCAGAACAGTTAAAACATGATGCCAAGAGTAAACCAAAAAAACAGAACATAATTTGAACATCTTTGAACATTTGAAGCTGTATGTTTCCAAAGCTAGTGACAGGATGACAATGAGTAGAGAGTTAGCTCAACTGTTTCCACACGCTGCGTAGAAAACTTGTAAACGTGGTTGTCACTACCTGCCTTTTTCGGAAGTTAATTTGGTTGTAGAATGCAGTGTCACTCCTGTAAATTACTGAAATGTTGTGTGAAGGACAGGATTAAACACCAAAAGTTGAATTGACAACTGAATTTATCTGCAATGTGTAAATGGCAGAACTGGGATTCACTCCTGTAAATGTGGTTGTCACTCCTAAAACTTAACAGTGTGTCCGTGGCCACAGTGGTCCTGAATCCCGGGAACACACAAACCGATAAAATGCTGAATACACTCTTCATTTACAGTAGATAAAAGCATGCTTTCCCAATGAATTAATGAAAATGTAATTCATTCCGGCCGTCTGCCGGAAGCTAGTTATTTTAGTCGATAAAGTTTTAAATATGGATTTTTTTCTTACAAGAATGCATCGCTTCACTTCCGAAGGCCTTTATTGACCCCCCGGAGCCGTTTGTGACACTTTTATGATGGATAGATACATTTGAATGGACTTAAAAAAAAATTGTGCCCATTCACTCCCATTATAAAGCTGGGAAGAGCCAGGACACTTTTTAATATAATTCCGATTGTATTCGTCTTAAAGAAGAATGTCATATACCCCTAGGATGGCTTCAGGGTGATTAAATCATGGGCTAATTTTTGGGTGAATTATCCCTTTAATGTCACATCATACAGTCATACAGTGAGAGAGATCAAGAACTGGATAGAAGAGCAAAGGAACTGGATGACAGATCGAAGGACTTGGATAAAAGAGCGATGGAACTGGTCAAAATTGAGAGTGAACTGAAGAAGAGGGAGACTGAATTGAAGAAGGCTGGAGGAATGAATCCTCTGAAACACAACAGCAACGAATCAGACACACCTAACAGTAAGAGTTATAATTTCAAAATCTCAACAAAAAAAGAAAGAAAAAGAAAACTTACATTTCCCGTGTTTTGAATTGTATGCTATTTTTGGTTAAGCATCAACTTTGTATATTTTATTGTGCAATTCAAACAATGAGTGTTTGTTTGATGCTTTTTAATGACTGAATAAGGTTGATGGTTCAATCAAATGGCAGCAGAGAGTGAAGGAGAACCATAACATTCGCTGGTAGGTCACATGATAATAACATGGCGGATGTAGATTTCAGATTACATTCATACTACACACACTCATACTATATAGAATATTGTATAAATAGTAAATATGAATATAGTTCAAAATAAGTACCTACTCAAGATAGTATGTGATTTCGGATGCATTCATTTGCTGCAACCCAATTTGCCTACTTATACTATGCCCTAAAAGTATGTACTCTTTTTGTGAAGAAAAAGTACATACTTTTGAGTTTGTAGCAGAAGAGTAGACAAGTTTTGGGACAAACTATCACATCATTAAATAACATCCTCCAAATTTCATTTCATTTATCCCTACCGTATCGGAGAGAAATGCAGAAGCACACTGATCTGTAGTCACAGGTCTTTCATGCGGACACTCTCCTCATATTAATGCATAATGCATTTAAAAGTTAATGGCCAAACAGATCTTTATTATAGTTTACATTGTTGCTGCAGATGAAATAAAACATGGATAACATTAAATAAATATTTTTTATCAGCTTAAATGTTGATTATTAGTCACTCAAACCCCTTTATCTAACTATCTCTACTTAACCGTCAGTTGAGCAGATCTGCCATGTTTGTAGTTTTCTGAACACTTTTTACTTGTGTAGTATTTGTAGTCATGTTTGTAGTTCTGAACCGAATCCTCCTCCAAAGCGCAATGGGTTGTGGGTAATATTAGCCGTTATGGTGAGCACAGATCCACACTTCGAAAACAGTGCATGTCGGTTAGAAATCTTGTCTGACTTGAGACAGTATCGATGCCACGTGACTGTTATGTTTAGCATTAGAGTCCCGCGAGAGCGATTCGAGAGTAGCCGGAGGGCCCTGTCCCAAATGGCACACTTCATATGCACTTTCGGTCTTGTGGACTTACAATGGCTGCCGCGTGCGCGTGTCCGTTAAGTCCTTGAGACCGTGTCCCATTTGTCATTTTAGGTCTCAGAAGGGTGCTCGCGAGCGCCCCCTTTGCGGTCGATTTGCTCCCTCGATGCGCACTTTGCCGAGCCCGCACTGATGCGAGCTCCCAGCAGACTTCTTCCCGACAGTCAAAGCGGTGATCCGTCATGAAAGTGCGGACTCAGAGGAAGACCGCGAGTGCTTAGGGTGCCATTTGGGACAGGGCTTCAGTCAGAGCAGATTCTCCAGAGCGGCTGCACGAGCTCTGATGACAACACAGCTGTTTCACGATTGGCGAAGCTACCGCTTGACAACGATCACGTGTGTTTACTCCAACACCTTCAGTTCCACTAATGCTCACAAATCGGTTTTTATAACAGTAAAAGCTCTTTTCATGTAGTCGCGATGTTATATTGTCATGTTATTCAAATTCAAAATGAAACTGATAAAAGAAAACCTAGACCCCACTACATTGATAGTATAGGCTTATGTTGAACTTTATTCTTGTACAAACAGAAGCGGTATTAAGCAGTACACAGCAAAAACTCCAGTGTTAAATGAACTCTCCTGGGAGTTTATTTGGCTCCAGACTCAAGAGTGTTAAAGTGTTAAAATATGAGTGTTAAATTAACACTCAAGAGTGTTAAAGGGTTAGTTCACCCAAAAATGAAAATT
>FLSR01004866.1:5353962-5407630 GCA_900092035.1 Leuciscus waleckii | reverse complement strand
AAAGAAACTTCTTTTTTTGGAGAAAAAAAAAAAAAAAATTTTTTTATAAAAAAAAAAAAAAAAAAAAAAAAAAAGTCACTCCAACTACTTGAGTTGTAGCAACGTCCCTTTGAGACAAGTCATTTCACTCGGTGGCCATCTTTGAATGAACGAGTACGCGTCTTGTGTAATTCTACAGTCTTTGGTTGTAGCCCTCGAACCAATTAATCTTATCTCTTTCTGTTAAAATTCACAGCTATCATAACAAGATATTATCGCAGTCATTGCTTATTGAGTCTATGTGAAAGTGACATGTGAAGGCCAAGTATGGTAACCCATACTCAGAATTTGTCATCTGTATTTAACCCATCCAGTTAGTGAACACAGGTTAGGAGAAGTTAACACACACACCAAGGTTATTATAGCCTAGTTTTAAATTAGTTTTTATTTTAATGGCATTTTTAAATTTCCTATAAATTTCAGTTTAGTTTTATTTTTTATTTTGTGAACACATTTCTATTTAGTTGGGCTATTTAGTTAGTAATTCTAGTTTAGCAGAGTTAACATAACACTTCCAGTTGACAGTTTACAGTTAATGATCAAAAATAAAATAATTGTTTGAGATTGAACAAAGAACAAAGAAGAAAAGTAAAAATTATTCATTCATACTCATTCATATTAAAAACGAAATCTTGTTGAACATGTGGTGTATAAGAAAAAGAAAAAATATGCGTATGATTATGATTATTCTTTTATGTTATTTCTATAATTAATCCTTTCAAACATTATTTTTGTATTAATCCATTTATGCTTTTTGTCTATTGCATCTTTTAATATCATATACTCATAGTTATACTCATATTCATGTGTTCTATTCAGACCAGGCATTTAGTTTACTTCTAGTCTGACAAATTTACATCTATTTGTGGTCAAGACATGCAAGGCTATTTGTTTTTTCCGTTTTCTGCTCAGTTGGTATCTTGTCTAAAATGTGTGGTATCTTGTTTAGTTCACATGAGATGGTTATCTTATCTGGAATTAATGTACAGCTGTATTTGCATAAGGTCTATGATGGAAATATGTATTTGGTCATTTCTGATTCTTAGGACTGGTTCGTGCAGAAAGCGGTTTTGCTTTGAAAAACGAAAAAAGATGCGGGCAGTAGAATGGGCAAAAACACCTTCATCTAGAATTAGATAAAGAACAGACAAACATACTTATCTGCAACTTTATCATCCTGTACACTTTAACTTTGTTTGCCATAATCAGATGCATTATTCACAAGTCTTCTGGTATAAGCTTGTTTTATGTTTTGTTTTTTGTATGGTAATGGTTTTGATTTATGCACGTATTATTTTTGACAGTCTTTTTATTCCATATTATGGTCATACATTGAAAAATAAAGTAGCGTAGTTGTGGAAGATTTTTCCCTAAACCTAACTACGTCCTATAATATTTATAGCTCGTCTACAGTCGACGTCGGCTGGGTGCTAATCCTATACCCTAGCGCGTCTACACATCAACGGCAGCTGAGTCTAATCCTATACCCTAGCACGTCTACACATCGACGTCGGCTGGGTGCTAATCCTATACCCTAGCGCGTCTACACATCAACGGCAGCTGAGTCTAATCCTATACCCTAGCACGTCTACACATCGACGTCGGCTGGGTGCTAATCCTATACCCTAGCGCGTCTACACATCAACGGCAGCTGAGTCTAATCCTATACCCTAGCACGTCTACACATCAACGTCGGCTGGGTGCTAATCCTATACCCTAGCGCGTCTACACATCAACGGCAGCTGAGTCTAATCCTATACCCTAGCACGTCTACACATCAACGTCGGCTGGGTGCTAATCCTATACCCTAGCGCGTCTACACATCAACGGCAGCTGAGTCTAATCCTATACCCTAGCACGTCTACACATCAACGTCGGCTGGGTGCTAATCCTATACCCTAGCGCGTCTACACATCAACGGCAGCTGAGTCTAATCCTATACCCTAGCACGTCTACACATCAACGTCGGCTGGGTGCTAATCCTATACCCTAGCGCGTCTACACATCAACGGCAGCTGAGTCTAATCCTATACCCTAGCACGTCTACACATCAACGTCGGCTGGGTGCTAATCCTATACCCTAGCGCGTCTACACATCAACGGCAGCTGAGTCTAATCCTATACCCTAGCACGTCTACACATCAACGTCGGCTGGGTGCTAATCCTATACCCTAGCGCGTCTACACATCAACGGCAGCTGAGTCTAATCCTATACCCTAGCACGTCTACACATCAACGTCGGCTGGGTGCTAATCCTATACCCTAGCGCGTCTACACATCAACGGCAGCTGAGTCTAATCCTATACCCTAGCACGTCTACACATCAACGTCGGCTGGGTGCTAATCCTATACCCTAGCGCGTCTACACATCAACGGCAGCTGAGTCTAATCCTATACCCTAGCACGTCTACACATCGACGTCGGCTGGGTGCTAATCCTATACCGTGTGTGTGTGAGTGTGCACATTTTCAATGTGTCAGTGTCACCAATTTATTTTTGTGGTGGTACTGCATTTTGGATGATTTTATTTGACAAATGATAAGAGAACAGTTTTTATAGTCTCAAAAATGTATTCCTCTATATGTGTGTGTGTGTGTGTGTGTGTGTGTGTGTGTGTACGTACGCGTGTTGTGAGCAAAATAATTTAGCATTGTGGATGTTTTTTGCATTGGTGGAAGTGTGCCACTTTATTTGTGCCATTTCTGTCGATGTGTTCTGCGTTGTTTCTGATTTTGATGATGAATTTTGTCTATTTTGGTCTCCAGAGACCCCGAAGACCACGAGTGTCACAATTTTTGTCACGCTAACATAAAAACAGATATCATTCCAATTAAATTTTTTTTTTTGTAGATCTAGAATGTGTGGAGAGCCGTAGAAGGTTTCATACCATTTGGACAAAGGGAACATTTTTTTTTAATTTGAGCAAAAGTCATTTGGGGTCAAAAAGACCCCGTAAACCATCAGAGGGCTAGATTTACAACCCTTTTAATGTAAAACCACTGTACACACCCAAATCAAGACTACATGAATTATAACAATACAGGTCATTATCATTAGCTCTGATAAGGTTGTGTGCAAAGCTCCTTTTTAAAAATAAAACCATGTATTATATGTATTATATGTCGCCACATAGCTCCACCAGCATCCAACGCAGTGTTTCCAACTATTTTCACAGGAAAGTAGCTAACACCTTCCCTAAAAGTTGCTAGATGACGTCATACGTCAATTAGCATATGCATGACATAATTAGGGCAGAAAAAGGGCAGCTAGTTGTCTCTTCGTTTCTGAGTTGTCGATCACTAGCGCGCAAGGCAACACTGTGTGCATGTAATACTCATGGGAGTTGTAGTGTCGTAGTGTCACACTTCAATATGGCTTATTTCAGATGCCTTTTGAAAAGACTACAATTATGTAACCCACCAAAGTGGCTAGTAGGAGTGACTGTGTTACCCGCCACGAGCAAAATCCACCCGCATTTGGCGGGTTGGCGGGTGTTAATGTCAAGCCCTTTTGCTAATCCAATACCCTAGCGCGTCTACACATCGGCGGCGGCTGGGTGCTAACCCTATACCCTAGCGCGTCTACACATCGATGTCGGCTGTGTGCTAACTCTATACCCTAGCGCGTCTACACATCGACGTCGGCTTGGTGCTAATCCTATACTCTAGCGCGTCTACACATCGACGGCGGCTGAGTCTAATCCTATACCCTACCGCGTCTACACATCGACGTTGGCTGGGTACTAATACCTGTTCCCGTAACTAGCTTACTTCCTGCGCTTCTAGGGGTATGAATAATTGTGGCCAACGTGTTTTGGAGAAAAAAATGTATTTCATAATGTGATTTCCTCCCCATTTTCAATTCTTTTACTTCAATGAAAGGTTAGATTTTTGCCAATTTTTTGAATGAAAGATCAAAAGGATAAACTATGCAGATTTATTTTTTACAGCCATTTTTGATCATATTTACCAGTGGTATGATTAATTCTGAGCACGACTGTAGTTGCTGAGTTGCTATTCAATAATGAACATTTTATTAAACAAAACATTATCAAAATCTTTCCTTTTTAGCTGTGTATATAATTTTCAATATATATTTTTGGTCTATACATTTTGTCAATATATATTATCTTGTTTTACTTGGAATTCTGCCACATTATGACAGTGACATGATTCAGTTTCACATGATTTGACCAATGCATTCCCGTTGACTTTAAGCTGCACAACAGAATAAATGTTTGTTTTGAAAGAGAGCGTGAGAGAAAGTGCTTCACTCGGCATGCCTGATTCATGCCTTCAATTATCCTGCGTTTTCATTGGACTGATCAGAGGAGCGAATTGTGAGATATCAAAAACTAGAGGGAAAATATGCTAAACGTAACTCCATTAAGTTCGAAGGCATAACGGAGCAACATTTCTTGCAGGAGGAGATGTGTCTTCTGTTTATGGCCACATATATTTAACCGGAGCGTTAGGCTATTTCTCAAAAACTATAGAGGAAAAAATGTGTTTTTTTGTCTTTAGATCATAAATAATGGCAGCAAAAGTGTTAGGAACAGCAGCTAGATTATCCTGAGAGAGTATTTAGCACTTGTTATCAGATCTGCTGAGAGGAAAGGGGATGATAATACGCTGTTATATTCCCTTTCACGGACTTGCATCAGGGATCCGAGATTTGACCTCCACATGAAGAGCACTGCGGGATCATCGGGGAATGATCTCGGATGTCATGATATATCTCTGCACAACTCAAACGCCCAGACACACAGCCAATCTCATCTCGCTTTGACTTTTGTGCTGGTATTTGATGTTTGTTTTGGTCATAGATTTCATCTTTTAACCCCCCCCCCCCAAAAAAGGGGAAAAAAACCCCATCAAAAGCTATTAATAAACNNNAAAAAAGCCCATCATAAGCTATTAATAAATCTAAGTCCATTTTATTCTCACTAAATAACATGTAGTTTGTTTATAAAATAATAATTAGTTGATGATAATGTGCAAAATTATGAAACTGCCTGTCAAATTGTAACATTTTAATTTGTGTTCAATATTTTCACAACATAAGATTATCGCATATACCAACCGGAGAATCATTTTCTCTTATAATATATACAGCAATCATGGCATGTGTGATTTTCTGTATAGAATCAGAACTACAGTAAATGCCAGATTTGCAGAATAATCACTATTGATCTAATCGCTCAAACAGGTTTGCAAAAAGTTCTGAAATATTTAAGTGTGATTCATTCGGACAGTTTATAAGACCAAAAACAAAAATAGTCGTTGACAAAATAAGAAAGAAAAAAAATCCTCATAAATATTTTCCGTAATTTTTGTTTTTTATACTGTTTGAAAGTTTATATTAGACAAAGAAAAGTTTTTAAAGAAAAAAATTTTTTAAATTGTTTTTTTTTTTTTTTTTTTTTTTTTTTTTTTAGAAGATGAAAATTAACTTGATGCTGGTAGTAATGGAATAATGTTTCTTTTAACAACCATGTGAAATATCTAGGACATTTAGAAACACATATATATATATACATATATAACATACAGTATATATATATATATAGGCTTTGATTTATTTCTGAGGGACTGTAATGTGAAAGGGCCTTAATTGTGCAACAGTGATGAAAGATGCTGTTCTCCCTCCTCCTCATCATCATCATCATCATCATCATCATCATCATCGCCTGTGTTTGATCACCGGTTTCATTGCAGCTCATCATCAGTGAACAAATACCTGAACAAACACAATCAACAAAAGAAATTAAGAAATGACCGTTTTTGTTACATCTCGTTAAGCTGATGTTTTTCAAGTACAATGTTCTTTTATCTCAACTCCTTGATAAATGAAAGTATTAATGAACTAAACTAGATCTACAATCAAACATTGACCTGAATCGGCTCCTGACACTCACGACATCGAGGTCTAAGATCAGATTCCCAGATGTCGCTCGAGTCGCTTCGGATAAAAGTGTGTGTCCCGGGAATAATCCGCATCTGTTTGGCCATCGAGTGTTTGAGCTCAATAAAGGAATGCAATTCCCTTCTGCAACATCCAAATAAACCTCATTAATGTGGGAACTGCACTTTAGGACGTGGTAAATGTTACAACGTTAAAGGATCAGGGAAGAAGGAGGCGGGAACGCTCAAACAACTTTAATATATCTAAATAAACAAGACATAAAACTAAAGTAAAACAAGTCCTGGTCCTCTCTCTTCCTTCACTGTCAATCGTCTGTGAGACACTTGTTCTCCACAAACCCTCATGTTTTAGGCTCTTGGACTTTCTGTTTTGTTTATTAACATGCTGGAGGAATGCTCTCTCGCCCTCATCCGGAATGCAGAATCCCTGCCAGCATTCAAAAGACAACTGGAAACCCGTCTCTTCCGTGAGCAATTCAAATACATGATATGTTTTGTACAAAAAAAATAAAAAAAAATCCTTTTCCTTTAATCCTCCCTTATCGGGCTTATGCTACTCTGACCAATGCCTGAACTTCGTATATTGAGCACTTCTTGCGTGTTTTTGGCTCTTCACGATAACTAATTTAGTCCTAATTTGTAAGTCGCTTTGGACAAAAGCTTCTGCTAAATGACTACATGTAAATGTAAATGTATATTCTTGATCTTCAGTCACCATGAACACTAACACCAATCATCAGCTGTCCGGCTGTAGTTAATCAGCATGTGTGTTTAGGGGACGTTACACGACAACGATATGTTTAAAACTGAGACGTTTTCCCTCTGAGTTTTCCGCGTAAGACGACACCATTGGTGAAACGATCCGCATCGGTCTGTGTCAGACACGTGGGTTTGTTGTGTGTGACGTCATCGTGGCGCCATTTTGGAGGTATCGCTACTGACTGAGAATTAAAGAGATTACAGGAGTAGAAGTAAATAAAATAACTAAGATAACTAATAAGATAACTATCTAGATAAGAAGCAAATATAACTCGCAAACCTGGAGAAGCAAACGAAAATTGAGAAAAGGCCGTACTGAGATAAACTCGATGAAGATGCCAGGGACCGTTATTTGGAGAAATTGTTTGGAGAAATTGGAGAAATCCACTCAGAACATAGATCCAATGAGCTGACTGCGGTAAGGTGGAGTGCTGACCCCGCATTGCTACCTCCATCCTCATACTGTAGTTAGATAATTATCTTGTTTATGGTATAAGCACATATACCAGTGAACAATTTAAAAACTATAAATCTCTGGAAGCCCACGGACATTTCACCAATGGCTGGGTACAGGATTAATCTACATTCTGACCGAAGGACTGTGACAACACCGTAGTAACAGCAAAGGTATGTGTGCTGTAATGATGATGATGATAATGTCATGTTGACTGTATATCATCAGTGCCTGATTGAGGATGGTTTGTTTAGTTTGAACGTGTCAAATAAATAGTTATGCTACCGACTTTTCATGCATTTTTTTCTTTATTGTATTAATTACACGTTTTTGCGTCGCACAGCTAACCCAGGCCATCCGACGCCTCCATGCTGTCCATGTCCTTTCTTCAAAGTGGGAAAACTAAAAACCTTTCCCCGTTGTTTAGTTTGTGACCCTTTCTGTCTTGAGACTTACTATTGCAGCCTATCACACAACAAGAACGTACCATTTTACCACATTTACGACCAACACAATTCTCCCAATAGAACACACTAGCATTGATACCTTACAAATGGCGACTACGCCCATAATGCATTTCGTGTTTCACGAGTGTGACGTCACCTGACAATGACCGATTCACACGGAGCCACGAAAACAACTATAATATCAGATATAATCAAGAATTTTACAAGACTTTTAGCCTATATTTGATAGGCCTATGTACAAATGTAATTTCAACTAGTAGGCTAAGATACCAATAAGATACCAATTCTTTATATCAACAATTGGATTTGAATGAATATGAATGGTGACGTTATTGAAAGTGGTTTTGTTCCGCATAACCTTCCCCTGAAAATATTCGATTAGGCTATAATGAAGGCCACTCAGAGTATGTGATTTTTGCGTAGCCGACGTGTGATTTAGGTTGTTTCAAAAAAACAAAAACATAAATGAATAATATTTTTTTGTAGGTCTAGCCTATACGAAAGTTAATAGTGTGTCATATCATGATTTTGTTCCTGAAAACGTTCATACGCAGATTTTACGCACACATTCGTGCTTACGCACTTAACACACACTAAGTGAATGAGATCCCGGTTTAATTTCACTTTCGAAACAAGCCTTTTTGAGGAAGATTGCCTCAAGGCCAAAATTAGGTTTATTTCGAATTTTTCTTGCATTTTTTCATTCTCGGCACTGCAATATGGGGAGGAGACGAAGACGCAGAGCCAGAGGTCGGTAACTCTCTCACTTTACACTTTCTCAATCGTTCTTTGAAAACTTGAGTAGGCTAGTGAATGATAGATAAAAAAAAACTTTGTATTTAGCAGGTTGCAGAGATGCAGATGAACGGAGTGAGTAGCCTACTACATCTAACTTTTAAACCATTGTTAAATTCATTGTTGAATGAATAGACATACCATGCGATGCCTCCCCAGATTTATCCTTTAATTACAAAAAATATCGTTAGCTAGCCTACTTAACCATTGTCACGTGACATCCCCAGTCTAGAGAACGACGAACAACAAACATAATGGATAATGGAGAGGCTTTGAGTTTCTCCAGCTTTCCAGACCCAGAATCACAACACAAAAATCGAGGTTTCAGTTCAAAGTGTCGCTTTGTCCGTTTATTTCCTTATTAAGCAGAGATAAATATGAAGCGAAATGAACCAATGGTAAAAAATCAGTGTTGTTAACCCTGGAGTGGTAAGAAACTGCATATAGGGCACATTTTACCCACAATTCCTTTTCTTTGAGTTGCCATATGGCTCCATACAGACAACATAAAAGTTTTCATTGTCTGAGGTCTCAGAATCCTCACCACTGGCTTTCAACATAGTCTAATACAAATTAATCTAATATAAATTTTATATGATTTTATCTGCAAATGATTCAGTACTACAAATTTAATAAAAAATGCATTCTTACCTAATAATCTGTTTTATCTGTGTAAAATCTGCATCTGCCTACAACCTTGACAACCATTCACATGGGATAAATAATGAAATGATCATAGGACTCCTTGCTTATCCCTGATTACAATTGTTACAACTCTCCCCATGTTACAACCACACCCGGTCTCCCACTACCCATAAACTTGTAACTTATCACAAATTTCGTCAGCAAAATATGCACATTGTAACTCAACAGCAAGGAGCGCGAACTGGGACTGGAGGGTGGAAATCCTCAAACGCTGCTTTGTCTCTCCCCTTCCCCAGTGCTCTCTCTTCAGCTTTATCGTGTAATCCTCGAGGCACGCACCAATCAGTGCGCGGACAGTGCCCACGATTAAAACAGGTGATCGCTGTTAATCTATCAGGGAAGCAAGCACAGGGCAAGAAAAAAGCACACAGATTACACCCCTCTCATGAATAACAACAAAAACAAAATATTATACGTCCTTGGACATAACACTTAAGAACAGATCTATTTATTATGCTGGGATAGAGTCCAGCATTCCCATGACCCTACAGAATATAACTGGTATAGAGAATGGATGGTTAGATGGATGGAAATGTTTACAAAGTGTTGAAAGCAGGAGATACAATTAATAAAATAAAATTGATACAGTAAAAATAAATAAAGAATGAAAGAGAATGAAGAGCATGTTACATAAACATTTTGATTCATTTATGAAAACTATAGGTTGTATTTTAATATAAAATAGCTAATTGATTGTGAAAACTAGGGTCGTTCACATGATCAACAACAACTAAAGGAAATTCTGGAACGCCAGATGTAAAATTCATAATGTGAAAAATGTAATGAGTTGTATCTCCCTGCTGTTAAATGTACAAGTCTAATCTAATATGTTCTTATTACAGTTCCTCTTGCAAGAAAATATGGTAAGTAGCCTAATTTGGCAGCCGAAGTACATTTTGACAGAAATAAGTGTTTGTTTTCTGATTTTATCTTGGGGCATGGTAGAATTATAGTATTGTATTTTAGATTATATTAACTATAATATTTTGAAACATGAAAAGATGCATACCAACACATTTGTTTATGATGAAATAAATAAGAGTTAGGACTGTGGTTAGAGTTGTCAATATCTGACAAAATAACAAATCAAGATCATATTTAGAAAGCAACTGATTTTATACATGAAATAAATTAGCCAAAACACCAGCTGATTAAAACTAATAAGGCCAAAATCACAAAAAAAGGTGAAGTTAAAGAAGGCAAAAGCCCCTGCAGCATTTGAGCGTAGATATCCTGTACTTTACAGTTACATTTACAAATTGTTTTTTCCAGATTCACAGTCATATACCAGCATGACAGATTACCAAGATGAAGAACAAGATCAATCAGGTGCACATTCATTTAGTAATTTAGTTGTATACTTTGCATTTACACTCAGTTAAATGGCAATGAATGTTAGACTTTTTTCTACCTATTACATTAATTACATCAGTGGTGTAGGAGTTATTGTGTGGGGCACATTTTAAAACCATTATTTTTACCCAATTTGGTCAAAATTGATGTAAATAGCCACTGTTTGGTAACAAGTGTTGTATAATATTTACATAATTGAAGAATTTTTCGATTGCTCCAGTATTATTATTAGTATTTATTTATTTAAAATTTCAGTCACAACACAGGTTTAATGCATTTGTCTACTGACTTTGCTTTGTTCACTTTTTAACAGATGGATCATTCACAGAAGAAGCCGGACCGTCCACAGGCTCTGTTGAAAAGGTGAGATTGATAGTGCTTGGAGGTGATGATGCTCTTATGGATAAAGCATGTGGCACAATCCTTAGGAAAAGAAATAGAAAGACTGGATTTCAATTTGGAAAATTAGAGCCTAGGAATGCTAATGCTTGTGGACGACAGGTTTCTGTACTGAAAACTCCATTCACATGGCTGGAAACATTGAAATCGTACTTTTTTTTCAGCAGGGGAGTCAAAGCTATCAGAAATGAAATTGAGTCATATGAGTCTATGATGTTTCCTGGGCCTCATGCCTTTCTGGTAGTACATAGAGATGTGAAAGACTCTGGTAGAGAGAATTACCTTTTACGAGCTCTCAGTGAGGTGTTCGGGGAGGAGGTCTTGGACTATTGCATGGTATTATTTATGGATGGGGCTAAACCAATGATCCAAAAAAGAACTACTGTTTGAAGATGTTGGAGGCAGAAACCACATCTTACAGAATACTGACGACAGTGTTAAGAAACTGTTTAAAATAATAGCGAAAATGACAGAGAGCAAAAACATTTTTTTCACAAACCATTTGGAGTGTTTCAGAAAAGCTAGCAATTATTTTCAGGAAGAGTATGTGGAAAAGGAGGATAAACTAAGAAGAGAGTTGAATGATACTAGAGACAGAGAGAATCAGTTAAGGGACGACATAGAGAAACTTCAACGAGAAATGGAAGAGTTCAAAGAACAACTAGAAAATAATCGGACCGATGCCAGAGTTAAAGAAGACTATCTGCGTGAGAGAGAGAGAAATCTGCATAGAAGAGAAAAACAACTGGATGAAAGAAAGAAGGAGCTGGAGATCAGAGAGAGAGAAGTGAGAAAGAGAGATAAAGAGCGATCCAGAGAACATCATCAGACCACAGCAGATCCTGCTGGTGAGTATTATCATCATCTGTTATCTGTACAAATGTAAGGTGTCATTAATTACTGTTAGATTTACCAGGTTCACTGGGGCTATTTCCAGGTTTGTGTACTCAAAAGATTTGTCCTCTGACACTGTTACCCTTTGAATTGAAAGGTGCTCTAAGCGATGTTGGGTGAAGTCACTTCTTGTTGACGTTCGAAGTATTGTCAAACAAAACAGAGGCTAGCTCGACCCTCCCTCCTCCTCATCCCGTCCCCTCCCCCGATGTTAATTCGTGACTACGTGTTCCTTCTCCTTTTTCCCTCTTCTTTGCTATTTGTTCATTGGAACGTCGTCTCTTTGGTCGTGTGTCGGCCATATGAAAATTCAAGAGAATATAATTCTAACGTTAGTCGTTATCGTTATCTAGGACATCTCTCCTCTAGCTAACTTCCCTCTTCATGCTTCTCTCTCCTCCACTCCCCACACCCCCCTTCATTTGCACGCGCACTAACCCCCCATCCCCCACCCCCAAATCATTCTTGTCGGTTATTGGCTGGAACACTGTTTGTTATGTTTTCGTGGTCCAGGCTGGGCCAGTTTGTTTTTGTTGCCGTTTGTGGAGTCTGGGCTGTCTACAGAGACCGCGTTTTTTTACAGTGTGTTCAGGGGACAGGCAGCTAGCGGATAGTGAGGAGATGTTTGCTGGATGTGACAAATCAAGTTTTGGCCTAAAAAACGTGTGACATCGCTTAGAGCACCTTTAATAATGCTCAAGGTTAAATCACAAACAGATGCTCAGTGGACTGAGTTCATACAGAAAAATAATTTGTTTTTCTACAGTGTCTGAGGACATAGACAGACCTCTGTATGAACGTGAAGGAAAGCTGAAGAGCAGAGATGATTCACAATCCACTGGATCACTTGGAATCCAGAAACCAGTAAGACGAAACAGCTTGGACATAAATCCACCTTACAGTAAGAAATCTATTAGAAATACAACATAATGTTACTATACTCATTGAATCTTTCCCTCAAAAGATTGCTGTAACATTAATAAATGTAATAATATTGTCCCTAAAATTTTCTTTTTCCATAGTGACATAAAGTCAACACATGTAGGCCATAGATTGTGATTTCCCCCCGAGGTGAGTTTAAGGATTTTCCTGGTTTTTATAGTTCTCCCAAAAATAAATGTCTGTCATCAAATACTCATTTTCATTTTCTCACTGCTCCTTTTCCAGACTGGACATTCATCGTGACCACATCTGTCAAGCTCTATCCACCTTATTCCTACGCCCCATGACGCTTTGCGCGAATTATGGGTGTAACTTCCGTTAAGCTGTAAACAATCAGTGAAACGCTCGCTCTATGAACGCAATACGTTAAAAAAAGTGTCACAATGAGATGACATTAATCTACTCACCGTCAACCATCGGACATTAAAAGGAAATTTAAAAGGTAAAAGCATCAACAAGGTACTTTCAACAGACCAAATAACCCCAAAAGAGCGAGTCTTTCCACAGCAATAACTGACGGGTAAAATATCACTGTAGTAATATATATCTGTAGGCCTATTGTAACTTATGTTGCGTCAATCAAAAATGTTCATTAACTTCAGCAATACGTGATACTATTTCAAAGTGATTTCCGTCATTTTGACAGTTAATAAATTGCATTTACCTGTGAAAACAAACCTGGAAAGAGTTGTGAGGATTTGAGGAGAATAACGAGAGATTCTTTGTGCATTCCAGTGAATTATAAATGGAATATATCGTAAATTAATTTAGGGAGAACAGACCATAAATGTGCAGTAGGCCTACATGTTGTCCTTTTTCATACTTTTACAGCGAATTGCAAAGGAAAACAAGAAAATAATCACGAGGAAAAGAAAGCAGCGACTGAAAAGAGCTCTTGTCATAGATATTCTCGTTATAACATGTCACGTTAAAATACCAAGTATAACGTTATTCTCATGATGTCTGAAAATAAATCATGAAGGAAAATTGACAGCTCATCCAGTCAGACTGACGGATCAGCTTTATTTGTAGGGCAACCTTATGATTTGAAATTATTTGTTTCAGCCTTTTTGAATGGAAGTTCCCCAAACCGGAAGTGCCTCCCATAATTCAAAACACAGTAAGGTCGTCAGGAATAAGGCGGATAAAGGACAAAAAAAAAACACACCATGAAGCATCTTAAAAAGTCATCCATCTTAAAGGGATAGTTCACTTCAAAATGAAAATTCTGTCATCATATACTCACCCTCAAGTTGTTTCAAACCTGTATGAATTTCTTTCCTCTGCTGAACACAAAGGAAGATATTTTGAAGAATGTCAGTAACCAAACAGTTAACTGGCCCCATTGACTTCCATAGTAGGAAAACAAAATACTATGGTGTCAATGTCATTTTTCTGCACTATTGTGCATGACATGTATTTACACAATAATTGTTACTTACAGCCTCATATGGTGTTTGATAACCAATAATGTTCTGTTCTTGTTTATTTATTTAGCATTTCTGTAAAGACGTCATTTTTCTGTGGAATCATTAGTTTAGAATGCATAATTTTGGAGTAGGTAAAAAAGGGATCACTCATGCCTGCCTGTGTTTTAACAGTGTTAGTGAACTGGGTGTAGAAGAACAAGTCAACATTGTCTTGACAATATGAAGAGACAGTGTTTATGATGTTATAATGAATGCTAAACAGCAAATGGATATTTGAATTGAATAAAATCTCAAATATTTTCATGAGTTGACCTTTGAACTAATCTGAATGTTTGTACAGTTGATTCTGTTATTGCATATTGTATTTATACTCTGAATGGAAAATTATGAATGATAAAACGAGTCACACTCGTTATACTGAAATAAAAATAATTTTGAATGGTTCAAACTTCAAAAAGTGTTTTATATGAATTAATAACTTTAACTATATAATTTTTCACAGAGCAATCAAGGGACTCCTGTGTGGTGTTCTGCTGTAGTCTGTCCTCTACAAGGTTTGTCACTTTGCGTTCAAACAGGTGCGTTCACACCATGTCGTAATTACCATACCGATTCTGAACTGTTAAAAACCTTCACTTGCTTGTAGAACTTGTAAGTACAACATGTAAACTCTTAATGTTCTGTACAACCAAGTCTTGTACCACCACGACCAATGCAGATGTTAGGTTTGTTCGACTTCATACAGCGTTGCGCAGACCGATCGGCGGCTGACTTGAAGCAGTGTATTGCCGGTTAGAAATTATGTCTAACTTGAGACAGCGCAGACGTTTGCCATCAAAGTACCGCAAGAGTCCGATTTCACGTCTCCCTTTTCAGCTCCTCCCCGCCTGCACGCGGCAACTCTCGCCGATCGGTTACATCCAGCCGATGTCCAACACCTTTCTTGAAGCTGCGCTGCACAGACCAATTGGTGTATGACAGAGACGGTCCAAGATGGCGCCCTAAGCACATTTGTGTTTGTGAGTTGGCAATCCCAACCTTGTTTTATAGTAGTAAAACGAATATTAGGAGGATCTATTGAGAACTTACCCTTCTGGATGTCCTGCATTTTGTTAACAACAACAATAGGAGGATCTGAAAAGAGAAAAGGCGCAAAGAAGTCAGGGAAAACTGTGACGGATGCTCTGGCGACCTCTGTTAGTACAGTTAACGGTAACTTACAAGCAGTGGGATGTCGTCGTGATAATACTTCTGCAGCCGGGATGTTGAAAGATATTCTGCACGATTAACACAAACCAAATGAGGACTCGGATTATGCTGCTTGAGGAGGTATTTCCCTTGCTTCCAGATAATTTCCAGATACAGGTGCAATTCTCCGGCTGTTAAACTTTGAAGAAGTAGATACAGCAATGATTCCCACACAACTCTCCGAGCTCTCGCAGTTGGTGAAGAACAGATCAGACGGTTTGGAAAAGCTGATTGGCAAAAATTTACGGGTGATTAAGTCAAGTCAAGTCACCTTCATTTATATAGCGCTTTTAACAATATGAATTGTTTAACAAGCAGCTTTACAGTGATAATAGGAAATTACAGTAACAGAGATTGTTTTTTGATTAAAGATATGAAAGAAGAGATTTGCAGGAATGTGGAACGAATATCTGAAATGATGGAAACCATTGAGTTTGTCTGCTGCGAAGTCAAAAGTTTGAAAGAAAGAGTTGATTGTATTGACTTACGCACAAAGAAGAAAGAAGTTAAATTCGCTGAGCGAGAAAAACTCGGGCTCATTTGGAGACCTACACCCGTAGATGGAGCCTGAGAATCCACGGAATGTCCACCAGGACGTTATCAACGTGTGTCCACGCCACCTTCCACAATTTAAGGATAAATTCCCGCAATGTAGTTGACATGGCACATCGACTTGGCTGTGTTAATCCAAATAATAAAGGCAGAGGAATTGTCTTCTAATTTACCTCGCGCTTTTACCGAGATGCTGTCTGGCGTGCCGCCAAAGATGCTGACTTTCTGAACGAGAACCGCCTGAAATCACGCAAGACCTGTCAGGAGCTGATAGACGAGGAGGATTCAGCAGTTGATAAAGCATTTGTAGATGGTACTGAAATATTTCCATCTGTCTAAATTTAAGTGGAAATGATTTCCACTTTAACTGCTGCTTTGCTGACTTGATGGGATTGATACGTGCATCATTTCTAGGAGAAAAAAATCCCTTTCTCTTCTTTTTGACAGTATGCCCAAATGTCTCTGTAATGGATATTTTTTTATTTATTGACTTTCAGTAGACATTGCAAAGAAATGCCATATTGTTTTATCATCTATAGTCTGTGTGGGAACAGGGAACTTTCTGTGATTAATGTATGTTTATACACCAGGGGTGCGTGAGCGAGACAGAGGTACTGAGGTCAGAGGTAATTTAGTCTGGGGGGGTCTTAGGAGCCTAATGGCACACATTAAAGGGATACTCCACAATGAAAATTCTGTCATCATATACTCACCCTCATGCTGTTTCAATCAAACCTGTATGAATTTCTTTCTTCTGCTGAACAGAAAAGAAGATATTTAGAAGAATGTCAGTAACCAGACAGTTTCTGGTACCATTGACTTCCATAGTATATCTTTTTTCCTACTATGGAAGTCGAACGAAGCTAGGGAAGACCTTGGAGATAAAACTGTATAAAAGCTGCCCTGCTCCTCTTGTCTGTGTGTCACTCACCCTACAGCGTAACTTCTGTGTGGTAGACTGAACATTCTTGCAAGAATAAATACCTTTTGTGAGGTATTTATACCATCATCAGTGATGATGATGTTCAAGAAATGTTTGCCAAAACATAAGCTATATTGCGTCATTACGTCGCATCTGTACACATAAAGAAGAGTCTCGGCTAGTAGGCTATATTGCGTGTGAGGATGTTGGAGGTGGAGATTTATAGCCTTTTCTCACAGCACTTGATATAATTAAACATATAAATTTCATGGCGGATCCAGAAAGGTTCAAACGACAATCACCAGTGACAACTGAGATTCACCCGCTGTAAAACGCAAAAGACGTCTTCGGAGTGGCTACAGAATAAAAGACACGCAACCGGCTCATGCGAAAACAAGGACAAATATCGGAAGGGCATTAAATGCAGTCAAGCAGTTCTGATGTTGTTAACATTAACAATTCAAAAACAAAGTATAATTTGCACGGTTTGACGTGATATGATAAGCGATCGTTAGATTTAATCAGCGCGATTTACTGCAATGCTTTTTTCCCCTTAGTTGGTCGGAACAAAAGTGGATGATTTTCCTGTGAAAATTCTTATGTTGGTTATACTTCCAAAAAGTTGAATCTTTGATTGCGAATGCCAGTATCCACACCGGCGCAGCGACTGACAGCCGCACATTCTCCTCAAAACATTGGATTCATCCGCGCTGTGCCGTGCCGAAGCACAACTCACATAAAGTTGATAATTCCGCGAATAACTGCAATTACAGATTTTGAACAGGTGGCGACAAAGTAGCCTGGATGCCAGCCGAACTTAGCCCCACCCACAATATTTGAGGTTGAGAAGTTCGGTCTGGACTTTATCCATTGTGGAGCAACTATGCTCGAACAAGAGCTGCTCGGACCAATCAAATTGTCAGGGCGGGCTTTATACGATGATGGACAGATGATCAACAGTAACATAATCATCCACCTGACGTCACCAAAGAGCGCTGGGGTTGAATTTGTTTGCAACAAAGATGACTGCCGCTGGAGAATTGAGATGTGTAGATTCCGCCATCGCGTCTGTTATAGAAGATATCGACAGCGCCATAGGCGGAGCGTGTGTAAGGCTGGGGAAGGCTTAGCCTTCCCCTGGCCACGGACTAGAGACTAGCAATATACATTTCGAGTGAAATGTTCTCCCTCAAAAGCAGCCTGCCTGCTACTACTAGTTGCTTTTATAAAGAAAAGCTGCACATAATTGCTGGTGTAGGATCAGTTTTCTCCACTCCAAAATCAAATGATAAGCGCGGCTGGCTCAGCTGTGGTCTGTGGAAAATGTAAATTGCATGCCGTGCGCACGCACGGAGATAATTTATTTATCAGGACCGTGCGCACGCACGGAGATAATTTATTTATGCAGGATTTTTTTTTTTTGGATAAACAATTTTAAATAAATGAAAGAAATATAATTCATAAATTACAAAGTTTTTATTCAATTGTGATCACTTTTCATTCATTTTAAAAATAGTTTATGACACCCATATCCGGCACTCGCCTAAAAACGCGGGTTTATGTGCTTTAGAAAAAAAAAGTGATTTAGGCTATTAGGCTAATTTTGAGCTGGCAGCCAATTTAGTCGACATAATGGATATACGAAAATTTTTCAAGACAAAGACTTCAAGCTGCAACGATCTAAACAACAGCCCTTGCCCATCCAATTCAAGTGTGCAAATATCTGACAAAAACTTAGAAGAAAGCTCGTCTTCACAGATATCAACAGATACAGCCGGTGAGTCTGGCTGCACCAGGCCTTGTGAACGGATCTTTGAGTGTGTTACCAATAAACGCAGCACACCTGTGGATTTGGGCACAAAGGAAACTGGACCATCACAACCCTACTTGCCCGAATACCCAAAAACATTGTTCGGTAAGCAGAACCGGTCATTTTCGTCCGATTACTATAAGACATATTCATTCATTGAATACAGCAAAGAGGCAGACGCGATTTTCTGCTTCCCATGTAGATTGTTTCAGTGCAGTTCTAGTGGTGCATACAGAGATCCTGCTTTTATTGCAAATGGAGTATGTGACTGGAAGAATATATTAGCAAAGTTACAGAAACAGGCAGACGGAGCACCACATCGTCAGTGCAGTGAGCAGTGGCACTGCTTTGAGCAAACCAAAGCTACTGGTTCCATCGCTGCACAGTTAAGTGAATCTCACAGGACCTCAGTGCAGAGCAATAGGGAATATGCAGCATCCATTGTTGACATATTGCTCTATATAGGAAAACAAGGACTTGCACTGAGAGGGCACGACGAGAGAGAAACGTGTGACTGGTACGCCAGACTGTGTGACTGGTACGCCAGACGTGACGACGCTTTCTGCGCTCGATTAAAGGCCCCGTTCAATCTAACGAGCCTTGACACACAAAATGAAATTTAGAAATTGCTTCTGGTTTAGTCAAAACAAAATAATCCGCGGCATCGAAAACAATGTTTTTTTTACTGTTCTAGTGGACGAAGCACTGAGTTTTAAAGAGGAACAAATGGCCGTGTGTGTGAGGTACACAGAGAAGCTGGAGATAAAGGAAAGATTTCTAGGATTTGTTGACTGTTCTGAAAGAGTTGATGCTACTGGAATTTATGGACACATAAAGCACTTTCTGGATGCGTGTGGAATCTACACTTTACCCATTGTTGCACAAAGTTATGACTGAGCGGCTGTCATGTCCGGTCACGTAAACGGAGTTCAGCAGAAACTCCGTCAAGACCATCCATCTGCGGTGTACATTCACTGTATGGCCCACAAGTTGAATTTGGTTTTGGTCGATGCATGCAAGGTAAATCGTACAGCATCTACGTTTGTTCACATCCTCGAGAGTCTGTATGTGTTTTTCTCACAACCAGGCACACACCATGCATACCAGCAGCACCAAAAGGAGCTCGGGGTTAAAGCCGAACTGACAGCACTCAGCGACACGAGATGGGCGTGTCGATGGAAAAACATAGCAGCTGTCCACTCTTTCCGAGCTCTCTGTTCCCCCTTATCGTAGGTTTGTTGAGGCATCCGGTCTCTTAAGCCATCTCAAGAAGGCCACGTTCTGTGTGTGTCTTTTGGTGTTTTACCATGTTTTCAGTATGATCCACGTTGCACACAAGGCACTACAAAAGAAAGACACGACATTATCTCAGGCCTCAAGTGTCATGGAATCTACAATAAACGGCCTTGCGAACATGAGGACCACTGAAAAGTGGGACGAATTATGGATGGAGATTGTAGCATTCTGTAATTCACTTGACATTTCAGTCAATGAAGATGAACGGGATCTTACGCATAAGCGAACTGCGAAAAGAACTGCTACGTTGGATTCCTCTGTTGTCACAAGTTCCCTTGGACAAAGAGAATACCAAACAAACATCACACAAAGCATGAAAGAGAAATGGGCCCAACAGCTCTATTTCCTGTTTTGGATACCCTGTTGGGTAGTGTCAGTCCCGGTTTTCCACTCAGACAATGGGAATAGCAAAGAGTGTGGATGCAGTGCTAAAATGTGACCCAGAAGGCGCGCAGTTTCTTTTAAATAAATATGCGACCACCCTCTCTATCAACCCTAAATTGGCATGTACTGAGATGAATTTACTGAAACTGAACTCACGTCACACATCTCCTGACTTCGTTAAGGAGGCACTCTGGACTGGATTTTATCCAAACTTCGAAAAACTTTTCAAGTTGGCTCTAACATTACCGGTGGGGACCGCAACATGCGAGAGATCTTTTTCAGCTATGCGACGCGTAAAGAATTGGATGCGTTCAACAATGGGCCAGGAGAGACTTTCATCCTTGAGTCTGCTGCATATTGAGAGTGACATAACCACAAAACTAAACAACGAGGACATCATCAACGCATATGATGCCAGGTCTAAACGCAGGATTTTGCTGCATTAGGTAAGGCAGTGTTTATTTATATTGGCTGCCAGGCATACAGTGCTGCTTGCTTTTTTGCTAAAATTAACAGTTTGTAAACGTGTTCTTTTATGTATCTATTTTCTAAGATGTGCACTGTAGGGTCGTAGTAACATTTTTACATTGTACCTGATTTGTTTGTATTTGCTTCGTTAATTAAAAAAACTGAAAAAAGTGGAAGCCGCTCGCGTTAGTTGTTGCTAGGCGACACGTTGGTTAAAACTTACATGGTTATAGGTGGTAGGAAATCTATTTAAATGCATCAAGGGGAAGCGCACATCTTAGCCTTACCCTGGAGTTGGTTCACCCTCCGCCTATGGACAGCGCATTAATTTTAAAAGAGGAACAGAGAACCGCGATCAAGGCATTATACATTGTCGATCGGAAACATGAATGAAAAACATACGTCATTTACTCCATTGCTCTGATTGGTTGTAACTTGTAGGGCTATCCAATTGAGTGCAGAGGCATTTTCTTTCCTGGTTCGGCTGAAACACGTCCCAGTATCAGACTCATATCTGACTAGAATCTGAGTATAACGAGTCAGGCTAGTGAAAAAGAGGAAAAACTACTTAAATGCAATTAGTTGAAATTAAGAGTGATTTTTTTGAAGAACTTCAGTGGGACTTTAATACAACTTTACTTTCATAATTGCTTCTAGTGTCTTTAAAATATAGTTAAAGGACAAGTTCTGTATTTTACACTTAAAGCCCTTTTTACAGATCGTTTCTGATGAAATAGAACGGTTAAGATTAAAATTTGGACACATGCTGCTGTCCCGAGAATTTTAGGTTTATTTCGCTTTCCCCAAAACCTCTAGAATGGGTGTATAGGTGCACTGGAACAATCCTTCATAAAACGCATTAAACTTTCGTTTACAAAGACCTGAAACTCACCGAGTGGTCAGGGGTGTTCACTGATATGCTCACACAAAGATAAGAAACCTAAAATTCTCGGGACAGCAGCATGTGTCCAAATTTTAATCTTAACCGTTCGCAGCGATTTTTGTGTGAGCATATCAGTGAACACCCCTGACCACTCGGTGAGTTTCAGGTCTTTGTAAACGAAAGTTTAATGCGTTTTATGAAGGATTGTTCCAGTGCACCTATACACCCATTCTAGAGGTTTTGGGGAAAGCGAAATAAACCTAAAATTCTCGGGACAGCAGCATGTGTCCAAATTTTAATCTTAACCGGTCTATTTAATCAGAAACGATCTGTAAACAGGGCTTTAAGTGTAAAATACCGAACTTGTCCTTTAAAGTACTCTGCTCAATGTACTGACAAGCAATAATGTGAATTAAATATACTTTATGTAATTTACATCACATGTACACTAGTTATATAATTAAATACATTTGTAATTACATTTTTCTAATAATGAATTTGCAATTAAGTAGCCTATATTTAAAAAAAAATTTTTTAAATCTCTTGATAACCTAGTTACAATCAACACAAATACAAAATTGAAACCCTCTACATGTACTGACAAAACAATCTCTAATATAAATACACTAAAACATTTTTGTTGATGCACAAGAAAAACCCAAGAAACACTAGGCTACACAAACACAAACAGTTACAACACGAACTCTCATTTAGAAAGAGTCTGGAGGACAATGATGAGGCGTATATTCACAATCATGTTCTCCCTCATATACAAAGGTACCTAAACCTAAACCTATCCATCACAGAAAACATTCTGCATTTTAACTTTTTCAGAATACATAATTCTGTATGATTTATAAGATCGTAAGGACCTATAAAATTCCCCACACGGTCAAAATGTACTGGTATTACTACACTTGTGGGGTCATTTGGTCCCCATGATGTGGGGCTTAGCAGTATCTCAGGAATTAATTGTCACACCACTGAACAAAATCATCTACTACAGTATCATATGGACATTTTTCCCGCAAATTCAGCCATTTCAATTTAGTGCACCATTAATTATAAAATCTATGACATGCATGTCACCCTCTTCAATACTCTTAATCATGTCAGCTTTTCAGATGTAATGGCATTCATCCTTCCAAATAAATTTAAATGTATCTTACCTCGGCATGAGAATGTTGGCCTGGCGCTGTTCTCCTGAGGGATACGCTGCGCTGATTGGCCAACGCAGCTGTCAACAAGAAGCTCCTTTCACCAATGAGAAACCTTCTGGCACATCCATTTATCCAACCTGCAGCTATCACTGTTTCCATATGAACACAACAGCCTTTTGTCATCTTGACTTTCGAAACAAGCTTTTTTGCGGAAGAGCGTCTTAGTCCCAACATTTTTCTAACAGTAGATATTTTGTTGCTTCGTTATTCTATTTTCATTGTCTGCATATGGCAAGGAGACGCAGAGGTCTGTAACTCAATTGACTTTCTATTTTCTGACTTTTGATCTGGTACTTTCGAGAAAATAAATGTCTTTCAGACAAACTTCTGTGTCGATCATATTCCACGTTATTATGGCCCAAATAACGACTTATGAAAGTATGATATTAATTAATATAAAATTATCCTATTTTGTATTTTACAGGTCATGAAGAACATGAAATGCGTGAGTCGAAACAAACTTGACTGAATCATTGTTGTATGAACTGATGTAGGCCTACCATGACTTTCCAGATTTCTCCTTCAAATAATTATGGCAAAAATTATTAACGTTACTTAACCATGTATATATGCATGTATAATGCATTTATAAAGTAGGCCTACCTTTTAGTGTTTACAAAGTGCTGTAAAGACTTAGGTCTAAGTGTGTATAAACAATCATATATTAAGGAAGGAGATAAATGAGGAATTACAACTGACAGAGTAAAAAAATTAGAGTAGGGACAAATATATGTGTTTGTGTGTGTGTACTGTATATATCATACATGAATTATGGAAAACATCTAGATTTTTTTTAACATTCTTTTTATTACTTTAATATGATGCTAAAATTTTTACAAAATTCTGTTTTATTTAAAACTGATTTAATTGTTCACGTATGTGGACACCATGCAATAAAGGCGTAAAATAGGAAATTAAGCCACAGATGACAATATGGAACATTGTGTTTTTGTTATGGCATTTTATGCTATGTATATCAGCTCAGTTATTAAAAACAATAATATTACAATATGATAACAATAAAACACATATTGTAGGAACTATAATGGTAGTTACATATGCAGAAATCTAGTAGCAATGGGCAAATCATGGAAAATATTCACTGCTGACACTGTTACTTCCACTATCCTCTGAGATATTCTCTATTATTCTGTACTGAGTGCTTGACCTATGCTGTCCCTGTTTGGAAGGCAAAATGCTAATTTGTCTCGGTATATATGTGTAAATTGCCATTTAATGCTGTAATAGTCATTTTGAATGGTTATTTATGTTGATATATTTGTTAAATGTCTGTTTTGTTACAATATAAAACAATTCATAACATCTTTGGAAAAATGGAACAGATATACTAGCAGGTTACAGAAATCAGACTTTATGCAATCTGACTCCACTGTTGCATGACGTCCACAAACATGGGCAGTTATTTTTTGGTGTATAAAAACTACATTTTACTTTAAATTTTAGTTCTTAAAATACTAACATATTCATCATACTTTACTGTACATACTAATCTTTTTTTTTTCTTCTCTTTTTACCCCAATTGACCTCCTTGTATAAAAGTTTTTCACAGAAATGCCTTGGGCATTTTGCACATGGCTATTGCTGTCAGTCATCTTGGATTAATGATGTCATTAAGCAATTCATATGTGGAATGCAAGACAGTAGCCACTGTTACATATTGCTGTCAGTCTACTGACACTGCCCTCAAGTGGTTTGCAGAAAATTACCATGATAAATTAACCCTAAATAGAGTTAAATTAAAGGGTTAGTTCACCCAAAAATGAAAATTCTGTCAGTAATTACTCACCCTCATGTAGCTCCAACCCCGTAAGACCTTCGTTCATCTTCGGGACACAAATTAAGATATTTTTGATGAAATCTGAGAGCTGGATCACTCCTCCATAGGCTTCTAAGACACTATAACTTGCTGGCCCAGAAAATGTATTAAAGACATCGTTAATATAGTCCAAGTGACTCCAGTGGCTCAATCTTAAGTTTATAAAGCGACGAGAATACTTTTCATTTCCTTCTCTCTGGGCCTCGATTCTTTTCACGTTGTGTAATAGCGTAGCGCGTCTGTGTTGCACGTCACCACGTATCACACACATGACTAGCGTTGCCCAATAGTGAGCCTACGTGGTGACGCGCTACACTATTACAAATGTGCACAAATGTGGACACCATGTATTTTTTTCTCATAAAAGCCTACACATGATCAAAGACAACTTAATTGAATTTCTGTAATGTCAATGAAAAGACACTTAAAGGATGGTTCGGAGTAAAATCAACCCAGCGTCCTTTGCACCATGACCTCGAGCCAAACACCCCCCAGAAGCTTTTTTTCCCTTGGTTGAACATTATTAAAGTTAGAGCTTATTTAGAGATATCAGCCGGATGGTTTAGTGCAGGCGCTAATGGATCCAAGGTTGTATCTCGTAAATTACCGCACTAATAATGCCCAGAATGGTACCAAACTTCTACAGTACAAATAGGTTCTGTTCTCATAAAACGAGGCATTGGAAAGTTTATAAGTACATCAGGAGTTAATTTAAATAACACTTGCTTGATGGCTCATGCTACTGCTAACCCGGACGTCGACGTTATTTCCGTGATTTGGGAATATTGATATTCCCGTGATATTAAAAATAATAAAAAATGCATCGCTTTCTGCCAGGACTTTTACAGGCTTTTCGCAAATCACGGAAGTGACCTCGACGTCCGGGTTAGCGGTAGCATAAGCCATCAGGCAAGTGTTATTTAAATAAACTCCTGATGTACTTACAAACTTTCCAATGCCTCGTTTTATGAGTACAGAACCTATTTGTACTACTGTAGAAGTTTGGTACCATTCTGGGCATTATTAGTGGGGTAATTTACGAGATACAACCTTAGATCCATTAGCGCCTGCACTAAGCAATCCGGCTGATATCTCTAAATAAGCTCTAACTTTAATAATGTTCTACCAAGGGAAAAAAGGCTTCTGGGGGGTGTTTGAATCGAGGTCATGGTGCAAAGGACCCTAGGTTGATTTTACTCCGAACCATCCCTTTAATGTGAATTGGACGGAAATAGGGAGACAAATTGGTGTATAACTTTTAGTGTTAAATCTAAATCTTTAGCTCCAGAAGGGGGATGTCAAAAATGGTAAGTGGATCCTGTTGTAGAGCAAGAAAATCCACATCCAGGCACTCACATAGTTACAGAGATGTGTTTCAGCCCAAACAGGCCTTTGTCAGGGTGCTTTTTACATTTCTAACTATATGTGGATGTGATTTTCTTGCTGTACAATGGATCCACCTTCCATTTTTAATACAAATCAGGCAGTTGTCACACTATCTTGTTTTCTTATTACAGGTCCTCTCTTGAATGACTATGGTGAGTAGCCTAATTTGGCAGTATATTTTGAGAGTTGGTTTCCAATTAGTATTTTAGAATATTATTGACTCTAATAATTTGAAACATGAAAAGATGCATTCCAAAATATTTGTTTATGCACAAGTCTTCAATATCTTTCACCATATCTTTCACTAATACCACTTTCACACAAACGAAACGAATCAAACTTTAACATCAAACAGACTTGGGTCTACACCAAAAGCTCCATTGTAAAAGCCCTATATACCCCAAATAAAAGCATACTGTAGATATCTAATTTGTGTGCAGTATACCTTTTTTCTTAGGCTGTTTTTTATGTGTATTGTTCTCTGACTTTGCTTTTTTCACTGTACAGATGAATCATTCACAGAAGAAGCCGGACCGAACACAGGCTCCGATGAAAAGCTGAGATTGATGATTCTTGGAGGTGATGATGCTCTTATGGATAAAGCATGTGGCACAATCCTTAGGGATAGAGAGAGCAGAGAGGGATTTAAATTTGGAGAATTGAAGCCCAGGACAGCTCAAGTTTGTGGACGGCAGGTTTCTGTATTGAAAACTCCATCCTATTGGCTGGAACGTGTGAAATCATTCCTGTTTTTCAGCAGAAAAGTTAAATCTGTCAGAAATGAAATTGAGTCATATGAGTCTATGTTGTTTCCTGGGCCTCATGCCTTTCTGTTAGTACATAGAGATAAGAAAAACTCTGGCAAAGAGTATTATCTTTTGCGAGCTCTCAGTGAGGTGTTCGGGAAAGAGGTATTGGACTATTGCATGGTATTATTTATTGATCAGGCTAAACACAATGATTCAAAAAAGAACTCATGTTTGAAGATGTGTGGAAACAGAAACCACATCTTACACAATACTGACAACAGTGTTGATGAATTATTTAATAAAACTGGGCCAGACAGTAGAGGTTTTTCATAAAACATTGGAGTGTTACAAAGCAGCTGCAAATTATTTTGAAGCTGCATATGAGGAAAAGGAGAATAAACTAAATAGAGAATTGGCAGAAAATATAGAAACTGCTGAAAATCTAAAGAAGGAAATAAATGACATGAAAGAACTGAATGCAAAGAAAGTGACAGAATTGAATGAGAGAATCAAAGATGATCTAAAGAAGTCCAAAGACAGAGAGAGTGTGTTAAGCAAAGAGTTGGATGCTCTCAGAAGCAGAGAAAATCAGATGAAGGTGGACTTTCAGAAGCTAAACGAAGAGCTGATCAGTTACAGAGACAGAGAGAATAAGTTCAGCAAAGAGTTGGATGCTCTCAGAAGCAGAGAAAATCAGATGAAGGTGGACTTTCAGAAGCTAAACGAAGAGCTGATCAGTTACAGAGACAGAGGGAATAAGTTCAGCAAAGAGTTGGATGCTCTCAGAAGCAGAGAAAATCAGATGAATGTGGACTTTCAGAGGCTAAATGAAGAGCTGATCAGTTACAGAGACAGAGAGAATAAGTTCAGCAAAGAGTTGGATGCTCTCAGAAGCAGAGAAAATCAGATGAAGGTGGACTTTCAGAAGCTAAACGAAGAGCTGATCAGTTACAGAGACAGAGAGAATAAGTTCAGCAAAGAGTTGGATGCTCTCAGAAGCAGAGAAAAGCAGATGAAGGTGGATTTTCAGAGGTTAAATGAAGAGCTGATCATTTACAGAGACAGAGAGAGAGAGATAAAAGAACAGCTCAAGGACAATGAAAAACAACTACAAAATAATCTGACTGAATCAAAACGTAAAGAAGAATTTCTGAGTAAAAAATTACAATCAGAATGTAACATAATACAAAGAGAGGAAGAAGTACAAGCCAAAGAAAGGGAGCTAAATGAAAGAGAGAAAGAACTGGATAGGAGAGTGAAGGAACTGGTTGACAGAGAGAGAGAAGTGAGAAAGAGAGATGTGAGATCCAGAGATCATCATCTTCAGGCCCCAGCAGATCCTGCTCCTGCTGGTGAGTGTTTACTGTCTGCTCTGTGTCTCACTCGGCAGTCAATATAATTATTAATTTACAAGAATTTTTAAGTTGAAATCTGTAGCAAAATGCAAGTGAATGTATTTACTCTAGTTTCTAGGGATAAAATCAGTCCTCTAGATGAACGTGAAGGAGAGCTGAAGAGCAGAGATGCCAGTGGATCTCCTGGGACCCAGAAACCAGTAAGACGAAACAGCAAGGATTAAGAGCCACCTGATAGTACGTTTTTTATGGTTTCTTCTTAAAGAGATTATGAAAATCTATCATCGTATACTGACTAGTTCCAAACCTACGACTATAACATTTCATACTGTTCTTTTTCATAGAGTGACTGGAAGTTGCAATTTATTTACATCGTTCAGCTGTGACTCTCTCATAATCTCAGTGGTGGATCTCAAGAGATTTGTTCATATTTACTGCTGGTGTACAATTCGTCTACTTAAGTACTTTTGCAATGACTTTTAACCACCTGATGTAAAGGTCATTTTTCTGTGCTAATACAAAATATTTATGGATTTTGTTGCTAATAGCCACTTATGGTGTTAGATGTAATATTTAGCAATTTCTGTGTATCACTAGTTTTGTTGACACAACATTGTGCTTTAAAACATTAAACCATCCTAGAATGCATCCTGGAATAATGAACTAATTTGGAGCAGTTAAAAATTTTGACTTCCACACACTATAATCTCCATGCTGTGTTTGAACTGTGTTAATGATCTGTGTGTAAAATAATTCAACATTGTGTTAACATTACAAAAAGACAATGTTTATGAAGTAAACAAATATAAATTGTTAAAAACATCTCAAATATTTTCATGAGATCTTTGAACTAATCTAAATATTTTGCAATATAAGAACTAATCTAAGAAAATTGCAAAGTTGTTGTATAATCTGATTCAATGTACAATTTTGAATGATGGAATAATAATGAACCAAATCTTTTATAATAAATTCTGCAATATTCCAAATGAAAAAAACAAGATTTGTCATTTTGATTTCACTGACTGTGACTTTAATGCCAAGTAATTCATGAAATGATGCAACATTCTGATCAAGTCAACAGTTAAAGACCTAAAAGTATGAAGTAAAAGCATATACAGCAAATAGCATTTAATAAAGTCAGCTTCCTCCTTATTTCGGGGCTTCATTATTTAACAAAATTTTTTGAACTTTACCATAATTAACAGCAGAATTTAACTATGGTATTATCATGGTTACAAGCAAAACCATGCTTCTCATTATTATATGGTTTATAAAAACAAACAAAAAACAGTGCATGTTGGGTGTGTTGATTGAAAAGCTTGTAAGTCTATGATACAATAATATCCAGTCATTGAACAATGAACACTGTTGAGTCGCTCATACATCGTGCAGATCTGCTGAGAGTTTGCATTGAATTAACAAACACATAACTTAGCATATTGTTAAAATATCTAGATAGATATTTGGATAGATAGATAGATAGATAGATATTTGGATAGATAGTAGTCATTTATGTTTGACGGACTTCTCTAATGATCAGAGCTTATATTTTTATCTGACAGAATAATACTCCAAATGTAATAGCAACTGGATTGAGGAGGTTTTTTTTTTTTTTTTTTTTTTTTGAACTAAAATAACGAATTAATAACTTAAAAAAACTTTTTAAAATAATATTTTCCACCTTCAACATGGCACAGAGACTACAAAAGAGAGGTAACACTTTCGTTTTGACTTGTTGACTTGAGTTTTTTTGATGGAAGGTACAATGAAGATTACTTTTTATTTTGATGTTTGAGTTTTTGAAAACTAATGAGCAGATATAGTGCATCACAGATTACACCACTGGTGCAGATTTTAGATAATATACAGTTATCCTTACACCACAAATGCATTAAAACATGGTTTTATTCTCTTTGTAACAGATGGAACATTTTCAGACAAAGCAAAACAATCCACAGAATCCATTAAAAGATTTAGATTCATTGTGATTGGACGCGATGATGTTCTCATTAATGAAACTTGTGATAAAATTCTTAAAGATAGAACTGATACCACTAAACAGGGGACGTGTGCAGTTAAGAGAGGCTTGTGTCAGCGGACTGCATGTCTCTGTAGTAAAAACACACGCTTATTGGCTGGCAAACATGAAAACATACTCCTCTTTCAGCAATAGAGTCAGGTTTATGAAAAGGGACATGGAGGCTTGTTACTCACTGGTCTTTCCTGGACCTCATGCTTTTCTGTTAGTGCTTGGAGATGTGCGTAACTCTGGTAAAGAGCATTATATTTTAAAAGCCCTCAGTGAAGTGTTTGGGCAGGAGGCATTAGACTACTGTAAGGTGTTATTTATGCATGAATACACAGACAGCGATATAGGCAAGAACCATTGTGTCAGAAAGTGTGGAAGAAGGTTCCACATTTTAAAAGAAAATGAGGACAATGTCCTAAAGTTATTTAATGACACTACTGGGACAAAACGGAGAAAAGCGAACTTTTTTACAAAGGATCTTGAATTGCTGGACAAAGCAGAAACCTTTTTAAAGAAAGAATTCGATGCTGAATATGAGGAGAGGGAGAGCAGACTGAGAGGAGATTTGACAGAAATGAAAACAGAGGAAAATCTAAGACCTAAAATTACAGAAATGGAAAAACAGAATTCCAAAAACAGGAAAGAATTACAAGATCTGCGTAAAGAAGTGGATGCTCGTAAGAATGAGTTACATGATTCCAGAAGCAGAGAGAATCAGTTAAGTCAACAGATAGATGCCCTCAAAAAGTAAAATTACGAACTAAAAGAAGAGTGTATGCCCTCAGGTATTATAAGGACAGATGGAAGTAGGACTGACTGCTTCCAAAGAAACAGAGAGTCAGCTGAAGTCTGAATATGAGGAGCTTCAAAGAGAACTGCAGCTCAAAGGCAGTGAGAAAAAGCAAGAAAAGAATCCAAGGGAATCAAAAGATAGGCCTAAAGAAGAAATTCTGCTCACAAAAACACAGTTAGAGCAAAACAGATTACAGGAGCAAAAAGAAGTCCAGGCTCCAGCGCAAGAAGAGCAGGACAGGCGGAGAACTTCGGATAGAATAGAGGTGGAACTGGATGAGGGAGAGGGAAAACTGCTTATAAAACATCATATCTCAACAGCAGTTACTCCCCCTAGTGGTAAGTATGTTCACCATCCGTTATCTGGTAGTCATGGGCGATTGCCCCCAGTGGAACTACGGTGGAACTACAACCAAAATTCGGTACAATAGGACTTAATAGGGAGTGGCCAGGCTCTCCGTAGACGGGCTCTGATATGGCACACTTTTCTGGAAACTCTTCAGGAGTTTCGACCTCGCGATCTGATTGGTTGAATTCTACAGGATGTCTGGGAGACGTGTGTGTCGTGTTCTTTATCAGTCCACCTAAAAACATATGCCGTGACGCCAAAACCCCTCGTGAAAGAAGAAAGCTGTTGTGTTTGCAACTGTGACCTATCTCAACAGCAGTTACTCCCCCTAGTGGTAAGTATGTTCACCATCCGTTATCTGGTAGTCATGGGCGATTGCCCCCAGTGGAACTACGGTGGAACTACAACCAAAATTCGGTACAATAGGACTTAATAGGGAGTGGCCAGGCTCTCCGTAGACGGGCTCTGATATGGCACACTTTTCTGGAAACTCTTCAGGAGTTTCGACCTCGCGATCTGATTGGTTGAATTCTACAGGATGTCTGGGAGACGTGTGTGTCGTGTTCTTTATCAGTCCACCTAAAAACATATGCCGTGACGCCAAAACCCCTCGTGAAAGAAGAAAGCTGTTGTGTTTGCAACTGTGACAAGAGCCTTACCAGGATCAACTAAAAGTGTATTTTCTAAAGTTTGTGAAGTTCCCGGCTCCATTGTTGCAGTAAACTTGCACAACGCTTTGAATTAATCATTTATTAGATGCATTTATTAGATTTTTCTTTAATACAGACATGTGTTTATATATATATATTTTTTTTTTTATAAATATTTTTTTACATCACATAACCCATATAGAGATCGCACTGTAAGAGAGTTTGGGAATATTCACCTATAATTTATATACATAAAACATGATATCAGAGTTTTAAAATCAAATATTATTATAATATAAATACTTTGCAAAAAACTCTTTGTTCTTTCAAAATGATATGTGCTCATTAATGTGTAGTTACTTCTACCAACTAGTCAAGTATTCTTGTAAGCGTAGAATCTGCCATTTAGAATACATACGAGCGAGTCGCTCGAATGGCGGAAGCCATGTTGCGCCTCCATCTTGAAAATACATTAGCCAAAGAGGGACATACCAGGAAATTCAAGCTTCGCCTTTCGCGTTCTGACACTCAGTGACACCGTGCCGAATGTGAGAGGGAGATTACTCGCGACTGCCGGCAGATTTGAAATAATACGGCCATCGTAGGAGTTAAAACGCCCTCGGAATGGGAGGAGCTAGAAAGTAATATTCAGTTGGTAGTCATAAAATATTTCTACTTGTGTAAAATAAAAATTGCATATCCGATGGCCCTATTATTACAGAATCCATCAAAAAAGAGAAGTTCAGTCTCTTATAAGTGTGCAGTGCAGCAGCATAATACGGTTATCAGTCATGTATCTGAGAGGTTAATCGGGGTTGACAACCGTCATTCATTTGGCTTCAAGGCTCTTTCTCGTGCTCTCACTCCACCCAAATGCTTCTCTCGAATAAGATAATAAATAGCTACTGCATGAGCTAACGTTGCCATCTAGCATTTTTTCGGTGGTATACCCTTAGCATCTCAGCAATCACATATCAACATCTACTGACAACAAACACATGCAATATTGACTTCTTCTTCAAGTCTCTTCAACACTACATCTAATGTTTAGCATTTTAAACCCAGCCAACCTCTTGTCAAATCGTTTGCTTGCAAAGTGTGTTTGTGCATCTTTCTTTACAATAAATGACATTCGCTCTCTTATTTTCTATTGAGACTTTTTATGGCTTAAGTGTCCAAATACTTCCAAATAAGTTTTTAGTTTTTAATATGTTCTTTTGATTCATAGTGTCTGAAGACAAAGGCAAAACCAAATATCAAGAAGACACTGGATCACTTGAAGGATTAAAACTTGTGAGGAAAAACAGCATGAAATTAGATCCACCTGATGGTAATTATTTTGTGGATTTGTAAAATATTACTATTCTTGTGGTATTTGGCAAGATCCACCCAACCGTACGTATTACACAAACATCAAGTAAGCTCAATAACAGAAAATGCTGTCGGGTTAACCTCACAAAATATATTCTTTTAGTTGTAGTTCCAGTACAACTGGAAAACTCATTCTATTAATTTTGAAAAGCTACCGTAATCAATTTGCAAAGAAGTCGTTTCCTTTAAACATTTAATATTTTGTGGCCTGAAAAACTATTGGAAAACTTTGGTAACTCTTATAAATCTGCATTTTAAACCCAGAAAAACTCCCTTTGTCAAATTTTTTGCTTGAAAAGTGTGTTTCTTTCTTTACAATAAATGACAATCGTTTTCATATTTTATGTCCAGTATAATGACATTCAGACATTTTATGGCTTAAGTGTCCAAATGAATATGATGTTCTTTTTAATAGTGTCTGAAAACAAAGACAACCCTCAAGAAGACACTGGATACCTTGAGTTTGAAGGATTGGAACTTGTGAGAGAAAACAGCAAGAAATTATATCCACCTGATGGTAATATTTTTTTTGTGGATTTGTAGAAAACGTGCAATTAATTATGATGCTTTTAGCCTTTTATTTGACTCCTTAGATGTGATACCTAAAACTACACACCTGTCTCTTCCTCTTAGGATCTGAAAGTAATCTGCATATGAGTGTACTATAATTGAACTGAGGTGAGTGTTTGGATATTCCAGGTTCCCAGTGAAGTTTTAATTACAAGTTAAACTTCATGCAAATGTGAAGTATCAGCCCCCATTGTTCTCCTCACAATCTATGCTGTTTAGTCAACATGATGAATGCTGTGTAGAACATGCTACAAACACGTGGATGCTCTACTCCATTCGGAATCATATAAATTGTTCAGTTCTTATGTTTAAGGGATGGTTCGGAGTAAAATCAACCTAGGGTCCTTTGCACCATGACCTCGAGCCAAACACCCCCCAGAAGCCTTTTTTCCCTTGGTTGAACATTATTAAAGTTAGAGCTTATTTAGAGATATCAGCCGAAAGGCTTAGTGCAGGGGCTAATGGATCCAAGGTTGTATCTCGTAAATTACCCCACTAATAATGCCCAGAATGGTACCAAACTTACAAAATGCTGGCAGTGGCTGGCACTTATGTTTTTTTCCTCTCTCTTCACATTCAGTTTCCTGGAATGTAAAGTGCCAATCTCCCTCACACTGAGTTAACATCCGACTGGGAAACACTTCATCCACTCTCATATGATGGCATGCAGTGCACGTGTTTTATGAGCTGTAAGACTCAATACAGATTTGTGCTTTAGTAACTGTATTATTAAGTATTCTTCAGCTAAAATGAATGTGAATGGTTTTGCATATTCTCTGTGTATTTCCTAGTTCTGGCATCAACAGGTTTGTTGATCACAGTTACATTAAAGTTTCTTTAGGGTAAAAACTGGTTTAGAGGAGATTCAACACAAAACGAAGGTCAGTGTAACAACAGATGATATCTTTTAAATCCTTAATGATTATTGATATCATGAGCCTGCACATATGCGTAACTGTAAAATCTTCTCATAGTTTTAAAGCGCAATGTGATTCTTTTTGTATAGCCTGTAAATATTTGTATGATTGTACAAACCCCATTTCCAGAAAAGCTGGAACATTTTGTAAAATGCAACAAAATAAAAAGAAGCTGTGATTTGTTCATTCTCTTGAACCTTAACTGACAAAAGAACAAATAAAAGATTTCTAATGATTTTCACTCAACAACTTTATTGTATTTTGAACAAACAAATTTAGATTTTGATGGCACACTACAAAAAAGTTGGGACAGAGGCATGTTTAGCAGCGTCACTTCACCTTTCCTTTTAATTACACTTTTTATTTATATACACGGTACATGTAGCGGAGGCGTGCTACAACTTTATAATATGCTGATTGAGGCGGCCAAATATGGACGGGATTCCGGTCAGAGAATCAAGGGTTGGAGAACAGATTCTTCACAAAGATGGATTTATTGAACAGTCTTTGCGTTGTCATCTAGATCAGTTATTCTTTGGCAATGATGTCTGTATTAATGGTCTAAAAGAACAATAAAGAAATATAATTACAATCATATTCTGAGAATCATATACACACTGGCATGATAGTCAAACGAATGCAATAAACAATGATTAAACACTCAAGTCTGCATCCTTAAAAGTAATAACAGCCTTATCAATGCAAATAATCATGATAAATTGTGCAATGATACATTATTAATGTAAACAACATTGGTGACGCAGTTTAGAATACTGCCGATGCTAATACTGATTAGGGCGTTTCTCTCGCGGCAAATTACGGCCGCTACGGCGCTCAAAACTCGCCGATGGTAACCGCAGAACGATCGCGGGACATCAATAACATACATTCAATAAACATACATATGCAGATGTACTTACATCAAGGCATAAACGCATTATACAGAGCATAGACAACCGTGTATAGATGAACGTTCACCAAATCGTCTTCCTGCGTGTCACACTATAATCAGTCCGTGTGGCCAACAACTTTGATTTCTATGACAGGCTTTCGTACACTTGGTGTTGCTAAAAAACATTATTATAAAATGTGAAACCATATAATTTACTTGTTATTTTGTGGTTTAAAAAGTGTGTTGTTAATAAATGTTATCAGTTTATTTGTTCATTGTTAATACATGTTTATATTAAAGTGTATTTGTTAATTTTGATGCTTACGGACAGCTTCCCTGCCCCGGAGTATCCAATACTGGCGGCGCAATTCCGCTAGCACCCTTTCAGAACCAGGATGCAGGAGTCTGCAGTCAGTCTCTTGAATTAACAGCTTCGTTGTAGAATGACCAGGATCCAACAGTATCGGGTGAATGGCATCAAGGTCGAGGTCACTCGCTCTACGCAACCGTCCCCCTACTCTGATGAGACCTGTGTCCTTATCATACTCTGGTGCAAGGGATGCCAAACGGCTGGTAGCGGAAATCGGCTGTCCAGTCTTCAACGCTTGGACTTCTAATGGGAATGAGTCCTGTTGAACTTGGGCCAGGATAAGTTTCTCTGCTTCAACATAGTCATCAGCTTGCAGTGAAGAGTCACTGTCTGCAGCAGCCGCCCCGTGTAGGGACCTGACAGTGGCCTCAATAAGCTCTTGCCATGTGTGGAATTGATTGGGGTCCACAAGTAAATATTGGAGACTTTGAAGTGCCGATGAATGCAGTTTTCCTCAACTCACTGATCTCCGATTCCACCTTAGTGACGGGTGTAGATGACCACTGGTCAGAAGGTTGAAGGAGGAAGTCTGGTCCTGAACTCCACTGGTGGGGTCTTGCTATGTGGGTCAGTGTCAGGCCTCTTGTAATGTGGTCAGCAGGGTTGTGAGCTGAATCAATGTACCGCCATTCAGCCGTCTCTGTGAGGGTCTGGATTTCTGCTATGCGGGTCCCTACAAATACCTTGTAGCGACAGGACTCAGAGGTGAGCCAGTTCAGCACGGTCGTTGAGTCAGACCAGAGGGTGACTGTATGGAGATTAAGAGACAACTCAGTCTGAATCACTTTGGCTAGCTGTGCGCCAGTCAGGGCTGCACTCAGTTCCAAACGAGGCATGGAGAGGCATTTTCTGGGAGCCACTCTGGATCTGGCCAGAACAAAGGCGACATGGATGTGGCCTTGATCATCTGTAGTACGCAAATAGGCCACTGAGCCGTATGCTCTTTCTGACGCGTCGCAAAATACGTGGAGTTCTCGGATGGCACTAGGGTAATCAGCACAGGCTGGGGCATAAGGTCGAGGAAATTGCAGCTGAATCAGATTAGGAATCTCTCGTATCCATGTTAGCCACTTCTCTCTTAACTGTAAAGGTGTTATTAGATCGTCCCAGCCCAAATTCTGCTTCCAGAGGTCTTGAATGAGAACCTTGGCCCGGGTGGTAAACGGGATGATATACCCCAGCGGGTCATACTGGCTGGCCAAGGTCTTGTACACGTTTCTCATGGTGGGTTCTAGGGGCTCGGTCGATCGCAAATTATAGCCTAGAGTGTCACTGAGACAGTCCCACCGTAGGCCCAGAGTGGGTTCATGTAGGTCTGTACTGGCTTTGGTCAACCACAGTTCACTGTTAGCAGACCGGGCTTCTGCGGGAAGATGTTCGATGACAGAGGGTACTTTGCAGGCCCACTGTCTTAGGTCGAAGCCTCCCTCAGACAGTATTGACTAAGTCCATAACTACCTCCTTAGCTTCATCAGAGTTCGAAGTGCTATGCAGGCAGTTATCAACATAGAAGGAATTCTCAACTATGTTAAACAGACTGACCTGGTCTTTCTGGTGGGTTTGAGCACTGCGCTGGAGGGCATAGATGGCGCAACACGGGCTGCATGTAGTTCCAAACGGAAGCACCTGTCATTCATATATCTCAGGCTCCTGGTCTCTGCACATGTTCCTCCAGAGAAACCGCAACACTGGCTTGTCCCTGGGCAACAAGCGTACCTGATGGAACATAGCTTTTATGTCCCCACTCACAGCCACTGTGTGTTGTCGGAACCTCAGGAGCACACCTAACAAGGAGGGTCCCAGCATCGGACCAGGAAGCAGCTGACTGTTCAAGGACTGACCCTGATGTTGGAATGAACAGTTAAAGACGATCCTGTTCTTGCCATTGTGTTGTACTATATGGTGCGGAATGAACCAGGATTCCGAGGTATTGTGTGCTTCTTCTGTGGTTATCTTGGCTACATATCCAGCAGATTCCAACTTACGGATTTCAGTGCAGTAGGCTTTTGCTAGTTCAGGATCTCTTGCCAATCTGCGCTCGGTACTTCGAAGACTAGGAAGGACAACATCCTTATCGGTATGGAACATGGTCATAGGCATGCGTCGGAGCAATGGTGTGGCATAACGTTAAACGCCGTCTACGTTCACGGTGGTGGTGGCTTTCTGGAGCATAGCGAGAGCGTCTTTGTCTTGCTTGGACCTGATGACCATCTTCTCATTGTATGGGAAGGTGTCGACCTGCCAGAGACGTTCGACGTGCCGAATCAGATCATCATGAAGCAGAGTGGTGGTGATATGAAGGCACTGCTGATAACACCGTGAGGGCTGCTTGGGGCTCATGGGACCCTGAAGAGACCATCCCAGCTGTGTTCTGATGGCTATTGGACCTCCGTCTGGTCCTCTGCATACAGGCTGTATCGGCATTAAGAGGTGTGGCATGTCAGAACCAATGAGGAGTAGTGGTTTGACTCTGTCAACAAGGGGAAGAGGAAGATCTCTCAGATGACGATAAGCTCGTTGGAGCGCAGCCACTGGGTAGTTATGTTCTGCAAGACTCAAACCGGTTGCAGTAAAGGCATTGGGGATAGTGAACCTCTGCATAGGTTTGGTGACTGCTGAGACCTCGAAAGAAACGGACGAACCTTCGAGTTCTGTGTGAGATTGCTGAACAGTCTGTAAATGAAGTAACTCTGGGGTACAGGTAAGCTTGAGCTGTTCCACAACAGGGGAAAGCACGAGTGTTCTCTCTGACCCATCATCAAGAACGGCATGTGCCTCCATTGTGTGGTGTCCATTGTGAAGGAGGACCTTGACGACCTTCAGCATGATTCTGGGTGTACGGTTCGGCCTGTCCAAGTAAACCCGGGTCGATGGGAGGCTGACGGTGAGGACAGCACTGGTGGTATCTTTAATGGAATCGTGAAGAACTGTAAGATGTAGCTCTTTAGAGATTCTACATGGACGTTTGAGGTTGCAAGACTCTACAGCATGGGACCGTCCACATCTCCAGCATCGTTTACCATCTTTAATCCAAGATACAATCTGGGAGGTAGTCAACTTCTTGAATGCCTCACAAGAGTTGAGGTAGTGATCCCTGTTGTCACAATGGGGACAGTAGGGCTTGGGCTTGGAGCTGGACTTGGGGGCTGTCGACTCAGGAGTCTTAGCTACACTCTCACGTGTCAGGAGAACTGGCCTGGGCTGCCCTCTTGGATGAGGTGCTCCTCTAACTCTACCAGGGGGCTTCAGAGTTTCACTCTGGAACATAGCCGCAGCTCTGCTAGAGATACGTTTCGCTTGGGACTTGATCTGGAGCCAGTCTGCGAAATCAGGTATGTTTAGGTCTTTCGGTGCCGGTCTGGAGAATACCCCGACTTAGGCAGTATTCAACAAAACTGTCGCGATAGGCTGGTGGCAGTTTACTCAAGAGACGGTCCACATGCGAGCCACACAAAAGCTCGTAACCATTCTGGCCTTCTAGAGTTCTCAGCATACCCACTAAAGACTGTACTGACAATGCAAATGAATCAAAGGCATTGGCTTCACCCAACTTAAGAGGTGGAGTGCTTAGGATGGCACCCAACTCGGACTGAACAAGCTGTCTCGGTTGTCCATACTTGTCTTGAAGTGCCTGCAGAGCATCAGTGTAAGGCTGGGGATGATACATGAAGGATTTAGCGAGCTGATGGGCACTAGGAAGTTCCAAATGACTTAAGAGAACATGGTATTTATACTGTTCACTGATATGATGGTGATTACTCAAGAAATTGTCCAATGCTAACTTAAACAAAGCAAAGTCACTCTCAGCACCGCTCTCGAAAACTGGTAACGTGGGTCGTGGAATGCCATAAGCTGATGCGAGCAGGAGCTCTGGACTCGGTTGATGTGAGTAGGCAGTTGGGGGGAGAGGCACAGATGCTTTAACGTAACCAGGAGCATGAAGTGTCGTCACCGGTGCTTGGTGGCTGAAGACAGGGAGCTGTGACGGACCTGGAAGTGTTGTCACCGGCATTGTTGCTGTCTGTTGTAGCCTGTAGTGAAGGGTAGGTAGTGTGGCAGTAACAGGTTGCTGTGTCACACGCTGCATGCTGCTGCTCATGGGGTACGCAGCGGAGGTCGGGATGGTGAACACTGCTGAAGGCTGAGAGGCCACATTCGACGGTAATGACACACAGTGTACTGGAACTGCAGTAGGAGCCGATGGTGCAATATCAGGGACTGGCGGTGAGAATGCTTGTGGCCCTGGGTCAAGTGCAGCGGGCATGTGTGCATCCGCAGAGTGAGGAGCAGGTGGATCTGTGGACACTGGATAGTTCATTCATGGCACAATGTGTCTTCCTGGCTTCCACGCGCTGTTTGATCCGTTAATAACGGAGAAATGTGAATGTTTCTCACTAGATCTCGCAGCGATGTTATTACTTAAGCGGCGAATTCAAATGATTTCTTGACTGGATCTCTTATTGTAGCGGAGGCGTGCTACAACTTTATAATATGCTGATTGAGGCGGCCAAATATGGACGGGATTCCGGTCAGAGAATCAAGGGTCGGAGAACAGATTCTTCACAAAGATGGATTTATTGAACAGTCTTTGCGTTGTCATCTAGATCAGTTATTCTTTGGCAATGATGTCTGTATTAATGGTCTAAAAGAACAATAAAGAAATATAATTACAATCATATTCTGAGAATCATATACACACTGGCATGATAGTCAAACGAATGCAATAAACAATGATTAAACACTCAAGTCTGCATCCTTAAAAGTAATAACAGCCTTATCAATGCAAATAATCATGATAAATTGTGCAATGATACATTATTAATGTAAACAACATTGGTGACGCAGTTTAGAATACTGCCGATGCTAATACTGATTAGGGCGTTTCTCTCGCGGCAAATTACGGCCGCTACGGCGCTCAAAACCCGCCGATGGCAAACGCAGAACGATCGCGGGACATCAACAACATACATTCAATAAACATACATATGCAGATGTACTTACATCAAGGCATAAACGCATTATACAGAGCATAGACAACCGTGTATAGATGAACGTTCACCAAATCGTCTTCCTGCGTGTCACACTATAATCAGTCCGTGTGGCCAACAACTTTGATTTCTATGACAGGCTTTCGTACAGTACATTTTACCCAACTTTGACGAATTTTGCTCCTGAGAACCCCAAAAATGTGAAAAGGTCCCTTCTGCTTTTTCATCAAATGATGATTTATTAACAAAGTTTGGGAGGAGCACGTTCAGATAATTAAACTGATTAACTTGAGAGAAGCGCATTCAGGTAATCAACCCAATTAACTAAGAGGCTATATATACAGCAGACTTACCTCTACTCATTGACAGTTAATCAGCATCGCTCCACCGCCTCACTTCTAGTTCTAACTATTTCTATCACAACCAGGGAATATTGTGATATTTCCATGTTTTTATTCAAAGTAAAAATGGATGTAAAACACGTCTTTTGGAATAAAAACAGTAGCCTACTTTGGGTGTCTTGTTCATCTTAATGATTTCCACATAGCCTAAAAGCAACAGAACTTAAATAACATCCAGTTTATTGCACAGCGCACGATGAGCGTGAAACACGAGATAACCACCTTTGAACTCGAGGATGTCTGATCCATAAGGAGAGTGTGTTCTCTGCCTACTTGTCTTGCGTCCGTATATGAGAACGCAAGAACGCAAGAAGGCATATTAAGAAACGGCCATAGATTCAGCTGTTGTGGTCAGAACAACATCATTCTTCATACTTCCACTTTAGAATAAATGCTAAGGTTTGTTTCGGGTTAGCTGTTGCCTTGTATTTATCGATAGTCTTTCTAAATAGCCGTTTTTTTCTTGTTCTTGTTTTATTCACAGCACAGCGAAGTTAAGCAGGTAAGGAGAATTATTTATTTTTATATTTCTTTGTAATGGAGAAAGTGTTTTGTTTTTGACTGTAAATACGTGTCATGTTATTTACACAGACTATAATTTATCCAATGGTGAGAGCATATATTTTTTTATTTTACACGATACAAATTTATTTTGTCGCATAAATAGTTGAGATCCTGATTCTCGATGGATCATTCCTTCTTGAAATGTAATTTACACCTACCCTTTTTGAGTGTCTTTTGTAATTTGGCTGTACAGTTCAGATTTGGGGCAAAACCGTCGATGAAATAGGGATGGGCGAACGATGCGTGGAATTTATGAATGAAATGAAAAGAAGAAAATGATCCGATCTTTCGAAGCGCAGTGAGAAAAACTTAGCCTAGCCTACTGCATTTATTTTTCCTATAGAAAACATATACATAGGCTGTAAAACATTTATTTTACATAAAAAAGTAATATTTCACATAGTGTTTCCCAACTCTGGCCTATAATCTGACACACCCAGTGAGACGGCAAAGCTGCTTTTCAGATGCATGCAGTGAAATCTGACACCACACCACATATAGCAGTAGCCAGCAGCACTGCAACAACTGCACAACGCCTCATCGATATAGCTATAGCCTACAATAAATGCGTGTTTTCATTTTTGTTTTATATTTGCGTTTACTTGTGATGTATATTATTTGTGCATGCAGCGTGCATAACAAATTAAACATTTATGTATTGAACTGCTAAAATTGTTTTGACTCCAAATCTGAAATGAAGGTTTATTGAAACTTACAATAACTTGTGCATTCTATTTACAAACAGTTCTAGCCCACTACTTGGATGGGTTGTAGGCTAATAAAATAAAATGTAGCCTACTGTTTTTAGCCAATCCCCACCCGTGACCCCACCCCTATATTTCATTTTAACACGCACACATTCTCGGTTTCGCTATCTTTGTGGGGACTCTCCAGAGGCTTAATGATTTTTATACTGTACAAACTGTAATTTATTTTCCCTAAACCAAACCCAACCCCAACCCATCACACAAAACTTTCTGCATTTTTACACACACACACACACACACACACACACACACACACACACACACACACACACACACACACCCACACACACACACACACACACACACACACACACACACACACACACACACACACACACACACACTATGTTTTTAGCCTGTTCTTTTGTATTTCTTCCATATTTGTGTACAATTTTATTAGTCTTTATATTTTTATAAAAAATGTCCTTATGTTTAACATTTTCAATGGCTTATAATTCTCGAAATTAACAAGGATGTCACAAAATGTTGCATGAAAAAAAGTGATGCATGAATCTTAGAATATATTTTTTTGCTAAATGACTGAACTGTATTTTTCCTGCAGGAGAAAATGGGGGGTTCGGGGGTGAGTAGTTTTTTATTTATTCATTTTGACCATATAGATTAAAGTTGCTTTGATCCAAAGTTAGTAAAAATTATGTAAGTCTGTAAATATAGCATTAAACATAAACAATTCAATTTAAAGGTATAGTGGAGGATTTTCTTTTTCCGGGTGGATCATCAAGACTATTGGTCCTCCTAGTTGTCAATCATTCTGGTGATATGTTTACGTAAGGCCGTCGTACGTGCTCGTCCCTAGGTAGTTTTCGCTTTCTGCGCATGCGCACTTTCGGGGGTATGTGTGTGGTGAGCTACGGTTTCAGCCATTCATTGAAGCTCGCCGTTCTCACCGGGTTTTTTCAAAATGTCTGAGGGTCGCAAGAGAAAAAGTGTCTACGAATTGTATGACAAGAAGAGAAAGGCCTCTGAGGAAAGAAACAAGACCAGAGTGTTTTTGGGAGAATATTTCACACGCTGGCGTGCGCTAATAGCACAGTTGGGCTCCCACTGATGCCTCATTCGCGAAGTTTCTACTCGACAGGTAAAGTTTGGCATGCTATTTGGAGAAATCCATTTAAAATCACTGCTAGTAAAAGTTAATGTAAGATCTCCACATCATTAGACTAACATCTCAATTAGTCTAAAGTAGCCTTATGACCAAATGGTAAAAGGTATCACGCTGAAATGTTCTAAAACCTTGTGTGTTCATTTTTGATAATTCCAATGTGTTCAACATAGTATTTATTACACAAATGCAACAAGCTACTTCTCCATTGCAGAACATGTCTTGAGTCCTCACTCAATCGATCAGTATAATAAGTAAATAAAACACGGAAGGGCATTTGAAATTTTGTCTTTCATGAATGTTTCTGAGTCTGACATAGTGGAAAAAGTGCACATCTTCTTTTGGAAAGTAGGCTTGTATGAGCCATGCCAACAGAGCGTGCACGAGGAGAACTAGGCTCGTGCATGCTCTCTCGCACACGTTTAATAGGCGTTCCCTCTCGGGAGCAGGTAGAGTGTTGCGCATGTGCATTTTTTCAAAAATCTTTTCTAAAATTTGGGAAAATCCTCCACTATACCTTTAATTGAGAAAATCTAAATGTCTTCCTATAAGTTTATAATTTTTTTTAAATGGCTCAATTTACCTGAATTCATCCTACATTTCTGCTGACATAAGTTTGAGATTTTGGATTAGGTCTTACTCCTTTTATATGGAATAGGCCTACTCTTACATGAAGGAAGACTCAAGCTGAAAACTTTAGATTGATGTGCTTAAAAGTGATGTTCTTATGATGTTCTTCATCAGGATCAGATGGGTAACAGTAAACATTGAACATTTGAGCCTTAAAGGCCTGTTCACACCGGGACGAATTTTGCGCGCGATATTCGCCGACGTTTAACGCCTCGTGACTAAACAAAGGGCGCCAATGTGAGTGTGCACACCGACGTGAAAAACGCCACGCGTAAAAGCGTCATTTTTTTAAAAACGCCTCGGGTTCGTTTTTTTGGTTTGACCGCCGCTCAAAAACTATCCGACCAATGAGATTGGCGCTTTTGCTCACGTGTCTGGAGCTTCTGAAGTTACAGTAAAACACAACTTGGGGACGCTCAAACACAAAACGGTCTTGCCGAGCACACATACGTAACGGCGAAGAAGATATACGCCAAGTAGCGTCTACACTGCCGGGAAGAAATGAGACGAGGAAGATGCAAGGCAAGATGAATGTAGAGCTGCTGGTCTCGTTGGTGTCGGAACATAAAGAACTATATGACAAACGCGACAGCGCTGGAGCTGGAGCTACTGGTGCTTGAAATATCCATGTTTTCTTTGTATGTTTTCTTTGTATGATTTTGACAAGCACGTAAATACTTGCTCTCTTCTTCTGAGTGACAAGCGAGTGTCAGAAGCGTAAAGTTGCGCAGCGCCATCTTGTGTACCGGGGTATTTCTGTTTTACATTAAGCGCCATCTAATGTCAGGGAATGAATTTGCATGTTCACTCGGCTCATCGTCAGCGAAAATAGCTTGGGTGTGAACAAAAAACGCGTTGAAAAACGCTGGCGAATAACGCGCGCCGATATTCGTCCCGGTGTGTAAGGCCCTTTACACCGTGACTACAGATGCCACAGCAAATATAATACTATAATCAGTGATGGATCTGAAATGTTTGCTTTGACAAAAGCACTATGACCGTGTGGACAGTAGAGATGCGCGGATGGGCTATTATTTCATCCGCAACCGCATCACAAAACTCATCATCCGTCCGCCATCCATCCGCACCAAAGTTTTTGACCAATTTTCAAAACCGCACCCGCCCGCCATCCGCTGATTGGGCGATGCAAGGCGCTGCTGATGACTTGGTTCAACCGCCCGCCACCCGCCCGAATTTAATTAAAATATAATTTTTTGTCACGTCATCCGCCCGATCCGCGGAGTCCGCGGCTGTAACCGCCAACCGCGCATGACTAAATGTTTTCACACACTGACTGACACGGCATAAAGACTAAATGTTTTCACACATTTTTTTTTTTTAGAAGTGAGGAAAAGAATAAACTGTTAAAAGACATGTTGCACCCCTGGAAAAGGGGAAAATTCAAAATAGACGCTAATAAAGGAGAAGACACGGACTCGTTGTTGTCTTTGCGTCAAGCTGTATTAGCTTGTGACGCACAACATAGTTTGTGTCAGCTACTGCCTGCAGCCTTTGTTTTCCCCCTAGTGGACATTTCTTGAATTACAATTAATTTTTCTTCAGTTAACCAACAAAACAACAATATAAACTCACATACCATTTTGTTTAGTATTGCATAAATCATATTGATCTTTTTAACCACACTACAGACAGAATAAAAATTAAGCTGTATGTTTCCAAAGCTAGAGAGAGATGACAGTCTGACACTGAGGAGCGTCCCGTTAGCTCAATAGGACATTACACTATAGAGACAAGCTCACAGGTTCAGTGACACTGTCTGTTTCCAGGAAGATACAAACATATACAAATATAATGAATTCACTGTAAGTCACTTTGGATAAAAGCAAGATTTTCCCAATGAATGAATGAATGTAAATGAAACTGAATCTGTGGGAAGCAAAGTGTAAAAAACTCAAAAATACATAATGTTGCACCATACAGTCATCACATGGAGAGGAAGAACAGGATCGAAGACAAAGGGAACAGGATCGAAGAGAAAGGGAACAGGATCGAAGAGCAACAGAAGTGGATCGAAGAGAAAGGGAACTGATTGAAAGAGCAAAGAAACAGGATCGAAGAGCAACAGAACTGGATCGAAGAGAAAGGGAACTGAATGAAGAGCAGTGAACTGGATAAAAGAGAGACAGACATGAACATACAGAAAGATGAGATTTTCAACTTATTGCAAAAGCTAAAACTGGAGCTAGAGACACAAAGACGTTGAACACCAGCAGTGGAACAGAAAATGCGGGAGATACAAAAGATGATAAAAGAAACGAAACCCAAACTTGTGCGATCTAACAGCAAAGAATTAGATCCTCCTAATGGTAAGTATTATGTTACTGATGCACATTGTGATTGATATATGTGATGACAGAGGATCATGAAATTTCATAGGATACACCAAACTTTCATTTTGAGGCCAGAACACGTACTCTCAAAAGTAAAGGTTCTATGAAGCCTTTACTTTCCACCAAATGTTCTTAATCCTTTAGATTATTAAAATGTCCTTCAAATTAAGAAAAAAAAAGGTTAGTTTAAGAACCATTAACTGAAAGGTCCTTTGGAGAACCAAACATGGTTTTATGACATCACTGTGAAAACCTTCTTTTGGAACCATTATTTTGTAAGGGTTCCCCATCACTGCTGTTACTTATAATAGTCTGTGTGTTTGTGTTTGTGTTTGTTTCTCTCTCTCTCTCTCTCTCTTTCTCTCTTTCTCTCTCTCTCTCTCTCTCTCTCTCTCTCTCTCTCTCTCTCTCTCTGTGTATGTTTGTGTGTGTGTGTGTGTGTGTGTGTTTATCAGTGTCTAGAAGGGAGCGCAGATCCAGATCCAGCTCCGGATCTCCACCTCATTTCTGAATGGACTGTGATTTCACTGAAGCAAGTTAAAGGATTTTCCAGACCTCCAGTGAAGGTTGAGTACAAATGATTTGCATGTGATGACAGTGGAAATTTTATAGGATACAACAAACTTGAATTTAATTTTGAAGCCAGACCACATAAATAAAGATTCTGTATTGCATTGTGGTTTCATGATGAACCTATAACATCCATAGAATATTTCAATTGCACATATAGTGGGAAAAGGTTCTTTAAATTAGTAAAATGTTCTTCACACTAAAAAAAAAAAAGATTATTTTAAAGTCCAACTGAAATCCAAATTGACCCTATTAACTTTGTTAGCACATATTACTAGCCTTGTGGAGAACAATTAATCCGTGCAAGTTAATACACAGAAAAAAATTGTTTGCCCTGGTAATCTTTAATCAAAGTCTGAAAAGTTACTTCCGGTCTGGAATGGCGTCCCTTCTCTGATGACGTAGGTTTGACTGCTTGGGTTGGGAAACGCTTAACCACTCCCCTCAAACCGTTAGTCTGCTATGAGCAGAGATGGAGAGGAGGAGCACTAAAGTAAAACTCTGCCCTCTGTTCAATATTCTCTTTCACTTGGAAATACGTCACAACACTGGAGAAAAGTCGTTTGAAACTTCTGGTTCACGCAGACTTTAAGAACTGTTCATTGAAATCTCTGACGATTTGACCTTGTCCCTTAACCTCTCCACAGTCTGCTGCACAACAGCTTTATTTCCTGCCTAGCCTTAAGAAAGATCAACTTCATCCCGAAATCCTGGTCGACTTTCTCCACTCTATGAGTATACTGACCAACTGCATCTCAGTGTGGTATGGCAATTCTTCCAAAGTGAATGTTATCATCAACGATGCATCCCGTCCCAACCAGGGTCCCGCATCAGCAGGCTCAGGAAGAGTTTCTTCCAAAAAAACTTCTTGTGTTTTTAAAATACATTTTAAAGGTGACATATTATGCCCCTTTTCACAAAATGTAATATAAATCCATGGTGTCCCTAGAATGTTTCTGTGAAATTTCCACTCAAAATACCCCACAGATCATTTATTATAGCTTGTCAAATTTGCCCCTTTAGGTGTGAGCAAAAACACTTGTTAGGGGTTCAAGCATGAAATGCTGAAACCCTATTGTAATTGTAAGGATTCGTAAAACGCATCGTGCAACACATGTGTATGAGTTCAATCTGGGGTCATAGTTATCAAATCGCGATTATTGAACACTAGGTGGCGCTGTAACATGAAAAAAACATGAAAAGAGCTATAACCACCTGACCGTTAGTCCGATTGACATGAAAATTGGTATGCAGTGTCTTGGTCCAAGGTGCCATATATATCTATGAGGACATTGGCGTATCTCAAAAAACATGGCCGCCATCGGCCAATGAAGTTTGAGCACCTATTAGACAAGGTTAACGGAGGCCGATCGGAACGATACTCGATGGGCACTCATCCTGAACAACTTTGCCTCAAAAACCATTGCTTTCAATCAAACTGTTCATTAAATATTCGCGAACATGTTAAAAACCTACTTTTGCAAACTAGTCCTAGATTTTTTGTCCGATCAGAACCAGACCAGTCTAGGACAGTTCTCTGGACTCTCTAGATCAATAAATATCGAAAAAAAGTTGAACTTTGGCATTTGGGTGGCTCAAACATAATTCTTTAAGTTGAACTTTTGCATTTGGATGGCTGTAATAGGGTCATTTATAAAATGGGCGTGTCAAAATACATTAAATAGCCTATAAATCCTAAATAAAAACTCAGAACATATGTGACATAACATCATTAACAAGCATGCAAAATTTTATGGAGATCGGAACATAGGTGGCGCTATAATTGTTAAAAAGCTTTAAAACCATATATGTCCTATATGGTACATTGCCTGTATTGGCTGTAAATGGTCTTTTCCATCTATTATGTCAGTGGTTACATGCTTGCTAAATAAAACTTAATAACTTTTGTTGCTTTTGTGCTTAAAGGCCTTAATTGCTTGACCCGATAAATGCTGGTTGCAGCTTTAATTTTTTGTGTGTGTTCCTTTAAATGCAAATGAGCTGCTGCTTGGTTCAGAAGAGAGACGATCCTTTACACGAGTTTCGGCTACAATAACAAAACACGAAAATAATCTTTATTAGACAGCTGTGAGATTTTTTTGTCAATAGTGTTCAGTGCTCTTCTGCGTTCAACGACAGAACAGTTTGCATGCTTTGCTCGAACTTTTGCCATTGCGTTAGAACTGGTTACACTGCTGTCACTTGGTTAAATGGCGGCGCCGTGGATGGAAACATGCAGATTAAGGGCCGGTAATATTATAATGAGATCCCCTTCCTACATCAGAGGGGGAGCAAAATCTGATCGGCTTATTTTTTGACATGCTTGCAGAGAAAGGCTTACCAAAACAAAGTTACTGGGTTTCACTTTTCACATTTTCTGGGTTGGGACATGCACCGGGGATCCGATTATAGCACTTAAACACGGAAAAAGTCAGGATTTCATGATGTGTCCCCTTTAAGGATACTACAAATCCATTAACATATTTACTGACAAATCGCTTAAGCCTTACTGATATAAATATAATTAAACTTAATTTGCAGTACTTCTTTATTGCACAATGCACATTTCTTAATATTAAGACTAAAATGTGTTTTATATCACTATTAGTATGGATGATCTCTGTACAATATCAGTCTTTAACAGCAAGATATGTAAAGTGTACCTGAAGTATATTTGTAGTAGCTCCACAATCAAATATACTTCAGTCTATCATTAGTTGACTCTCAGCACTATTTCTGGATAACTAAAGTACATTTAGTACAAAATTAGTTGTTCCAGTTTATCAGACTTTAAGTATATCAATTTAGTAAACAGAAAGTACAACTGCAGGGTATTTATATTAAGTACATGAATATGTAAGTGTTTTGTAGTATACTTAGCATAAAATACATGTATTTCAAATACATTTTAGTACCGGTATATTTATTTTTCGGTTTACTGGGGCTGTGACTCTATTGAACTCTGCCATCAGATATTATTACCACTTACCACTGCCTTTTTTATCAGCACTTTACACTTTTTTTTTTAGCATGAGCAGAACATCTTCTAGTGTTCTTATTTATTAATTAATATTGTACATTCATTCAACTGTATATATTATTTATGCTGTAAATAAAAACACATACACTTTTACATGTGTGTGTGTGTAAGTGTATTGATACCATGGTCGTCTGTCTAAATACTCGATTCTGATTCAGAAACTTCTCAACGCTGCCCTGTGACTTTTTATTAATAAAATAGCTTCACTACTAAATTTCTACATTATAATTCTCAGCAACGCAGGGGTTACATCGCTGGTTTTGAAGTAATTAAACTCACAGCATCATTGTTAATAGAGAGAGATGCTGAACAGACACAGGTACAAATCTCTCTCTCTCTCTCTCTCTCTCTCTCTCTCTCTCACTCTCGATAATGAATTCTATAAATAAATCCATTCATTCAAATAAATGTTATCTTACACTCTAAAAATTGCTGGGTTGTTTCAATGTTTGGGTTTAATATGGACAAACTGTCGATTTAAATTGTAAAATTGTATGTAGTATACTCACTACTTTATAGTTTATATATTGTTATATTCTGTCTAATAAGCTTCCATTGTCTAAAAATATTGATTTATAAATGTTTTGAGTGTCTGAATATTTGTGTGTATGCTAGTCCATTGACAGTGTACATTAAGAATTTACTTTAGATCAACTTTACTCTTTCCCCACCACTAACTTTAACTTATGTTACCGAATGAAATGTTGAACCAATGAAGAGGAATCGACTGAGGAGCTTTGGGGGTGTTGATGGACTCGATCTACTCATCTGTGTTTTGATCATCGTTCTGAATCTCATTCAGATGAAAGTCTTTGACAAAAATGCAATTTTCTCAGCTTTTTGTTTAAAATGTTGCCTTTTTTTGTTAAACTTGCCCATATTCAAGTGTTGATAAAAAAATGCGTGAAGCTAGAATAAAATGTTTTTAAAATTGAAATAGTTAAAGGTAAAAATGTAATACCTAAAAGGAGTAGTATACTGCAAAAATAATACATAAACTATAAGTATGATGTTATGTTCACTTAAAGAAAACTTACAAGTGTACTTGCAGTATAAAACTAAACTATTTCACTGAGAGTAATGTAATAAGTATTACATTATGGTGGTAATAAAATGTTCATACTGTAATAATTTTCTCAAAACGTAATAAAATCTTGAGCTCATAATGTAATAAAAAATTACATTTTGAAAATGTATTACATTATAAACTCACCAAAACATATCACATTTTCATTATTGTAATAGCTTTTAAAACTTCTAAATCCAGTCTTAAACTACCTGCAAAAATGGAACATTGAAATATTAATGCAATTATTATTACATTTTTATTAAACAAAACATTGGTTTTCCTATTAAAAAAATGCAGTCTTAACCTGCCTACAAAATCCACCATGATACTACTAGTAGACATAGTAGTAGATTTAAGGTGCAAAAGTTTGATTTTAATTACCTTGCTTTCTTTTTTACATCACAAAACCAAACAGTTTTAGCAGGGGTGTGTGGATTTTGTTTAACCACTGTACTGTACATGATTGCAAGTTGTACTGTATTTTTAACATGCCCTCTGATGTACATTCAGGCTTTGTTTTGCTGTAAATTGTATTAAAGTGAATACATGTTTGCTTTACTTGCGCTCTGTGCTGCCGTTGACACTCACGCACATGACTGTAAACACACACACACACGCACACACACAATCAAACACACACAAACATTTTTAAAATGTACTGTAAAGGAATACCAATGTCTTATGTTAAATATTTCAATAATGTAATGGGCTACTTATTACATTATGTGCAGTTTTTACAGTTATTAGCCTACATTATGATGAGTTGCTACAGCACCGAGCTGGACCAAGACAAGCTTTTGTGGTTAAAAAGTATATAAACAATATACAAGTAAGTCAGTAGGCCTATAGTAATGAAAGAAAGAAAGAAAGAAAGAAAGAAAGAAAGAAAGAAAGAAAGAAAGAAAGAAAGAAAGAAAGAAAGAATGACCTTCATATCAGTGTGTATCAGGCTACAGAGAATTCTGTGTCAAAAATCAGGGAAAGACCAGCCATCGGGAGCAGGGGTATTTTCCCGGAGCCCCACTCCCACAGAGAAAGTACCTGTGCTCCAGATGACCAATCCATCCCTGATCATCACAGACGATCTGTGATTGGACCATCGGACTCTTATAGCTTATAAAGATCAGCGCACTCCTCGAGATCTGCTTCAGCAGAGAGGCTGACTGCACACAGAGAGTTTGCTGTGAATTAACACACATAACTTAGCGCATTGTTAACATATAGGATAACCCAACCCAGGCTCATTGGAAATACGTTACTCTGGGTACTTTTTTGCAAACCCTGAAATACGTACCTAAAAGTACATTTCCCTGCACTTTCCGGGTGAAACGTCCACTAGAGGCACTATACATACATTTAAGCTTGGCATACATTTCCCCCGTTCCAGATGCTTGTTTCTAAGCTTATAAAGGCGACAATATTAATAAATGATGTTCAGCATACACTTATTTTAATATAAATTAGGAATTATTTCCACGCCTTTGAGGTGCCAAGCATTCCAGACTGAGGATAGACGTCCGACGAGCACATTGGATCGCACTTCCCCGAGGTAACTTACCGAAATAGTATGGTATTGCCTCGCAAAAGGAACAATTCATAATTAAAATGCTTTTGCATGTTTTAGTTTTCATGTGTTTTGTGTAAATTAAACGGCAGGGAATCGCGCAATCATGACCGTGTTGATTACGTACCAAACCGCACAAAACTTGTTGGCAAACTATTCGCGAACAGCCAGCCAAAAAATATTATACCTTTGCTATGTGTCTCACTATGTCTCACACTAGTATGATTTAATAAGATATCAAACGCATTAACAAGTTTTGCCAGAACGATACGTTTCAGTCAGGTGATTTGTTTTATTAACACTTTATTGCAGCGCCACAAATATGTACCACTCGGTACGTAAAGTTATTGCTCAATGCTCAAACATCCATTGGAGTCGCTAAAGAGA
>FLSR01004866.1:5335720-5348108 GCA_900092035.1 Leuciscus waleckii | reverse complement strand
ATGAAATCAGGCTAGGAAATATGCCTTTTATTTCTAAATTATAACAATGTTGATCTAAAAAACATACTAACATTATAAGGGAACCCCAGGAAACATTATAAAATAATAAAATAATCCATGGAATGGGACCTTTAAAAATCTTTGGGGACTTTTGGGATATTGTAAGTACACAACTGAAGGAAATATATAACACTGTTCAAGTGATTTGGGGATATTTTATTACAAAATTCTTACATATTGTAGCTTTAAAAACAAGTTAAAAATCTGTCAGCTCATGCATTTTGGTAAGATTAAAAATGACTTCAGTTTGAAATGGAAAATGCATTTAGGAACATATGTAAGTGGAAACATAAGCTGTTTTATTTTAGTTTGAAAAGAGACAACTTACAGGGTAACAGTGGTTATTGTCATTTTGATTTATTAAATCACACAAAACTTATTACTCAGTATTTGCTGAAAGATGAAAAAAAAGACAAATTGTATTTTATTTTGAAGTCGTGTTTATTTCATAGAGAACATTGAGTGTTTGTAAAAGAGGAGGATTTCTATTGTGAATGTCTAATAAATCCTCTCTCCTCTTTCTGCTGAGCGAGATGAAAAACGGACGCAGAGTTTGTCCTGTCTGACTTATTTCTCCTGTTTCAGAGCATATAAACTGATCATGTGGTGCCAGCCGGTACCTGTCACACTTTGAATAAAAGCGTCAGGCAAATGATTAAATGTAAATGCACTCAGGATAGTTTCTATATCTTTAGGATAAGTTCTCAGGGTAATTCTTATGTTGTTAAATATGCACTGACACAGTTCTTCTATCCCTGCTATCAAGTTCGGAGTATGATTATAGTTTTGCAGTTTATGAATTTATTATGTTGTGCAATGGAGTTACAACTAAATATCTCTAAAACAAGATTGAATTGACTTTAGGAAAAGTGCTGGAGTGGAGGAGGACTGAGTTTAACTGTTTATGAGCAGCAAGTGATAAGGAAAGGCAGGAGTGTGATGGACATTAACATGCGCCGCCTGAGATAATACCTTTATCTCAACTAGGCAGTTCAGAAGTTTTGAGTTATGACCAACCACTACAAGTTTACTTTTGTGACAGAGCCTATCGGTCCTTGTAATTTGAAAATGTTAAAGTATTCTTAAAGTGTTAGTTTTCTATTTAATAACTCGTTATCTCAACTTAAAGTTTCAGGAGAACTAGACAATATATTTGCACAATATTTTATAGAAATCCTCAATGACAAAATGTTTTAACTACTACTTTTCTAATGAATGTCATCTCGTGGCACATGGTAACACAGCTAAACGTTTCCTATATTTGACCATTTCATGAAAGTAGTTGATGCATTCACAAACACTTGTGAAACTTGTCGAGTTGAGTCACATTTTTTGTAACTGGGTCATTCCTACCATTAAGTGCCATTTCAGCGTGGTAAATTTCTATTAAAAACATTTACAATTTCCATGATTTAATAATTTTATCTGAAGAATGGCTTGTTACTACAAGAAAAATTATATATTGGTCCAGCTCAGGATATGACGCAAATATTTTGACCAAATTTCACACACATGCAAAGGCCAAATGTCCACCCTGTTACAGGATATTCTCATCTCAATTAATAAAGGTTTTGAATTCACAGTTATTATAATATTTATATTTTCTAAGAGCATTAATGTCCCTAACTTTGTCCAGCAGTTGTATTTCAACAAAGTGTTCATTAACAAGCATTATCTTGAAAAAAAGTTGTTGTATTTTAAGGCACAGTGGTAATTACAACACATTTCTTTTAGAATAAAAATACATTTCAATGGAATTTTGCCCCATTTTTAAATTATTTGCCATTTCATTCCTCAAAATTGACCACAAAGATATGCATAACATACGTTTAACTTATTTTATTAACTTAAAAAAAAACACAGGGATAACAGGGTGGACATCACACCACTGAACAACAATAAATGCCATCATGTCATTTACCCCTAAGAAGAGAGACTCGTGTCCACATCAACATTCAAACTTAATTTTCAGATAACTTAAAAGAGAACATTTCACTAATTCTGACATACACCCCTCCAACACACATACAAATATGAATATTATAGTAGATGATAACAGTATGTGAAAAGAGTTGTATGTCTGAGGGCTTTTCCCAATTAGTGTCTATTAAAAAAAAAAAAAAAAAAACGATTGTATGTGTGTTCTATGCTGGTGATAAAGTCACGTCTGTACGTATACCAGCGTATATGTGTAAAAAATAAACCGATACCTTGGGTTTAACCAGTAACTTTTGCTCTGATGTCATTCTAACCCATGTAAGAATCCAGTCTGAGACTGCCGAGTGGTGGGCTAACACTGGTAAGACTGGTTTCTCAGTTGAGTGAACAATTATACTGAAAATTTGGTTCAATTTCAAATGGGTAAATCTGCAATTCAAAATGCAGATTTACGCTCTGACAGTAGATGGCGCTTATCCACCTTATTTTTCAGTGAATGTGTGAGACTTGCGGTTCATTAGCAATATAAATAACCAGAAGAGTTACGAAGAGCAGTAAATGGTAAAACTATTTGCATTACAAACCAGTGTGTTTATAATTATGAAACCGATGAACGTTGAGCCGATGCATGTTTCCAGCACTGAACACTGCACTGGTGTGAACAGGCCTTTACTCGCACATGATCATTTCCTTGAGTTTGGACTCATTTTGCCATCGCAATGGACAGTGTGGTGGGGAACGCATCACAAGTGCTGAGAGCTTCCTAATCAGATTACTTTCCCCAAGTAACTAGTAAAGTAACTCATTACTTTTAAATTTACGACAAAATATCTGAGTTTCTTTTTCAGATAAGTAACTGAAGTGACTGTGTTTTGAATGTGAGCATTTACTCTCGCTGGCATAAAAACAGCAAACTCAGAATATTACGAAAACCTGCAATAATTAAATGTGTTAAAATACACAAATATACTTTATGAACTTAATCTCACTTTATAACTAAAATGACTTCAGATAAACATCATATATCTGTATTTCATTGTGTTGTGTTTATTGGTGAAGTAAGACTGTTGAACTCTCTTCTTCTGTGGTCCAGAACAGCAGCAGCTGAAAGGTTAGTCTGAGCGGCGCCCTCTACAGTACAGACGTAAATATGCACTTCCTTCAGCCTGAGGATTATTCAATTCACTTTTATGGGCTTTTCCATTACCAGTACCAGCTCAACTCGACTCGACTCGGCTCGCTTTTCGCTCCGTTTTCCATTGCAGATAGTACCTCCACAAGGTCCTCATAGCGACGCCGCAGGAAACTGCCGTGACTTAATCTTTTACGCGAGACGCGCGAGACACACCCGCTACCCACACACACAGGACAAATCGAGTGTATGCTGTTTTTGGATGGTTTTGTTTTTGTTTTTGCTGTTTTTTATTCAGGATACTCCGTCTGGCGCGTGCAATAGGGGCGGATCTCACTACACCTCTCACACACACACACACACACACACACACACACACACACTGATCTGCGCGATCAGGAGCTCTGTGTGTGTGTGTGTCACACGTGCGTTTAAATAGCGAGGGCGGATAATCTGTGCGCGCGCCGGAGGACTGGTGTTTAACCGCGGAGCGCGTCCGCGGGGACCCGCACATACACACGCACACACACACGCACAGCTCGGACCACTCGGACCATGGCACTGACATCTCTACACACACCTCTGGATCTTACCTACGTTTGGAGCTCTCTGTGGAGTGTGTGAGCTGGTTTCGTCCTGATAATGTCGAGCTGATGTGTGTGTGTGAAGGTTTCGCGTCGGGATCGAGTCCCTCAGGACACTCATGTCTGTCTCTCTCTGGATCTTAACGACAGGCTCTGGATACTCTCTTTATCCGCGTGTTTTCTCTCTTTATTCTCGTGTTTTCTCTCTGGAGCGGATTTAGGATGCTGTGTGTGTCTTCTCCAGTAACACACACCCTGCTGTTCTGGTTCTTCATTCTCCAAACGCCTCATTCAACTGCGCCTTTAATCACCGGTGAGAAACACACACACACACACACACTCGGAACGAGGAATATCAGCAGAACACATCAAATATTAGACACAACATTAGTTTCATTAAGAGTTATATGGGAAATCTGATGGTTTTTGAGTTTTAAATCAGAATTTGATTTTGAGTAAGAGTTTGTAGTGTTTATAGTTTTTAAAAAAAAGTAAAGGTTGGTAAACAGGAATTTAGCTCATACATTAGCTACATTATGCAATTATTAATAATTAATAAGTATACAGTAGTAGTAGCCGCACTCTAAAAAATGCAGGGTTTTTTCAACCTATGTTTGCGTTAAATATGGACAAACCCGACTGTTGGGTTATATTACACCGTTTAAACCTAGGTTAGTTTAAACCAATGGTCGGGTTTTCCATATTTGACTCAAACGTGGGTTGAAAAACCCCAGCATGTTTGAGAGTGGAGCTACTGTATTCTCATTAATAACTGCATAGTGTAATACGTAAGGATTTTTGAGTTTTAAATCTGAAATGTTGGTAGTGTTTAGTTTAGTTAACTAAAGTTTGGTTGTGAAAAGAATTTAATTCAATTCAATTCACATTTATTTATATAGCTCTTTTCATAATACACATCATTTCAAAGCAGCTTTACAGAAAATGCCACTTTAGTCCACATTACAGTTTACAGAGATCTGATATCAGAGGAAACTGACTCAGTTATGTATTTCAGAAATGTAGATATACAAATCACAGTTAGATAAACATGTATTCATTTACACAAGTCAGAAACAATGAGCTGATTAAAGTAATGAATACTTGTTTGATAACAAATGATTATGACATTTTGAAAATTGTAGCATTGGTGTAATTTAGCTCTTACATATTACATTATTCAGTTATTAATGATCATACAGCAGTAGCTCCACCAGATAACTGCATTTACTGTACTGGTGCTATTCAGATCAATTCAGCTAAATGAAATCATATTTTTGACTGGAATTAAACCAGTTAATACGAGGTTACCTTTCCATTTTTTATTTCTATGCCTCAATAATCCCTTAAATACAGAGAAACACTGTAAGATATGCATGATGAGATCTAGATGTTGAACGGACGGCTCTTGTGTTGTTCTTGCAGGAACTGAGGCTAGCTGTGAGAACGAGGGAGAAGTCTTACACATCCCCAACATCACGGACAACCCCTGCATCTCCTGCGTGTGTCTGGTCAGAACATCTATACGCTTTCACACAGAGATTCAGAAACACAGATGTTGCTCTGTTGAGGCATCAGTCACGGGCAAATACACACAGAAATCACTGATGTTCACTTAAAAGAGCAAGTAACAGCTAAAAAACTAATATCTCGAGTTAATACAGTGAAAGAGATTGCTTTAATCAACAGAAACTTAAAATTGTATGTTATCCGAACAACATAGTGAACCTAAGTTGAACCTAGGAAAAAAAGTTGGGATAAATCATAAAAATAACTTGTACATTGAGTCAACACAAGGGTTATACAGAAGAGAAGAGTACAAGAGACAGATGTGCAAGAAGTATTACACAACCAATAAGATTCTGACAGAAATATTTAAGTGTTGTGTAGAATTAATCATTATTCAGTCATCTGTAATCATGAGAACAGTCTTTGATATAATAATGACAATAATGATACTAATAATAGTCAAACTGTAAGTAGTTCTGGCTTCATAATTTACATATTGTTTAAAGGGGAATGTGAGGTAACGCTGTGGTTTACCGTGTCCTTGTTACACACGTGTGCTAATTAACCAACTATGTAATAACAGTAAATTATGCATAATCACATGCAACTGACCCTAAACCAGAGTCAAGGGGTTTATCTCTCCATAAAGCAGAAAATATTCTCAACAGAAAGAAAAAAAATTATTTAGCAAATAAAATCAGGCACATTATATATGAACAAACCGCTCTGTAAAAACCTTGTGAATATACATAGGAATAAAAGTGTAGAGTTTGGTGTGTGTAAAGCTGCTGAACTGGAGATTTCTGGAGAGAAAAGGACTGTATATGCAGAACACACACACACACACACACACACACACACTCTCATTAACACTCACTGCAGAACACACACACACACACACACACACACACACTCTCATTAACACTCACTGCAGAACACACACACACACACACACACACACACACTCTCATTAACACTCACTGCAGAACACACACACACACACACACACACACACACTCTCATTAACACTCACTGCAGAACACACACACACACACACACACACACACACTCTCATTAACACTCACTGCAGAACACACACACACACACACACACACACACACTCTCATTAACACTCACTGCAGAACACACACACACACACACACACACACACACTCTCATTAACACTCACTGCAGAACACACACACACACACACACACACACACACTCTCATTAACACTCACTGCAGAACACACACACACACACACACACACACACACTCTCATTAACACTCACTGCAGAACACACACACACACACACACACACACTCAGCATTAACACTAGTTTAACAGTCCTCCAGTGAGTGGTCAGATTAACTGTATTTGCTGCATGAATCTGTAATGATGAACATGATCAAACTCTGCTGATAACCCCGTCACACTCGATCTGCTCCAGTCTTCTGTCTCTGACTGATAGTTTACACTGTTTTATCCAGTAGAAGTCCTTTAGTGTCACTGTACAAACGTCCTCCTTCATCAAGAAAACGTAAGAATAACACTGATATAGTAATATTTCAAGATGAACACTTTCTGCACTGAAACAGGTTTTCTAGATTATTTTATCATTTATTATTATTTCATTAAAGTATCTGTATAGTGTTATAAAGATCTCATTGATTTACATTACAAGCATCAGAACTTCATCTTACTTTTTGTCCATATAAATATCAGCTTCTGCATCAAATGCCATATTTTGCTCAGTTTGGGACTCTGGATTAAATGTGAGGTGTTTTTTCCTCCAGATTCTCACTATCTCAGACTATATGAGACATACAAGCCTGATGTATCAAATATGATGCAAAACATACAACTTTTTTTGTTTTGTTTTTATTAAATATTTTGTCTAAAGATTCAATATATTGTTCCATTAAAAACATCATTTGAGATCATTTGATGTGACTTCACGGGGTTACAGTTGTGTGAACTTTGCTTTGCTCTTGACAGAAACCTCTGTGGACACACACAGGTACTAAACACAACAGCGGGTTATTAACATAAACATTCCTCTTCCAGAAACTGATGATCAGATTGTAGAGCAGCTGCTGGACTCCATCAGACGGATCCGACGCTCAGTGTGTGTGTGTGTGTGTGTGTGTGTGTGTGTGTGTGTGTGTGCTGAGGATCAGCCAGAATTAAGAGCTTTGAAGGGTCTCTCTGTCCAGTCCCTTACCCACAATCCTCTTTTCACACCACATACCCCAAATAGACAAATCTTGTGAGACTGCTGACTTTCCTCAGGAAAGATTATCATAATCCTGCTCTAATATTTACCCGGGCTCATGCAGGAGTGATATTTCAGACCAGAGACGGGCTCTTATAACACAGGTGTGTGTGTGCTCGACACTTCTCTACACCAACAGCTCGACTGAAGACTGACAGGTTTCACTGTTATCACTGCATTTCATGTTTGAGAATGGAGTCCAGTTAGGGCAAGGTTTTAAGACAACTAGAGGCTAATAGAGGTTAGAGTCTCTTTCCCGCGGGAACACACTCGCTCAGCCGGACTGAGAGGCAGAAGAGCTGCTGAGTGACTGGATTTAATAGGAGAAACTGAGAAAACTCCAGTAAAACACACGATTATCAGTTTAAACTAAAGTTGGACGGGATATAGTGTCCTTACAACTCACCACAGATCCGGTGATCATGGATATTGACATGCAGCAGGAATCGTGTTTCCAAACGTTTATATGATCCTGATTTCCACACCGGGGAAATACATAAAGCAAATTTGCCTGTGAACGCTTTATATAAATACAATATAGGTCTAAATCCAGATGATCACTTATACCAATGTTATATATCATCATATCATCCGGCCTTAAAACATATCGTTTTTTTGTCAGTGTTTTTTAAAAAATGTCCAATTATGCAGAATATATGATGATAAATATTTAATTGATGAGTTGTCAATACAATATATAACAATACGATATAAAGGGTATGATTTTACCCCTAAATTCATCATATCGACACAGAATAATAACTGTGAATCCAGCGTTCTATGTTTCTGTGAATCTCAGCGATTCATTTGCTTCTCTGTTCTGTAGCTTTCAGCAGTGTGTGAAAATATACCTCAGATTTCTTGTCAAATCTAGTTGCAGTCAATCTCAAAGCTCTTTCCCGTTTGAGATGTGTTTAGTGTGTTTTTCACAGCACTCAGTGTTTCTGTCTCTCAGTGTGTGTCACTCCGGCCGACGGTGACGTGACGCGCGTACACTCCATTAGTCTTGTGATGACATTGCCTCCAGAAGTTGTAGTGAGTGCTGAAAGCAGGGAAGACCGTGTGAATACGCTATGCTCCACACCATGAGTTTCAGGCTCCCATCAGCATCAGAGTTGTTGTTTCTTCTGTATTTCCACATTAACCGCTGGTCACGGCTCAGCACAGAACACGTCTGGGCTACGACTGTGACCTCTGTTCCCTGAGACACTGCGTCGATGACGCTATGGGGAACGCCTCCGACAGCCTATGACGTCACTGCTAGTGCGACCTGGAAGTATATAAGGGGAGCCTGGAGAACAACTTATCTTCTGAAGGGACTGTTAGTCCGGTAGCGTGAGACTGAACTCCCCTGTGTATATCCTGGATCGAGACAGTGCTTCAGGGCCTGTGGAGGTGGCCACTCTGAAGGGACCTAAGAAGGGGAGCGCCTCCAGCTCTAGGGTCTACATTGTGAACAGGTAGTGTACTCGCCAGAAGTGCTATCGACCCTTTAAAGGAAGAGGAGTACACTCTTACGCTACCGGACCATCGAGGAGGCCTACGGTGAGGCCAACAGCTTTGACTGTCACGGGCGTCAGGCCAGGCAGTGCTTCGGCTCTAAGAGAGCATACTCAACCATCCCAAGTGGGAGGGAGTCACTCATCTGTCTCTACCCAAGCCTGGGCGGTGAAGGGTGATCTCATACGAGCTATGGGGAGCAAAGTACTCTGAATAAAGACCCTAACAAGGGGAGCACTATCAGCATGACCCTGAGGAGTGTATCAGGGTCGAGGCCTATTATCTTGTATATTTTACAAGACAGATTTTACATTCTCTACTACACCCGAGGAACTGGAGGCCACAGTAAGCGGCCAACGACATTCAACATTAAGACTTGAATTCTTTTCTTCAAGGGGCTCAGCGGAAAAAATCCTTTTTCAATTTGAAGGCCTAGCTGGATAAATTAGCTTCAATACTCAGCTCTAAAGGGCGGAGGCCTGAGCACACGGCTTCTTACTTTCTACAGAGAAAGGCCTGACAACCATGAGGTCTCTGCATAGAAGATAGCCTGCTCCCTCTGCTATCTACCCTGTTACACCACAGCATTTACACCTAGTGCAGAAAGCCTTGGCTAGACGACTCTTGTAGTAAGAAGAGGCCAGTATAGGAATAAATTACCCTGATGGGCTCTAGCTCTGAGGAGTCTACACTCAGATACTGAGAGGCTCGAGGCGAGAACGCCACTTCTCCTAGTTACTGAGCCTAAGCCAGACATCGAGGCGGACCAACAGAGCCGAATGCTCCACTCAGTAGCTCTGATTTATATTTGATATTTTTATTATCAGTCCAGCATTTAAATGCAGTTGTCACTTTTCATTTCATTTTGTATTTCATTTTTATTTTTGTTTCAGTTTATACTTAATCAAACGAGAAAATTAAATGCGTTTCATCCCTGAGCTGCCGTTTTATTATTTGATCGTTTGATTTATCATTTGAATTTTGGGGGGAAGAAACTCATTTTAAACAAATCTGTGAATATGGCTTGACTTTAACAAGTGAGCCAAACACTGACTCTTCCCTGAACGAACCGTGACCTCCAGTGGATCTTTCATAAGAAGATCTTAAAGACAGAAAACAGGATAAATATGGCAGGTGCTCAGGGAGTGTGGCGATCCTTCCCTGTGATGTCATCACTTTGACTCAAGGTCGGGAAAGGGAGAGCAGGACTCGGCAGACAGGAACACACAAATCAGGCCGATAAAACACAAGTGTGTGTGTGAGAGTCTGACTTTAAACTTGAGGGAACGGAGCAACACCTCCTGCAGACGCACTACATCACACAAAAGCACTTTCAGCAGATTCCCTGCGATTCCTCACTCACTCTCCTCCGCACGACTGGCAGCTGACCAGAGGAGGATATCTGCACACACACACCGGGTCCGAGACGTCGGGAGGACAGGCGGCTGATAACAGGCCCATCCAGTTAATCATTCACACATTCCACAGGGATCTGTGGCGTTTTATGTGTCCTCTGAAGATTAAAGCTTGATGCGCTCGACCCTGTCGCTACAATAGCATTAGTGTAACATGAGAATGTGTAGTTTACTACCAAAAACTAGATCTTCTTCAGGATATGTATGCAGAACTCGCATGGAAACGGGAACTGCAGTGTGATTTCAGCAGTTATTAGGGGGGTTTAGTGTGTTGTGTTGCTGTGCAGTTTCAAAGGCATTCTGGGTCGTTGCTAGGTGGTTGCTTGCTTGCTCGAGTAAAAAAAAAAAAAGGTTTGTTGACAGGATTTTCTGATTTATGCAGTGATTAAAAGAGAAATCCAAAATCCTCTGTAAAAACATCGATCTCTAATATGGCAACAGAATCAGACGAGGATGTCCAGAAGCTGGCTTCATTCAGGGTTCACATTTCTGCAAATTAGTGCATTTTTAATTAGACTATTAGTTCATATTTAAACATATATTTCAGAAAACTTGTTAGAAAAAATGTAATGCTCTTAATGTATTGTGAATAATTAACTGAAGAAGTATGGCTAGTGTAGATATCTGCAAGTTGAATATACACTATGTCACTGTTTTTGAAAACTTTAATAATAAGTCAATACATCAGTCCTTCACTATGGTAGGTCTGTTATAAGTGTTTACAAGTGTATACAGTAAGTGTGTGTGTGTGTGTCTGGCGTGGGGAAGTTAGTTGAGTGTGTGTGTGTGTGTCCCAGAAGGCTTTTCCCAGGCTGAAAAGTCCAATTACGGATTACACTTTTAAATGTAAGTATTGGGTTTAAACTTACTCAAATATCTAAGCTGTTCAAATGTTGACTTATATCTTACCAAGACGTGATTTCATCGATAGTTTATACTCTTTATTATGTACATAAACGGACCAAGCTGAACATATTTAAACAGGCTGTGAATCTGGTTTTGTTGTCAGACAGTTGAATCTCACTTTCAATAGTCCAGTATAAACGTTCCTGCTGCTCATCTATGGCATGCTAGAAGACAAGAGCAATCATCAGTGGAACGTCTCATTCAACAACGTTCACGTCGAGCTTCGTGGACTTTGAAGAGTTTAGCCTCTGTTTCAGTGTGGGAACTCCTGCCGTCTCCCAGCATGGATCACCTGTGGAGAACCCCAAGGCTCTATACTGGGCTCCACATGATTCCTTCACTCTTCTTAACTCATCTTACCCTCGGGTCATTTTGACCCGAAACTCATTTTGTAAAAGACTGAGTGTTCATCAGAGGGGTTCCAAGACCATAGGACTTGTTTGTCGCACTTGAACCACGAATATACACAAAATATTGAATGGAATCGAGGAGTTTTGTGGTTGAAGTTTAAAAAAGTAACAAATCGTTCCCTCTCGGGTCAATTTGACCCCCTTAGGAATGAATGGAATTCAGGTCATTTTGACTTGTGAGGGAACGATGTGTTACAAAGATGTGTTACAAAGTGCGAGGGAAGGATAAGTTTAAACAAAAGCTTTTAAACATTTGAGCTTTACAATGGAGACTCTTCAAGGCAAACATCACCCTTAAACGCTTGCCAGCATGAGTGTGTGTGTCTGACCTGGCATCATGAGTGAGTGAGTGTGTGTGTGTGTGTGTGTGTGTCTGACCTGGCATCATGAGTGCTGCAGGAGCGTTGGCCTCTGAGGACAGCGAGAGACGGCCACCCTTGCCCAGGCGCTCACACAGCAGTGTGATGTGCTTCTTCAGTCGGGCGGTGTCCTTCGGGAGCGTGAGCGGGCCGGAGCTCAGGCTGATGGCCTGGTCTTTAGGGCTGCGTGACAGACATGTCTTCAGAAGGTGAGAGACGGCTGCGTCCACACTCTCCTCCCAGCCCTGAGCAACACACACACACACACACACACACACACACACAGAGGGCAGCAGAGACT
>FLSR01004866.1:5311825-5335245 GCA_900092035.1 Leuciscus waleckii | reverse complement strand
ATATGTGTGTGTGTGTGTGTGTGTGTGTGTGTGTGTGTGTGTGTGTGTGTGTGTGTGTGTGTGTGTGTGTGTGTGTGTGTGTTCGGCACACTGAATCACACTCTCTCTATAGAGGGTTCAGAGATCTCAGTGTTGTTCACAGTCCTAGGCAACACATATTTCTGTGTGTGACTGTTTGGCTGAGGATCCAACAGTCAAAAACTAGATTATTATATTTCCTCAAGAGTGCAAACACAGCACTGTGATGTTGGGGATTTGTGGTTGCTAAGGTGTTATGGGATGGGTGATGTGGTTGTTGGGTGACACTTTACAATAAGGTTACAATAAATAATGAGTTAATGTAATTAACAAAATTAACATTGAGCAATACTTTTTTTTATACAGTATTTATTAATATTTGTTAAGGTTAAAAAAACACAACTTCTCAGATCCATTAAATTACATTAACAGATTAACCTTTTAATTTGAATAATGCATTAAGAAACTTAGTAAAGTATTCATCATTGTTTGTTCATCTTAACGGCCCGATATACTCATGGGGAGATCTTGTGTGTTTGATATACGTTTGCAGTGATATACTGTCAGTGAACATCCGGACTGCGCCCACGTTTAGATCAATTAGGGCTGTTGCGATAACCGCAATATTGCAGTACCGCGCTACTGACAAGCCAACCGCAATATTCGCTTTTCATAAGGCTATAGGCCTGCACGTTTTGAACTTTGTGCATGTGTATTGAATGTTAAATAAGTTCATATTGATAACAAAACTGTTTATCATGGTGATTTATACTGAGGCTTCGTGGATTAACCCTAACCCTAAACACAAATAGTAATAGCACATTTCTTCTGACAAAGCCTCGTGATTGGAAGCATCATGTCTGTCTGCATTACAATCGAGAGCAAACAAGGTGAAAATGCACAATAAATATCTGTCCATGCATAACTTATCTCCACAATTATGATGTTTTCCTAATGACATTGAGTTCTTTGGTCTCAAGACGGCCTCAGATTAATCAACAGCTGCGTCCCAATTTGTATACTTGTGCACTATTTTATCCCATTTTGTATTGTAAATTAGTGTGAACATTGAAAAGCACAAATACAATATTGGACACTTCATGCACTCAACTGTCACAGCTTTCCTTATGAAGAGGAAGAAGACGGTCTATTATATGACAAAAAACCTTATAAAAGTTCATACACTAGACAGCAGAGTACATAGTGCATAGTGAGCGTAATGAGCTGCTTTTGAGACATTTGAAACAAAAGTTTTCCTAAAGCAATGAGTGACAAGACAAGCCTGCACATGTGAGAACTGACATCAGAAAGAACACAACGACACTGGAGTCTGTTTCCACCATATAGAAGATCATATCACTGGAGCCGCTGGAACTGATAAAGCACTGCAGGAATTATACTGGCTGGGACGGACACTTTAGGTTTTACAGAAATAGGCTGTGAGGAAGGGGTCGGGGCTCCAGCAGGGAGACAGGAGAGTGTGTGTGTGTGTGTGTGTGTGTGTGTGTGTGTGTGTGTGTAAGCTGTAAGGATGGGTCAGGGTTCCAGCAGGGAGACAGGATTGTGTGTGTGGCTTTCCCTCGGTTTCTCTATTCTCTCTTAATCTATCCTATTCATTTTACAACAAAATGTCAGTTTTTTCTTTAACTCTCTATCTCTTAAACTCTTATGAAAAAAGTTTCATAAAGAGGTTGAGGCTCATCACACTGGGATAAAATCAACGGTGGGTTTTTACTGCATTGGTATCAGACTTCAGGGATTTGATTAAGTAAATTAAAAGACTCATATTTAAAGCAATAGCCCATTTAAAAAAAAACAATAATTCTGTCATCATTTTACCCCCATGTTGTTTCAAACGTGTATGACTCTCATGCATGGCTCCGTTTAATTGAGCGGAAGCATTTATAGTTTGAATATGAGTTCAGTTTGAGAGCTGTGGTGGATGGGAGAGATTTTCAGCAATCAACCGACATTTCAGATACACAGCTAATGTAAGAATCCAAAAGATTTTGAGTATAACAAGAGTGTGTGTTTGAGGTCTGCTACCCCACCCGAGCCCGACAGGTCCCGAAAAACTGGGGTTAATGTTTAATGAATAGCCTCTGATTCGGGTCGATTCGGGTTTGTAACTAAGAAAAACTATATAGGCTATATATATGTATACACACTGTATATTGTGACAAGATATCACTGGCTCCCCACTCGTCACCCCTGGCAACACTAATCATAGGGAACACCTGGGGATCCCAGAGAGTGATTGACTTCCCCAAGTGAGTGCGGATCACACAGCTAATTGGCTAATCTCCCCTCTCTTCGCTGGGCAAGGAGGAACTGCACTTCTCACCATGGAACACTTCAAACACAGAGCTGAGTTTGTTGTACCTAAATTCTCACTGTTTGAACAAGAAGCCTTTCCGGGGTGACGCTGCACTGCATGTCTGTTCTCCTCTTTCCCCGTAGTGGAGCGCTACATTGGCGGAGAATGCGGGCAGGAGACCCCAGACAGGATTCTGGCGAGGCAGCCTCTCCCCCTAGTGTGGAGGATGTCATCCGTCATCCGCCGAAGTGTTGATACGTCAACAACAGTTATCAGAACGGCTTGTAGTGGGACAAAATCAGGTGGGCGAGGAACTGGTGCGTCTTCGTTCAGACTACACCAGGACCCACTTGGCAGATGCCAGACCCGCGGCGCAACCCATGGCACTTCCAAGGACGACTGAGCAGGATGACCCGGAAGCTTTTTTGCACACATTTGAGATGGTCGCAAGGAGAGGGGGCTGGGAAAAACGGAATGGATCCAGAAGTTAACACCCCTTCTAACCAGGGAACCCCAACAAGTTTATTTCTCCCTCCCACCAACCTACCTGGATGACTATGATTTTCTGAAGAAAGAGATCCATCCTGGCTCAGGTATGACTCTCCCCTGTCTGTGCTACTCAGAAGGTCAATGATTGGGTGTATGATGCGCAGGTACCCATCCGCATACAAGCGGCCCAACTGACCCAACTCATTAAGCTATGGTTGTTGACAGATGATGTCACCGTGACTGAGATCGTAGGGGAAGGTCACTGTGGATAGACTGCTACGCGCCCTACCCCGCCCACACCGACGCACTGCTGGACTACAAAATCCAAAAACGTTAACAAAGCTGGTATAGGCAGTGGAGCTGTCTGAGGCCGCAGTGGCAAGGGAATCGGGTGAGAGAGCTGCCTCCTTTCCTCTGAGGGGTACTGGGGAGCAGCGAGGGATGAACGGCCCCCACAAGTCGGTGAGACTGGCGAACCCTTTTCGAGCACCTGGACAGTGTTATGTGGGAGTGTTCTAATCTGTGTTTCATTGCAGTTTCCCTGGTAGCTCACCTGCAATCAACCGGTTAATTGGTGTCACCTACGGGAGCATTTAAATCTAGGGCACATGCTCTCTCCCTCTCTCTCGTCTTGCAGCCAGCACTGCAGTAGCAGTGTTTTTATCTCTACAGTCACCTTTTTCTTTTAATATTTAATAAACTTTCTTTTGATTGGTAGATTTCTGTTTTTGTGTCCTTTATGTTGCATCCCTAGAGCCAGGGTTGTAACAAAAGGATGAGCCTATGCCAACCAACCTGACCCCGGAAACCGAGAGCTCGCCAGGCTTCTCAACCTAATCTTGAAGTTTTCTCTGATCTTTTCCAGCAGATCACAGGGAGCGGTCCCTAGGAAGAGAACAACGAGAGGACGATCGCTTGAAACACTGGTCACAAGTCAGGGTAGTCAATGGCACCGGACACCAGCCACAGGACATAGTGACAAATACATTCTGGTCCTGGTGGCATAATTATGTTAATATAATTGTATAATTATGATAATTATGCCACCTGCTATCCTGAGTCCGTCTTTTTTCGACGAGCCACTGCCGCTGCCATCGCCCATCGCTTGCCCTTTGCAACCGAGTGGGGATTCCATCGGAAATTCTTACAGACCAGGGCACGCCCTTTGTGTCCTGGGTCATGGCCGGTCTGTGTAGGTTGCTGCAAGTGAAACATCTCCGCACCTCAGTGTACCACCTCTAGATCAATGGCCTGGTGGAACGCTTTAATCAGACCCTCAAGGGAATGTTAAAAAGGGTGGTGACTGAGGACGGGCGCGACTAGGACGGAATTATCCCCCATGTGCTCTTTGGGATACGGGAAGTACCCCAAGCATCCACCGGCTTCACCCCATTTGAGTTGCTGTTTGGACGACAACCCCGCGGGTTGCTAGACATTGCCAAGGAGGCCTGGGAGCAACAACCTTACCCCCACAGTACGGTGGTTAAGCATGTTCGTGAGATTAGATAAATATTTGAACGGATAATGCCTCTGGTCAAGGACCCCTTAATTGAATCACAACGTGACCAGCAGCGACTCTACGGTTGGCCAGCACAGCCTCAGGAGTCCTTCCGGCGACCAGGTCCTAGTCTTAGAACCCAATGAGGCCTGTAAATTCCTGGTCTCTGTCGTTGAGAGAGTCGGACCTGTAAATTATAGGCTGCATCAGCCTGGGAGACGAAGGAGTGAGCATATCTACCACGTCAACCTGTTAAAGCACTGGGACCCAGAACAGCCTGCGGTGGCCTTGATGGCAGAAAAAGTTGATCCTGTGGTAGACCTGAATCCACAGCTCGACCCACACCAAAAGAAAGAACTGGGAGCCCTGATCTGAAGCTTCCGTGATGTATTCTCCAACTGTCTAGGACGCACTTATGTCCTGTCACATGACATGGCCTACCAAATTCCAGAGTCTCGGCAGCAACCCATTGAGGAGGAAGTGGAAAAAAATGCTCTGCTTAGGAGTCACAAGCCTTCCACCAGCCCGGGGTCCAGCCTGGTTGTGCTAGTCCCCCAGCCTGACAGCACCCTCGGCTTCTGCAATGACTTTCGTAAGCTTAATGAAGTGTCAGAGTTTGACAGCTACCCCATACCCCGGTAGAATGAACTCATTGAAAGCCTCGGTAGGACCCGGTATATCTCCACGCTGGACTTGAGAAAAGTAAGTACCCCTCTCCACTTCGGAAAAAGAGAAGACCGCCTTCAATACTTCGTCAGGGCACTGGCATTACCGGGTCTTACCTTTCGGCCTGCATGGGGCACCAGCAACCTTCCAAAGGCTGATGGACTGAGTGCTTCGACCACACCAGGGCTATGTAGCCGCCTACCTGGATGATGTGGTCATCCACTCTGAGAGCTGGGAGGAACATTTACTTCGACAGAGGGAGGTGCTGACTGCGCTACATCGGTCTGGACTAACGGCTAACCCTCAAAAATATAATCTGGGGCTTTCGGAGGCACGATACCTGGGTTATCGCATTGGAAGGGATGAACCGAAAGAGGGAAAAGTAAAGGCGAGAATCCCCGGTCCTCTACAAAGAAAAAGGTACGTGCCGTGCCTTCCTGGGGTTAGCCGGTTATTATAGATGTTTATTGGAGATTCTGGATTCTGGATATTTCAGATAAAGTACAATGGGATGCTGCAGCCGAGAGAGCCTTCCAAAAGAATACAGACAGCGCTGACCTCAGCGCCAGTGCTACATGTCCCAGATTTCTCCCTGCCATTCATCCTTGAATGAATGGCAGGTCGGGTCGGGTTAAATAATTTCGGGCTTCAGTTTAAAGCTTGTGCAGACCTCTAGTGTGAGTGTGTTCTCTCACCAGTTGTGGTGTGTTGTGCAGTAGTGGCAGTAGTGTGTGTGTGTTCTCTCACCAGTTGTGATGTGTCAGTCAGCAGTGGCAGTAGTGTGTGTGTGTGTGTTCTCTCACCAGTTGTGGTGTGTCAGTCAGCAGTGGCAGTAGTGTGTGTGTGTGTGTTCTCTCACCAGTTGTGGTGTGTCGGTCAGCAGTGGCAGTGTGTGTGTGTTCTCTTACCAGTTGTGGTGTGTCGGTCAGCAGGGGCAGTAGTGTGGCCTCCAGGATGTCACTCTGCTCTGAGTTCAGTCTCTGCCACAGAGACAGCAACAGGATGAGCAGGTGAGTCGCGCTCCTCAAACGCACAAACGCCTGGTTTAAACGCTCCCGGGTGTCTTCTGCTGCGTCTGCTAGTGCTAGAACCTGAAACACACACACAATTCCCATCAATCTCGTCCATTAGATTATCATTATTTTAATAGTACTTAGCACTATTAGTAGTAATGAGAATGAACATGCTCCTGAAAATCATGTAGCAACTAAGGCTTAACTGTCTTTATGCAAAAAAAAATTCTCTTTTAATTATCATATCAGTAAAATCTGACCCGGATATAGTCTTGACAGGTTATGTAAAATTCACAATAAGATGTTTCTTGTCATGAGCAAATTGAAATATGATCTTGGACGGTGTGAGCCATTAGTGCGCTGCTTAAAGCCTGTTTGAGTAGTTTTTTTATAAAGTTCAATGAAGAGTGGGAAATGAGAGGCTGCTAAAAGAGCTTAACGAGTGAACATAAACAGAATGAGAGAAAAAGGAAAAAGAAACGTCTCTGGTTACAACTGTAACCCTTGTTCCCTGAGAAGGGAATGAGACACTTCGTTGTAACGACACTTTGGTTAACGAATACCCACTATGCCACAACGAACCCTGCCTGTCCTAGTGTGAAGCTGAAAACAGGCACACTTAGGACGAGCACTCGTGCACCTGGCGTTGAAGGAAGACTATAAAATGTCATAAACGTATGAGGGGTGGCCCATCCAGCCGCATCACATACTTCTTGGATAGGGGCCCCTGAGAGGAGGGCTCTTGAGAACGCCATGCCTCTGGTTGAGTGAGCCCTGACGGCCAAAGGTGAAGGCAAGCTGCGCACCTGATAGGCCATAGAGATAGCCTGAACGATCCAGTTGCTGATGGTCTGTTTAGAAGTGGGGAGCCCCTTTTTGGGAGACCCGAAACACACCAGCAACTGGTCTGACTTCCACCAATGAGTGGATCTCTGAACATAAAAACTGAGAGCTCTGACAGGGCAGAGCAGATGGAGTCTTTCATCTTCCACCGTCATGTGAGGTGGAGGATGAAAAGCCTGCAGAACCGTAGGCTGTGCTGTATTAGGGGCAGGGGCAAACTCTGGGCACTCAGGAGATATAGAGAGGGCCTGAAGATCTCCTACTCTTTTAAGAGAAGTGATAGCTAAGAGAAAGGCTACCTTGAGAGAAAGGTTCTTGGTCTCAGTCGACTCTAAAGCTTCAAAGGGGGCCTCAACCAGCCTTTCTAGAACCACTGCCAGGTCTCATGTGGGAATTCTGGTCTGAGTCGAAGGTCTCATCCTCCAAGCCCCACGGAGGAACCATACAACCAGCTAATGTCTTCCCAAAGGCCCGTCACTTAGTGGAGTGTGGAAAGCCGCAATGGCAGCCACGTACACCTTGAGTGTGGACGGGGTAAGACCAGCCGAGAAGCGTCTTGAGGAACTCCAGCACTGAAGCCACCGGGCAGTTAACTGGGTCCATGCCACGCTCTCTACACCAAATGGTGAACACATTTCATTTCAGGGCATACAATTTCCTCGTGGAGGTAGCCCTTGAGCTGAGTATGGTCTCTACTACTCCTGCTGACAGGCCGGCCTCTCGGTACTGTGCCTCCTCAGGGGCCAGACCCACAGTTTCCACTGCTCTGACCGAGGGTGGAATATTGAGCCTTCCGCCTGTGAAAGCAGGTCCCTCCTGATGGGGATCTCCCATGGAGGGCCATCCAGGAGCGACATTATGTCTGAGAACCATACTCAGGCCGGCGCCACGGGGCAACCAGGAGCAGACTGACCCCGTTGCGACAGACTCTCTCCAGAACTCACGGGAGCAAAGCGATCGGGGGAAATGCGTTCAGACGTAGCCTTGGCCATGCCTGCACCATGGCATCCAACCCCAGCAGGGCTGGACGCATGAGAGAAAACCACAGTGGACAGTGTGTCGTCTCTCGAGACGCGAACAGATCCACTTCCACTAGGACGACTCAGAGACGACCGTTCTGACGGCATCGCCGAACAGGCCAGAAGGTTAAATCAGGGCATCAAGGAGGAAAGCCCTATCTTTCTCCATGATGCCCGACAGAACCACAAGTGCCTCTCTGTGACCACCATAGCCGACATAGAACAGCTGATGGCGCAGGTCATTTCTTTGGTGACACGGAGAAACAAGTCTGCAGCCTCAGGAAGCTCAGCAATATCCTCAGGTGTTGGTCCCTCGCCCTCATAAATATCCCTGAAAAGGTCGAAGATGTATCACGGCAGGGTTTCGTGGGCAGCACCAGGGTTTTTAGGGATGACGCAGCGTTGGGGGAAAGATAACTAGCCAAAGGCTCTTTCACCCACGGCATCATCCCATAGCCTTTCTGTCTCGCCCCCATGATGTTACTGTAATCTAATACTGGGGGGTTGGGCAGACGAGAGGTGTGTGGTTTGTTCCACGATTCGTTGTTACTTGTTGTTAATCGGGAAAGAATGGCAAACCCTGGTGATGAGGTTGCTCTCTGTGCTGCAACGTGTGCAACAAGTGCTCGTCCAACTTGCTTTTCGCCTGCGCTTCCTGCCTTTCACGAGGCCAGCTGATGCTTAGTCTGTCCACGGCACGAGAAACAACCTCTACCAGCTCCTCGTATGCGGGGACATGAAGTGGCGAATCTTTAAAATCCCCGCCTTCGATGCTGAGCACATCCACTTCCTCAGAAGCAGACAGCTCAAGCATCGGGTTCTCCACTCCTGGGCGAGCTTTCGCAAGAGGAAGGAGAACATCAGAACGAGGAAGGAGTGCCTCAGCAGTCTCAGGGTCCCCTGCCAGAGCCATCTGCGAACTCAGTCACAGTAAGTCACTTCGGACGCCTCAGGGGTTTCAATAGATTGTTCATTTTATTCCAGTATAGCATTTGATTATCTCGATAAATAAACTCAAACTTGCAATAACGAAAACATAAATATGGATGAGGAACGACTTAATCCATCCAATACTTCCAATACGATAAACTCTCACTAAACTGATAAATAAACCGACAAGTAAATAAATTGAAAACCATATGCCTGCTGGCGTCCATGCATTTCCAACATTCAATTCCAAACTTTCCAACACCTCAAGGATTCCTCCTTTGTCTACCTCTATGCCACTAATTGGCACAGGTGTGCAATTTTAACTCCTTCTGTTCCAAGGCCTTCCAAGGCTGCAAGGTCATGATTCACCAGCAGGGGTCATTAAATAAACTTCAACATAAATGTCACAAATGGCTCCTACACCCATAATGTGACCCGAACCACAGGGAACGCGAGCCTGGCCATTGTCATTAAAAATCTCCCCTCGAGAGCTGCCTGAGCGTGCTGCGCTCCCAAGCAGTGTAACACATTTGGTGTGTGTCCATCCGTTACATATCTCGGACGGCGAGTCAATTCCCCACGGACTCAATCAAGCCCCGCCCACATGTGTTCTTGTTCCAGAAGCGTTTCACTTGACACAATATACGACACAATAGGGAAGAGATGAGCACAATTTACATTTCATGCCAACTTTAAATACTGTAATGAAGTACTTTATTTAAAGCAGAAAACAAAAAATATTGGAGAAACAGGAAGTGGGTTTTCATCATTATGTACAAGGTTAAGTATCACTTAAGATGAGTTAGATTAGAAACCACTATCTTGAAGAACTAAAATTCGCTGCTGGTTGGAAAAGAGCTGAACCAGCTGGCGTAGCGTTAGACCCATCGGTGCGGTCAGCTCTTACCCACGGGCACATTCTGCAGAAATTATATACTCTAAAAATACCTCAAACCATTCTGAAATATAACATTTCAAGCCCAAAACAAACCCCAGCCAATGCCAAAGATGGGCAAGCAAATACTTCATTCCCCGAGGGACGAGGCCAGAAGCGGAGAGACAGAAATATCTGTGCAGTCAGAATAAACACAGCTTTTTATAGTTCCTGGTGTGTGTGTGTGTGTGTGTGTGTGTGTGTAGTGAGTGCTCCTATTCACACCTTCAGCTGAAACTTCATCAGACTTTCTTCAGAAAATAACATGCAACTCTTGAAGTGTTTCATCATGGAGGTCGTTGAGCCTCTTCACCAGGGGATTCGTTTATAAAACTGTGTGTGGGATCCTCACTAAAAGTGTTTGTGCGCCGAAAGACAAAAATGATGAACGGCAAAACATATTCAGACTTATAAACCGTGTGAACGCCAGAACCTGTGCAGAATTCCCTTTATAATCCCAGTCAGAGGAAGATTGTGAACACGCGTCTCCTCCTGAAATAACCATATATGAGCTTACAACGCCTCGTGTACTATATCCTCATCTGCATATCATATCATTTGCATATTCATATTCTTAAGTGATATTTAACAGTACAAGACATTAGGAAAATATGAGATACGGATGTGCGTCACATTACAATGCTAACAATCATTTAGTAGCCGATCCTTGCCTTGTTTTAGAGTAAATAAATCAAATAATATAAAATACATTTCAGAGAAAGTTTTTCTCAATCTTTTCCACTGGCCAAACAGTATTTTTAATTGCTTTATATTTTGAATGGAAACAGAAAGGCCTTGTTGAGCATTATTGATCATAATTTGCGTGTAAATATTTCCTCAGAGCAAGAGTTCTGCTGTTATCATGCGCTAAGCATACATTAAAACATTAAAACACAGCATGCCACAGGAAAAGTGTTCAAAAGCAGCGCATCCACTACAAATGTTTCTTTTTATTACAATATAAAAAATGTTGTAACTTCTCTGTAATGATTTCCTGTAATTGAAGTGCTTAACTCTACGCCTATAGACTAAACTAGTGATTATTACAACGGAAATGAATCAACACTGCTTACTTAAACTGGACAATGACTTTCTTCTAGAAAGAGCTGCTGTAACACAATCTTTCTTGCATTATTTTCCTGTTATCTCTGTAAAGCTGCTTTAAAGCAAGCTGTACTGTAAAGAGCGCTATATAAATAAAGCTGACTTGACTTAGGGTGCCTAAATAAACACTTTTTAACAAAAAGACCACAAACTTTTCAGTTGGGTGCAAATGAACTGGGCTTAACAAATGTGAGCATGTAGACCTGGCCTCAGAAAACACATTACTGATGAGCATCTAGAGACAGAACAGTGACATGGCTTTCAGTTTAAACAGCTCAAACATGCATGTAGTCCAGGACTAGGCTAAAGCCTGCTCTGTGGAACTGGGATAGATGCACTTCTGCCACACAAAACACAATCAAGCAACTTAATTGTCAAAGATATATATTTTTTTGGAAGTTGGCTCTAAAATCTCTATTTGAATGGACAAGACACTTTTGGTGAAGAACATATGTCCATGGGATAAACTCAAGAATGTCTGATTGCATTTTTCTTTATATAATCATTATTCACATCATTATTATACCATAAATAATGTTGAACTTGCATTGAACCCTGAAACATCCCAAAGTCTTCCTTTAAGGACCATTGAGATCTTGTGACGGCATAGTTTTCATGACAAATGGTCAAATGACAGATATACTGTCATAAAAATAACATCGCAAAGCAAAATTATTTATGATACTGAAAATATGATCCAGGATTTTTATGTAAATCACACATACCAACATCTGACATGTGTTAAGGGAAATTTGATTCAGATTTCAAACTCTGGCCACAAAAACTCTTCCAGAACTCTTCTAATGTTAAATATTTTCCATCTGCTGCACGAGTGTGTGTGTCACTGAAATATAAATACACACTGCCATTCAAAAGCTGAGTCTCTTCTGCTTTATTTGATCAAAAATGCAGTAATATTGTGAAATATTATTCCAGTGTAAATCAGCTGTTCTCTGTGTGAATATATAGTAAAGTGTAATTTATTCCACACACACACACACACACACACACACAGTCCTCTGATCACTGCAGATGGAGACAGACGACAGGGACACAAATGATAAAACTCAACACACTATAAAACCCCTTGATGAACACAACTCCAGTAAAACACGACGAGCTTGAACGGTTCGTTCACCCAAACATGGAGATTCGGTCATCATTCACTCGCCCTCCCGTTGCTCCAAACACACAAGACTTTTGTTCATCATTGAAACACAAATAAAGATATTTTTAATGAAATCTGAGAGATTTCTGTCCCTCCATTGACAGATGCTTCAAAAATATCATAAAGAGATGGTTATATAAATCTGGACTTCATTTTCAAACCCTTCTTCAAATTTAGACCATTTGGTCAATGAACATGTCATGTGTGTCTAAACACAAAGTGCAGCCCCAGTGGGAAGGAAACTGTGTGTGTGAGTGTAGAAAACAAGATGAATTGATTTTACAGACGTACTTTGAGACAAATATAACTAATGGATGAATTAAAAGAGAAATAATATTCAGCATTATTTAGTGTAAAGCAGGACCACTTCCGGGTCGAAATGGACCTGAATGCATTAGAAGGGTTAAAAACACGGTCAACGATGGGTAACACTTTATTTTACAGTGTCCTTGTTACATCTGTTACATGTACTTACCATAGTAATAACAGTAAATTATGCATAATTACATGCAAGTAACCCTAACCCTATAGTAAGTACATGTAGTTGCTTAATATTACTCATTACTTAAATATATAATTACACTGTAACACTGACACCTTAAAATAAAGTGTAACCCAATGATGTTTCATTCTTTAATATTAGTTACCTTACAATAAATGAATGTGAACTAACAATGAACAACATTTACTTACATTTTAAATGTCAACTTTTACTAATACAAAACTGTTAACATGAACAAAAATGAACAGTGAATCGTACTTTAAAGGGATACTCCACTTTAAAATGAAAATTCTGTCATAATATATTCACCCTCATGTTGTTTCAAACCTGTATGAATTTTTCTTCTGCTGAACAGAAAGGAAGATATTTAGAAGAATATCAGTAACCAGACAGTTTCTGGTCTCATTGACTTCAATAGTATATTTTTTTCCTACTATGGAAGTCAATGAGACCAGAAACTGTCTGGTTACTGATATTCTTCTAAATATCTTCCTTTATGTTCAGCAGAAGAAAGAAATTCATACAGGTTTAAAGCAGACCAGAAACTGTCTGGTTACTGATATTCTTCTAAATATCTTCCTTTATGTTCAGCAGAAGAAAGAAATTCATACAGGTTTGAAACAACGTGTTCAGCAGAAGAAAGAAATTCATACAGGTTTGAAACAACATGAGGGTGAGTATATGATGACAGAATTTTCATTTTAAATTGGAGTATCCCTTTAATTAAATAACATTAATAATACGTATATTGTTCATGCATCAACTATTGTTAACAAATGAGACTTTTCTATAAAATCAACCCTTCTTCATGGCAATATTAATAAATCAACATTACTAAGGAAATATTTATACATGTTTTTCACTTTGGTACTTACTGTGGGCTTCGAGTGGTGAAGGAAAGCCGATAAGGGCTCTGATCTTCTCAATCCCAGCATGCATCAGTGTTGAAATCCCAGATCTCACGGAGAGCTTCAAAGAGTTCCTCTGACGCCTCGTGAAACGCCTCACGCTAAACTCACACTCAGACACGGGAGATTCAGACCGATATCACTGAAGACGACACCGACTGACCAGCTCCTCGACCATCCCAACACACACACACACACACACACACACACATGAAAGAGTCAAAGAGAGATGAGTCTCAACAGCAAACACACTGATCGAGTTCATTCACATGAATCTCTGACTTCTGAACGCTTCACTTCAGATTCTTCATCGTTTCAAAATCTGTGCCATTTAACAGGCTCGAACATGTTTCAGTAAAAATATAGTTAAATATTGTTATTTAGTACTATGTATTGTTCAACTGATGAATATAATAAAATATTTTTCAAAGAGTGTGGAAAATATGCCTTGTATTTGAACTAGATTTTCTTCTGGCAACAATGAAAAGACGGAACATTTCAGAGCAAATCCATAAATATTGGAGGTGTATATCATCAAAATATTTTTTTTTTTTTAAGTCACATTTTGAATACAAAATGTGTTGACTATGTCTTTGTCAATGATTTGCTCCGAATTCTTTCTCATAGATCCGGCGCTCCAGTGAAACTGATCGGATCACAGCAGGAGATTTGGAATAAGGACACTAAAAGACTACATGAATTTAAATGCAATCATGCAAATGAGTGTGCACTGAGAGTCCTTTACCAACCAATCAGCCGTGCAAATGAGAAACAAAATCAGCGGAATCATTTCCCCGATCTGCCTCCGTTTCAGCAGAAGCATCACCGTATACACACACACACGTTTCTGACAGAACATGTCTCTGTTCAACTGGAGATGAAAAATCATATATATATATAAGATTCTTGATCTGGAGGAGACAACTGACCGCAGAAGAAGATCATGATGACGACGGCAATGCTGGAATTACAACTCAAACTTGCATGAATGCATAAACGAGTGAAATGTCACGTACAGCTGGAAGAGTGTGTGTTCTGGGTCTCAGACTTCATCATCCTCCAAATGTGATGTTCTGTTTTTAGTGAGACTACAAAAAATGCAAAAGTAGAAGAATGACATTTCACCGAATACCTTAAAAATAAAACACTTTTTGCCGTCTTCACAGAACAGTGACATCATCTCTCGTGCTCGTTTCCCTGATCCGGACCCTAGTGTGCGACCTTGCCGTCTAGGGATCTTCATTCGACCTTCACCAGAGACCGAACTGAAACGCTCATGCAATACTTTAATGAACACAAACCGTACACAGCACACACACACACACTGGCCTTCATTCATAACACTTTCATATGATTAATACATCTGGAGTCAATTGTGCATAAAACGGCCCTTCCCAAAAACTCTTCTCCAGATTTACAGATGCTTTGTTATCTTCAGATTAGATTTTTCCAATCTTTTGTAAATAGGCTGCCACTAATCACAATTAGCATAATCTCGCCCATGAATTACACATACATGCTTAGAATCAGGTGTTATTTTTTAAACAGGTTTTATAACCCTGTTGGATGATGAAACTTGATGAAAAATGTCAGACCAACTCCAGTGCTCTACTCAGAGTTTCCTGAGAAGTGACCCTGAAGATGTGTTCTGGCAGATCACTGGCTTTCAGATCAGAGCTCATGTTTCTGCCGTCATTATTCTAGCAACACAGAACATCCAAAAACAAACCCTCAAGTAAATGTTGCTAACGACCATCACACATTATCAGCAGCAGCACTAATGATCAGTGGGCGGCTGCTAAACTCAATCCTCCTACAAGCGAAAGACGCCGGTGTTTGCCTCCCTCGCGTCATGCCAGAATCACTGCACGCGATCACATCTCTATTATACGCTTCATTATAGAGCAACAACCAGCCTGATCATGCTTCTTTTGAGTCTGTCGCTCATTCTCAGATGGTCTTCAAAACGAAAGGAAATATCAATAGGTACCAAACTATCTTTTACCGCCAAAACTGCTGCCATTTTGGTTTTTACACAGTTCATTACAAAAAGTATGAAAAATATAGACCTACTTCCCTAATGTATGTCCAAATTTGTAAAACAGAATCATAGTCGAAGGACCTTATACTTCCGGAGAGATTCTGTGCACATCTGATGAACACTAATATCCCATGAGGCCACAGGAGAGGAGCTTGAACTGCAGGGAAGCGATAGTAGCCATGGATGGAAACACCAGATGCACATACACTTAAAGTGTGCATAACCTTATACGTTTATGGAGGGAAAAACAGCCAGAATGCAGAACTTACAGTTTATTACTGATATTTAGTGCCAATTTCCCAGGAAGTGACGATTTTGTTCTCTTGAAAACATGGGATGGAAACACTACTTTATTCGCAAGTGTTTTATGCGATATTCCAATTCTTCGCACAAGTTAAATTCACAACATTGGATGGAAACACAGCTAATGACAACATGGCATGTATTATATCGAATTCTTTGATTCATACTTCATTTTAAATCCTCTCAAAGTACATTTCCTATCAAATGCGTCAGGACTTAGTATAAGATTTCAGACGCACCTCTAGTCTTGTTCAGTATTTTTGCTTGATTCCCAGTACAAGTTTCTAAACATCCTTCAGAGAATATGTCTTACAATACAAACAAATACTAAATTTAGTCAACTTTATGCTTTATACAAGACAATTTGCCAGCAAATTTGAACTAATATTCTCTGAAAACAAGTCTTATCTACACAGTGGCTATGTTTACAACTTTTGTTTCAATCAGACTGAATTCATTCCGATTCATAAATCCGAACGTAGCGTTTACATGAACGCTAAACATGTGATCGGGTTGATGAATATATTTTTGACATGCGCAGACTGCACGAGTATACAGAGTTTCCTGCGGTTTGCGCATAATAATAATTCTCCTACATTGGTTCTTTATTTGTTTTAAACAGCAGATTTAATATTTATCCATTTCTGGTCATAATTTGGAGTAAATGCGCATATGAACCGTTGTGCTTATGTTTATCACGCAGTAAAAATGGCCAAAACCAGTCGTGTGTGGATGAGAGTCCGAAGCGAGCACTGGTGGGCCGTTGTCATGCTCCACTTCACACACGATGAGGAGAGAAAGGAGGATTATAGAATTTATGATACTTTATTCATCAGGAAGAACAGCTCGTTCAGCGCGTCACACGTCATTACGCTATTTCTACGTCATTACTCATGCACAGTCCTTTCAGTTTCGGCTTTCAATCCGATCAAGTGTTTACATGTTCTCTCGATCGGATTAGAAAAGGAATAAACCACTTCTTTCAATCCGATCGACATTTCATTCGGATCGAGCTCAATCGGATCATTAAGGGGCTATTCAGTCCGACTGAGCCGTCAATCCCATTCCTAACGGATTATTTGGTTGCATGTAAACGTAGCCAGTGACTCACTTTTACTGGAACGCAAGACAAAAATGCTGAAGAAGAAAGTGATTTTCGTAACCACAGTAAGAAAATGGCGGTAATGTCGACATGACACAACCGTGGCTTCATACATCAGCTTTCTGCGTTTGAGTGCGTCACATGCTACACGCCCAGTGTGTGCTAGAGTCCGCTACACGCTCCGGCTGGTGGGAGAAACAAGTCTGTTTTTTGCCTATGAGTTCCTCAGTTGATGTTGCAGAACATTATACAGTACGCTCCTCCATGTCTACTGCATCTCCTCTGAGACGTCCAGTGTATGCCCTGAAGAAGAACCGAAACCGAGTTTTGACTGGTTTATAATCAGATTTGTGTCACTCAAGAGAAAAGTGGAGATGAGTTCAGAAAACAGATCATACATCGTCCCATCCCTGGAGCAAAACGCGCATTTCATCTGTTCTTACGACAACTAGAACCCACAGTCTGTCTACACGTCTTGGTCTCAGTCTCAGTTTCCTCACTTTTCGCGTCAGTCCAGGGGTTGAATCCGATTAAGCATCTCCCATCTTTATTCTGGACCACTAAACTCCCAGTGCTGTTGCACTTCTTGGCCAGCGGCGGCGCTAGAGAGTCGGACGGGTGCAGAGACGTCAGAGAGAAGCTACTCAAGTTATCCGATAACTGTTCAGGATTACCAGCCTGACCGGGTCTAACTCCTGTATCCTCATCGGAGGGTTCTCTGGAGTCCCGTCGGATCACTGTGCAGTCACTGTGTCTGCTCCGAGTCCTCTGCCGCCCCCTGGTGGCCTGGAGGTTGAGCGCAGTCTGTGGAGCACGAGGTCTCTGAGTGCGTTCTGGAGGGGGAACGTGGGTTCTGCAGATTAAGGGACGCATCGGATCTCCTGGCGAGGCGAATCCCTCCTCTAGTGTGGTCTGTAGACTCCCTCTGGAACTGCCCGTGGCCAGTGACGAGTTACTGTGGGACGTCTGCAGCAACAAACAACAGAACAGTCACTGGAAGGAGAAGCAAACCAATAGCAAAGCAAAGTAGCGGTGCAACGGATCGCAGTTGATCATGATCCGTACGGATCAACTCCCCACGGTTCGGCAGCGTAGCGATTCGTGGAATAACTGCTAAATTTAACCATCATAGAGTGAAAGTTTATCATTTGGACGAGTTTTGTCTTGCCAATTTACACATTCAAACAATTTTAAAAGTGGAAGAAGCAGCGAAAATCGAGACTCAGGCAATCGAGAGAGAGAGAGAGAGAGAGAGAGTATTCATCTCTGCTTGTAATTTGTGTATTTGTTCAAAAACCGTAAATGATCCGGACCGTGATTTTTGTGATCCGTTGCACCAGTACAGCAAAGCGATAAGCAAGTAAACGTGTAGAACTGGCTGACGTCTGATTGGTGGGTTTTACTCATCCTACAGGGAGCCAAGCATACACCGGTCCACCCGGATATCAGGATTACAAGGAGCTGATGGTGAGCTTTTGAGGAAAAACTAGTCATAGGATTTGAAAAAGTTTTCCAGTGCAGTGTCCTGAAATCTTTACAAGATATTCTGAGAGTTTGAGCCAATTAGTAGCAAGAAACACATGTTTACAGTCTGGTGCAACAAGTGGTTTAGGTCTATATAGCTAAAGTTGCCCTTCATGACGACTGTGATATTTTATAACCGTTTAAATTATATTAAGCCTTAAAGTTCTGCATAATTAAGGGCGTGGCCACTTGAGTGACAGGTGGATTGCCGCTGATGTCACTACCAGCCGTTTGTCTGCTGTCGTTTGTCTAGCGTCACGTGTAGGATTACAAATGTAAGAATATGTTTAAGATCTGCTGATTCTACATCCTTACACAACATCTGTTATGTGTGAGTGCTCTAATCTGTGTTTCCCTGGTAAATCATCTGCAATCAACCGGTTAATTGGTGTCACCTGACGGGAGCCATTTAAATCTAGGACACACGCACTCGCTCTCTCTCATCGTACAGCCAGCACTGTCTGCAGTCGCAGTGTTTTTGTCTGTACAGTCCCCTTTTTCTTTTTATATTTAATAAACTTTCTTATGATTGGCAGATTTCTGTTTTTGTGTCCTTTATGTTGCATCCCTACAGCCAGGGTTGTAAACATCAATGATCATCACATCACAAGGTGAACTACACTATACTGGGCATAAGGTGAACATGATGGCATTGATTTACTAATTAGATTCAATATAGTTTCCATTGAAGGGGTTTTGTCAGTATTTGATCTTCCTATTGAGAGTCAAACTATGTGTGAATGATTACATAGTCTTAGTTCTTGTGACCATGTGATGTTTATACAGTTTGGAGGATACCATTATCTTCAGTCGGGGGTAATTGCCTCTATTGTCTTTAGATGATTTGATTTAGTGGTCACCTCTGAGGCTGTGTAAGATCAATCACTTTCAAAGAATGTCAGCATCTTTAAGGACTGCCCACTGAATGCCTATAAGATGCGATGTAAAGTTCCCTTACTGTGCGTTCACACCAAACGTGAATAGCGCGGTGTAATTGGACGCTTGAACATTTTGAATCCATTCGCACGTCATTTTGAATCCATTCGCGAAATTGACGCACGTAAAAAGCAAAAGTTTGAAGCAAAATTGACGCGCGTCTGAGGCGAAATCCGCTTGTCTGTTTGCAAGATGGCTGATGTTGATCGAGCATTAATCGAGAGAGTTACCGCATCAGAGCGAGGATCACCCTTCAGGACACCAACTATAGGCGCTCTATCCCAGCTGCAGAGCGCCTGTCCATCTGTCTTCGATTAGAAAATGTATATGAAATTTTAAATACAGTATATTAAATACTGACAAACCATCAATGTTTTTCAAACTGTGGTACGGATACCACTGTTGGTGCTCTTTCTAGTGATACTCACTAGTATATACTCACTTTCTAGTGATACTCAGTTAACTGCTATATTGAATATTATATTCTGCTATATTGCTATACTCCATTTTGAATGAGTGACTCCGGGCGGGAGTTTATCCCGTCACTTCACCACGTGACAGCAGCAAGCAGGCTCCTGATTGGTTAACGCGGCGCGAACAGACGCCAAAGTTCAGATTTTTCAACTCGTGCGTCAGACGCGAATTTGCATCAAACGCGTGAAAGCACAATAGCACCATTAAAATAATTTGCGCATTATCGCACCAGACGCTCAATTCGCGTCCACCGCGCCGCGCTAAACGCCTCATTCGCGCCGCAGGACCTCCAGACAAGCGTAAATGCGTCTTTACATTGACTTAACATTGAAATTACTCGCGCCAGACACTCTATTCGCCTTTGGTGTGAACGCAGCATTAGTCAGACTTGATGACCTCAGCTACCGACAGCTCGTGTTCTCAATAAAGAATCCTGCTGAAGATACAACCAAGTCTCCTGGTCTTCACTTCTGAGTTTTCTGCACACGTCACCTCAGCTAATCCGCCTCGCTGCACATTTACGTTTATCCAGGAGTGACGCTGCCAAGATGGCGACGGCCGGCTCCGCTCACTTTGGGCTTCAGAAATGCTCTTAAGAAACACTAGGGGTGACGTCACGCACACTACTTATTTATTTATAGTCTATGGTAGGGATGCATAAAGCACAGGTCACTTTCAAAGCGATTTCCTCGTTTGAATGACTAGATTTTGCCCATAAGTGTACGATTGTTGGCGAGAATAAGCTGCAATTTGGACTCCTGTAATGCTTGAAGTCTTGACTGTCTACATGAGACCCCTTCATACTTATTTAGGCTTCTAGACACTTGACTGCAAGTCCTGGTTATGTTGAACGTGTGCCGTGTCTCACCTGTGAGCACGTGAGCCTGCTGTTGGCCCCCGGGGACCTCAGAGAAGCCCACGAGGTTGGAGAAGCGTGTCTGGAGCCGGGCAGGGCCGCTCCGGTGGCTGGGCTGCCCTGGGGGATCGCACCGGTGGTGGGGTGGAAGAACTCAGCTGGGAGATGGAAGAGAGGTGAAGACGTCTGGCTGTCTCCTCCAGAAACATCTGCCACACACACACACACACACACACACACACACACTATCAGCTGTTTCAGTTCAATTAACTGTGCAAAACCACATCTTTTCAAAATGTGACTAGTTGTGCATTTTCATTAACACATCATAACTGTTCTTTGATAGAGGTTCTTTAAAAAACAAACAAAAATTTTATAAAGTTTTTCAGGAGTACTTTGATGTTGGCTTGAGAAAGACTAACCAGAAAGTTTGAAGTAGTTTGAATAGCTTTTAATGCCATGGAGTCTCAAACAGACAGATAAACAGAGTGTAAGGTGATGCTAGGGTGATATAGGTGGTTGCAAAAGTTTGTTTGGCCTGGTTGCAAGATGTTTACTAGGTTGTTCTAGGTTGCTGTTAGAAGTTTGCAATATAGTTGCTGGGGTGTTGCTAAGGCGTTCTGACCATTTTCCAAGGTGTTGCAAGGCGTTCTGACCATTTTCCAAGGTGTTGCTATGCGGTTGTTATGGCGTTGTAGGTGGTTGGAAAATGTGTACTTGGGTGCTGGCATTGCTAGGGTGTTCTGGGTAGTTGCTAGGGTGATCTGGGTGGTTGCATGGTTTTCCCAGGTGGTTGCTATGGAGTTGCTAGGGTGTTGCTTTGGAGATGGTAGGGCGCTCTGGGGGGTTGCAAGGTTGTTTGATCTGGTTGCAAGATGTTACCTAGATTGTTTTATGTTGCAGTTAGAAGTTTGCAATATGGTTGCTAGGGTGTTCTGACCATTTTTCAAGGTGTTGCTATGCGGATGTTATGGTGTTGTAAGTGGTTGGAAGATGCTTACTAGGGTGCTGGCATTGCTAGGATATTCTGGGTGGTTGCAAAAGTGTTGCTGGTGGTTGCCTGGTTTTCCCAGGTGGTTGTTATGGAGTTGCTATGGTGTTATGGGTGGTGATTAAGTTGTTGCTATGGTGTTGTAGGTGGTTGCTAGGGTGTTGCTATGGAGATGGTAGGGCGCTCTGGATGTTTGCAAGGGTTTTTGGACTGGTTGCAAGACGTTCACTAGGTTGTTGCTATGGTATTGTAGGTGGTTGCAAGATGCTTACTAGGGTGCTGGCATCGCTAGGGTGTACAGGAAAAAGCTGGATGGATTAATGGAACATAACACAAGATGTATGTTAACTCGACACAACCTCTTAAAGAGTGAGAACACATCTGATGTGAACGCCCTGCAGGAGCTGAGAGAACACACAGACCTCCGGTGTGTGCTGGAGACTGGAGCCGGTGACCTCTAACCTCACGCCTCACTTCCTGTTCATGTCTTCCTCTTCCCGGGCTGGATCCCTCGCTTCTGCTCACGACCTCTTTTGTGCTCAAGCCCCCGCTGCCCTCTTCCTCCTGCACACACACACACACACACACGTCTTTGGTTGCTGTGTCTCATCACTATTATCATGCTTTATCTACAGTGTGACGCTGCATATTAGGACTGAATGAGATTTGAGAGAGAAAGTTTTTCCCCCTATTAAAAACAAATAAACACAAAGGACATCAATTGAGTGCAATCAAACTGAGTGCAGATTTGAAAAAAAGCAAAAGCTAATTAATTAGTTTTCCCTGGCACACTTGATAAAATAAAAAATCCTTTATTTTTACATGGCAATAAACAATAGATAAAGAGAGACACCTCCCTTCAGGCCGAAACACAGAGGGGAGCCTCTTATCTTCTCTTATAGTCATGTTAATTAAAGGCTTTTAGAAGTAAATTATAAAAATGGCAAGGATAGATTTACAATTAGTGAAGTTTGAGTTATTATTAATATTTATACACTACTGGGGGTTTGGGGTCAGTAAGATTTTATTCAACAAGGATGCATTAATTTATCAAAAGAGACAGAAAAATAATTTATAATATTACAAAAGATTTCTAAATATTCATTGAAACACTGATAATAAATGTTTCTTGATCATCAAATCATCATATTAGAGTGATTTGTGAAGGATCATGTGACACTGAAGACTGGAGTAATGATGCTGAAATTCAGCTTTGATCACAGGAATAAATTACACTTTACTATATATTCACATAGAAAACAGCTGATTTACACTGGGATCATATTTCACAAAATTACCTTTTTTTTGTTGTTGTTGTTGTTTCAAATAAATGCAGCCTTGGTGAAAATCTTACAGACCTCAAACTTTTGAACACTATATTGTTCCAGTCATATATGTTTGAAACACCATAAGGTGACACGATGCTTTTTATTGAAGTGAATTATTCCTTTATAGTGTTCAGTGCAAGTCTTGAGTCTCCACACGAGTCGAGTCTGACAGCAGAAACACAGATCGAGCGAAAACACACACTCACACACACACATACTCGCATAATCACACTCGCACACAGTCACAAACACACACTCACACACTCACTCGCATAATCACACTCGCACACAGTCACAAACACACAGTCACAAACACACACTTTCACACATACTCACATAATCACACTCGCACACATACTCGCACACTCACACACACACTCACACACAAACACACACACACACACACACACACACACACCTTACAGTCTCTGTCCAGTAGCTGGTACACACAGATCG
>FLSR01004866.1:5301206-5311772 GCA_900092035.1 Leuciscus waleckii | reverse complement strand
CGTACACACACAACGATGTGTTGTGTGTCTCAGGCTGTTCTTTCACACTCACACACACACACACACACACACACACACACACACACACACAGTATGGTCCGTCACGGCAGGGTTTGAAACGCTGCATCTTTCATCGTGACTGTAGGAGATTTCACACTTCATGCATAAATATTCAGCTGTGAATCCTCATGTTTTAGACGCATTTTTCCATGTTCGTTTCATTTAGAATTACTCTTACATATAATATAATCAGCCATGATGATTATTTCAGCAACTCTGAGCAAGCGTGATCTTTCATAAGCTGGTGTTCTGCCTGTCTGTCATGAGGGATTCTGATTCTGATTCCACTGAATGATTCATTAGCACAGCTTTAGGCGCTGATACACTACTGCACAGCTTTCTTCATTCTTCACTGAGGGGTAAGAAGAAGTTGGAAACCCCTTTGCAGTGATATACTGTTCACGAACCTCCCGACTCGTTCATTGCTGAGAGCGACGGTTAGATGAATATGTAAATATGTGTGCTTTCCTCTCAATAACAGTAATAAACACAGCAGAAATGCCAGCGGTGAGAAAACAGCGGTTCAGAAAGCATCTGATCATTTGATTTGATTTTTTTACATATTTTTATTCACATACACATACATATATTCATATGCACTTGAGATAAAACAAAGAACAAAACAATAATTCATAGAGACGTGGATCTGTTAGCATCAACTCTTCAGTCACTCACCTTTATTTATCCACTTTGTTTTGCAACGCGGAAGTAAATAGTCGCAGAGTAGACGGTATTCGATGCGTATCATTTAACAAACTCCATCTTTGCTTATGCTGTGAGTTTGAGTTGCTTATGACGTTCATATGACGCAAACTCTGAATCAACATGCAGCAATGCTATATTTTCTAAATGTCATAATCATTTGTTAACAAACAAGTATTCATTACTTCAATGAGCTCATTGTATCTGCATTAAATTATTACATTGTTTAAAATAATACATTTTTAGCTAACTGTGATTTCTTTATATGTACATTTCTGAAATACATAACTTAGACAGTTCCCTCTGATAACAGATCACTCTAGACTGTAATGTGGACTCATGCATTTTCTGTAAAGCTGCTTTGAAATGATGTGTATTGTGACAAATAAACGTGAATGTGCGCCATTTCACCAGATTTGTAAACCTTTTGACCGGTGACCAATTACAGTGACTTTAACATTTCTATAGTAAAGAAGTGGCCAAATATTAAAGAGATGATCTTCTGTGGGTCTGCCATTAACGAAGTGGAAAGAGCAAACGTACGGATATTTTGGCGGTTTCTCACAAATGTGTTAGCCTGGCTCCACCCTCCTACGTGCTTACGCTCAATTTCCATTTTCCTTCAGTACGTGGTCTGGGTTTGCGGATATTCGCGGGTTTCTCCAGCCAATTTTTACCTGTCCAATCAGCGAACAGAGGGAGTGGCTGAGAACGATGACGTTGAGGTTGTGCGCTAGTTTGAGTTGTAGTTCAGTAATGGCGGCAGAGAAAGATGCGAGCAACGCTGCAGAATATCCAGAAGTTAAAGCCGGAGCAAGAACACCTCCCCATGGGGTTCGGCAAAAGTTTGATTTTGACATACCTCACGACCAAACGTTAGCGATTGGTTATGGCAGATCCAGAGTGGCTCTCGGCAGATCCAATAGTTTTAATCTTCAACAGAGAACCCGCCTTAAAGGAAGTTAACACTTGTCAATGGGGAGTGGCCAGACTCTCTGTATAGGACCAGGCTACAAATGTGTCACTCAAATACACACAAGAGAAATACATAAATGTGGCAAGGGGGTCGAGGTTCAGCGAGGTCTGTGACGGGAGAGAGAATCGGGAGACAAGCGCGGCGTAAGTGGGTCAAGTGCAAGTGACAAACACCTGTGTCTGTTTCAGTAATTGGCATGAAGAGACCATAAAAGCCACCTGGGAGATGAGAGCGGCAGAGAGGGACTGACTGAGACGCGGAAGCATGAGTTGTAGTTCAGTAATGGCGGCGGAGAAAGATGCGAGCGAAGCCATTCGGTCCATTGTGGCAACGCTGCTGAATATCCAGAAGTTAAAGGCGGAGCAAGAACAATCTTTGCTGAGTTTTGTTGGAGGCCATGATGTTGTGGCCCTCCTGCCCACGGGGTTCGGGAAAAGTTTGGTTTTCCAGCTCGCTCCGTTAGTGTGTAGGGTTACGTCACGACCAAACGCTAGCGATTGGTTATGGCAGATCCAGAGTGGCTCTGGGTAGATCCAGTAGTTTTAAACTCAACGGAGTACCCACCTTCAAGGAAGTTAACGCTTGTCAATGGAGCGTGGCTGGACTCTCTGTACACATGAAATATAAGAGAGTCTGGTAGGACCAAGCTTGTCATATTGTGCATTTCAGTTAACATCCAAACAAGCAAAACAATTGACATGTTATGAATACTAATGTGATCAAGCTGCTGGTTCACAGAGTCAGAAAATAGCTAATGCTCAGTTATGACCTGTAGAGTAATGCAAAATTTCGAGTGCATGCCACTCTTTATTAGCGAACATTGCATTTATGCAAAGAGAAAATCACAATTACTTCTGTACTTCTGTTATTTAGAATAAAAGAACAGATTAACATCACACTCACTTTGTCTGGTTATCAAGTACAATACTGTGCATGCAAACATACCCACTGTAACAAGAAAAGTCAAAAGTTTTTGACCATCAATCTCAGATTTCATCTGTTTTGTCCTTAATAAATATGCTAGCACTCGCCACCTATATCTGTGACAGGTTTATATCCTCTCCTGCTTCTCCTTTTGGATCCTCCCAGTTCTTGCTGGTACAGAGAGTTCTGAAAGTTAGACTCATGGTATGAATGTCATGAATTTTCACTGTGCCACTGGCCGGATTGCTCCGAGTAATTGCATTCCACTGGAAGCTCCTGACCCTCATTTGCTGCCTGTGGCAGATCTGGAGTCCAGATCGCAGTCCATCCCTGCCATATATCGCCCTCCCTTCTCTTCTAATGCACAATAAAAACCCAGGAATGCTCCGGATGTCGACGCTGATGGCTGCAAAATCCCTCCACTGAGTAATGCTGTATACTCAGCAGCACACACCAAAGTATATTACATTGATTATTCCAACAAGATGCTCTAGAAACGTTACGAATATTCTGTCTTTATAAGAGAAAAATGTGATGAATGTACTAATGAATCAGATTTCATAAGGTTTACTTACTGCCAAGTATGCACACTATACTCTCAGTCGACAGAGGGCAACCATTTGTGTGTCAAACCGTGATGCGGCCCGATGCAATATATACAACACAATGCCAAGGATTCTGCCGAGAGAAGCAAAGGCGCTGATTTCGGAAGCAATGAACCTGTTTATTTGGCCTGTCAAAATCCTAAAACACGGCTCAGGGCTCATTTGGTTATTACGGCAATCACGCTCTTTAGTATTCCAGCAGTCAGTGAAATCTCCCAGCGCAGCTGAGGCTCCGATCTCTTTATTTGCTCTTTTCTCCAGAGAGCGTCACAGGACTTGTACTCTCTCCTCCATCCAGACACGCTCACCAGTGTCTTTCAGTCTCCCCTGCTCCGCCAACAGATGTTCATTTATACAGATGACCCTTTCTTTCTGCTGTTTAATTACTCTTTGTCCTCTTTTTTAATGAACCAGCCCGTGCGCTAGCGCCGCAGAGACGTCCCGCAAGAACACCTGAGCGCTTCTGCAGGAGTGTGTCTCTGCAATCGAAATTTGAGAATCACAGTATTCACTGATGCATGCGAGAATAAATACGAATCATAAGAGTTTCATAATGGAAGCTATAAGCACCGGGCCTACGACAGACAGGTTATGGAAGCTTTTGTTGGGACTTTTTGATGTGATTGCGTGCAAAGAGTGACTGATGATATGAGCTCCTGAAAGGTTTCTGTTTACGCTTGACTAGCTCTTCGAATTTATACTGACACCTAACGGCACGGATGCATGAAGTTGGCTTATTATGATGATTACCATGATGTTTGTTCATCTGCTGCTTTTCATATATTTTTCACAAGCTCATCAATTATACTACACTGTACAAAGTAAACCTGTGAAATTTGAAAACTGTATATGTCATTAACTGATATAATGTTAAAGAGGATCTATTATGCCCTTTTAAAAGTCTTGATTTTGTTTTTGTGCTCTACTAGTAGCCTAGATGTTTTCCTGCTTGAATGTTGATTATTTTCCTCATATTCTCCATTGTGCAGCTCCTCTCTTCCCAGTCAGGAACGCTCTGTTTAGTTCCTGTCTCTATGAAGCCCCTCCTTCTGAAAAGCACACTGTGCTCTGATTGGTCGGCTGGAGCAGTGTGTTGTGATTGGTCGAGCGCTTTTAGTGTGTTTGGGTAATGCCCCGCCCCTTACATAACCACCAGTTTAACACACTACTAACTAACTAATACACTACTAACTAATCAACCAGGCCCCGCCCCTTTATTCTGCGTATTAATTATTTAAATGAGGAATATTGTGACATGTTCATTCCCGGAAGAAAACTCAAGACTACAATGGAGGCGTTTCAGGAGTTCAGAAACACTGACACTGATATAGAGAAGAACTAACTTTGCAGAGCTTTTTCCTCCTCAAAAAACAACATTACAAAAAAGCATCATAGGTCCTCTTTATTATTCCATCTACACTAATAAAATCTGTTTTGTACCTTTATAATATACTAATAACCACCATAATAATACAGGTGGTAAAAGAGAAACATAATTAATTAAAGCTGAGATAAATAGTAATATATGTACACACACAAATAAAAAACAACATGGCAACCATGGCAAATAATGCAAAATAAACAACATAAAATGTAACTTAAACAAAATACAGTACCATCAAATGTAAAGTGTCACGCAGGGAATTATGGGAATGTCAATTTACAGGCTTTACTATGGTATTTTGACATTCTTTATTAAAATCACATTTAGTTTTACAGTGTACACACATTAACATGCAGTAACTGATCATCTAATTGTCTTTAATTTGACTTCAATTTGAATAGAAGATAAACATTTATTTTTTATTAAATGTAGATATTTCTGATGTACAATAAATATTCCGCGGTTGAAAAAGAAAAATACTGAGATGTAAAAAAAAAAAAAAAACTTTAATATCCAGCCTTCAGCCATTGTGTGAAAAAAGCAGCGAGAAATAGATTCACTCTGGTGATCAATATTAAAGTCCCTGTTAGATTTATTTTTTTTTCTCTATGTTGAAAGCATGAAAATATATGTGCAACCTCTATATTACACAATACATATAAATTATTATCTTTTTTAATGGTCAAGTATGTCAGCTGATTGGTGGCACAAGTCAACATCAACAAAATATATATATATAAATAATAATAATAATTTTGTAAGATTTGCAATTTCAAAATTCCCCTTCTAGTTCCTTCCCCTAAACACTGCATTGAACCATAAATTGTCATGTTGAACTGCTTATGTTTTGATGGTCACTGAGCCAGTCTTCAGGAGTCAACCTAAAACTCGTTCATATACAGTCTCTGCGTATTAAAACTGCAATATAAGAAAGCAGAGAATCCACACTTCACAGTCATAAGCTTCTTAATCTGCCCCACTTATTTATTCTGCTTGTGTCTCAGTCAGCTTTAAAAATGCAGTGAGAATACTTAGATATTCATCATGGCAACAGTAATAAGTTTCCACATTATTAATTTCCAATAAGGGTGACCCTGGAATGGGAGAGTAACTGAGATCGCAGTCCTGCAATCTGCACTGTGCCCTTGAGATAGTCACAAACCTCATGTTGCTTGAAGGGAACTGTCCGTGTAATTAGTTTACTGCAATTTGCTTTGAATTTAAACGGACGGTTAATGTTTTGAAGACAGAAGGTTTTGTTCCAGCGGTGGTCTTATGTCCTGATCACACCAAGAATGATAACTATAAAGATCATGATAACTATATCAGCGACCATATAGTTATCGTGATATCGTTTATTATAAGTGTGTGCTGCAGTTTCGCTTTAAACGCTCCAGAGCTAGAGGTGGATTCTGATTGGCTGTCAATGTTTTTTTTATTGTTCGGCTGTAAAAAAAAAAAAAAAGTTCTGAAAGTGATTCCAACAGTTTCTCTGTTATATTATCATTATAGTTGTGATGTGGACACTGCATTCTTTTATATTTAGATTTTTTTTTTAAACTATATATATTAGAGAGAGTATATATACTGTTATCATTTTAGTTTTTTTTATATTTCATCTATAAATTCTTTAGTATGCTGTAAATAATCACAAAAAAAAGGCAAACTACAGCTACAGGTTTTATATTACTATACAAAAAAAAAAAAAAAAAAAAAACGGAAAAACAATAAGCTCACAAGATTGATATTTCATTGGTTCTCTCTTGTTTTTGCATGTGTTCATAATTTCTTTGTATGACAGCATGGCCAGAAATGATGTCTGCACAATTTGACATGTTTCATTGCATTATCACAAATAAAACAATCGACTCCAAGCACAACTATGCAATACGCTTTAACACATTTTTTATAACATTTGAATAAAGGGTGAAGATGTAAATTTTCCTCGGCCGGACATCACTATTGGCCAGGACTGTACAGGGATGAGATGTCAGTCAGAGTCAGCTAAACTTGTCGGCCATTTTGCACGATGGAAACACAATCTGCCTAAAATAAAATGCATAAAATGAACTGATCTTATTCATTATAATACTGAATCTAATTAAATATGTTCTGATTGAACGCTCTGGCACCGGCTCAGATTTCCACAAAGATCGGTGGATACATTTTGCCACATTTTATTTCTAAAATATATTGTGATATTGTGTGCACGAATAAAAACTGTATGAAATGCGTTCAACCAATATAAAGTATGTATTGTGTAAACACAGTGGTTGTGAAGTGTGTTTTACAAAACTGCACAGGATTTAAGCTAACCTAGAAATATTAACCCATGCACTTAAAATAAAAAATAAGTTAGTAAAATTAGCTGGCATAAATCTAACCATTCTCCTGGGTTAAAATAACCCACAGTTGGGTTCGTCCATATTCGACCCATCCGAAGGTTACAAAACAACCCAAATTTGGGTCAATTTCAACCCAGCGTTTTGTAGAGTGAATTCTTTTGTCTTGTTTCTGTGCTAGAAAGGCATGTGGGTGCATCCAGTGTGTAATGAAGGAACTGATCACTCTGTGCACACGCCTCTCGTACGCCGCTGAGAGAGCCTTTGCAATTACTGCTTCCAATTTCTGGCAGCTGCACTGGTGTAGAGACAAGCTTTTAAAAGCCACTGGACATTCAGTTTAGGGAGGATTGTAGCGTGAGGGCTGCTGGCGCTGGGAGCTTTCGACTTGGGAAATATTTTTATTTTCAGTCTAGTTTCCTGCTGCACACAGACCAAATCACAATTCACAAACTGTACTATTTATGCAGCGTATAGTGTGAAAATACTTTAAATATCGTAAGGTATTTCTGGCAGATCTTCAAAGTACGACTACGAATCCGATATGCAATTTCACAACATTGTATTAATCGCAACTCAAATGTACTTCTCTTTTTTTTTTTTTTATGTAGATCTGGAAAAATATAAGGTGACACATTTTTTATTGAACACCGAGTTGAACAAGAGGACAATTCTCGACTGTTCACCCACAATGCTGAATGACATCTAGAGGATGAAACCATCACATAAGAACCAAATGAAAAAGGTTTGGAACAATGTGTTGATGAGTCCCTGACATGATATCTCCAAAGAGATCCACAGGTCACGTCAATAACGCCAGAGTGACGAGCAACACAAAGAGGCGTATTGATCCCAGCCTTTCTTCTGCTGGCCTTCCTCAATGCTCAGTCTCTCTGCTTTTCACATATCAATGCTCTGCTCTCATATGCATGTGCACATGGACTGTGCGGCATTCACAACTCAACTAAAAACGCCACATAAACACACATTTACTGTGTGTATTTATTCAAGGAATAATTGAATTATTAGAACATAATGCACACCCAGTTTGAACTGTAATGCGGTCGAAACCTGCCTGGAACTACTTTAGCCGTGCGTTTCCCTGAAAATAATTGCATACAAATGCATTCTACATATATCAAGTAAAATCATGTCAAAATAACACAGCCATCAAAATAGAAGTTAATTAGCCAGCTCATGCAAAACATAGAAACATGCCCACCACAGTTTTGCATTGGCTGTATGGCTAATCAACTTTTATTTGATAGCTGTGTTAATTATTTTACGTAGTATTATATCTGCCTAATTGGCTGAGAAAAAATATTCTACATATCAGTGAAATTATATGCAATTTAGAAAAAAAGAAAAAAGTCAGTGAAATTATATGCATATTTAGAAAAAAAGAAAAAAGAAAAAAAAAACGTGTTGGAGATAATGAGATTCCTCTATTGTGTGACTGTATTGAATTTATTGAATTACAATTCATTATATTTCTCTTCCTGCCATTCAAATTCAATTACAATAAAGAACATCCTGCATGATGTTGCCAGTAATTCAAATCCATGAATCGAAAAATTGTTGAAAAGACATTTACTCACATCTAAATGATATCACAGCACAAACGACCGCCTTTATACCATTTATGTCTTTTTATATTCATCTCACAAGCACCCAACAAACAATACAATAAGCCACATGATCTCCGACTGCAACAATGCCAGAATATTCAGCTCATGTCTTTGCCATCTCTCCCTGCATTAGCCGTGCGGTGTTTAAAAAGCCCCGGTGCCGTTCGGGTCTCTTCTGCCACTCTTCTTTGGAATTACTGTTATCAGGTGCATATTCATTTCAGCTGCAGAATGAAGGGAGGAGAGATGGAGTGATAACGGGCGAGGAAGTGGGAAAGAGAGGTAGAGATATGAGCAGAAGTGAATATGTGCATTCTAATGAAGCACACAATAAAACGGTTCACATCCAGAGAGGTTGACATTTCCTTGACCTTCAGCCCTGGAAACAGCACCCGACTGAAATGAAGAGAAAGAAGAGAGTGCTAATGAGGATGACACCGAGAGAAATGGCTCCCTTGGGCCACGTGTCAAACCTACAGCACACACCCCTCACCCTCATGACACCGATGCACGGCAACATGAGGAGATGTGATCAATGCTGAGACCTGGACACTCGAAGGGTGACAGCTTTATTTTGAACTCGTATCAATAAAAGTGATTTGCCAAGATGGATTTGGATTTTCGGTCAAGCCTTCTTCCGTTTGACCCAAAAGGGCAAAGTTTAGCTGGTTAACATGGACCAGTTCGCCCCTGCGGTAGATGCAGAAACTACACCATTATACTGGCAAAAAGCATCTTTCTCAATGCCAGGCACTCAGAAGTAGCTGTGCATTATGATGGAATATTATTTAAGAGAAATACCATAGTAAATGCTTATTTATTTCTTAAAAGTGGACTCATTACTGCCTGTATTAGTGAGCATCAGAAGCCATTGGAGTGGCATCAACTCCCCTCTTCGATTGATTGGCTAGAGGAGGAGCTGTCAATCTAGAACTAATGGACCAATGGTGACGCTTCAGCCCGCCCTAATTTACATGAAACTCCAACTGCAACATTTTGGAAGAGCAAGCGCAGAACATGGAAAGAAGAGCGAAGAGAAAAACTGCACACGCGTCCAAAAAAATTAAATATGAGCAGAAAATGCAAGAAAGCACAAAGTACAGAGTAATAAAACCAAGGAAAACATAATTTTAAAGAAAACATGAACATAAGTTTAAGTTTTGTGCAAAATATTTTTTTTATGTTTCAAGTTTTTATTCATGCTTGTTATTTTTTGAATCACGTTTATTATTTTTTGATCCGTGGCCCCAATACATTTGGCGGGATATTGATCCCATACAGGCACTGCACGTCCGCGCTTCAGAGTCTTGCCTTTTGCATTCCGTCAATATTACGTTATTAGAAAGAAAAAAAACATTTAGAAAATCGATTTTTGACATTTGTGAATCGATTCAGAATCGTCCACGTCCGCATCGCGATGCATCTAAGAATCGATTTTTTTCCCCGATTGTAGTTTTCCTGTGAATTATTAGCATTTACATCTCAGGTGACTGGCACTCAAAAAAAGTAAGTAAAGATGAAGCCAAGATGGGAACATGCTGGTCATGTACTGGTGAGATGAATGTGAATGTTAACGGATAGCTTTCAATAGGTGTTATACACCACCAAGGTTCTAAGAATGAAGTGAAAAGCTTTAAGCCTGGCTCATGAATATTAATTAGTTTATTTAAACTTTGCCCTGTAGATTTAACTGATTCACTGAAAGATGGATGATGATGGATGGATGGATGGATGGGTGCATGGAGGAGTGGATGAGTGGATGGATGGGTGCATGGAAGAATGGAAGGATGGATGGATGACTGCATGTTGGAAGAGTGGATGGATGGGTGGATGGATGGATGAATGAGTGCATGGAGGAGTGGATGGAAGAGTGGATGGATGAGTGCATGGATGGGTGGATGGATGGATGAGTGCATGGAGGAGTGGATGGAAGAGTGGATGGATG
>FLSR01004866.1:5271474-5301116 GCA_900092035.1 Leuciscus waleckii | reverse complement strand
TGGATGGATGGATGGATGGATGGATGGATGGATGGATGGATGGATGGATGGATGGATGGATGGATGGATGGATGACGGATAGATGGATGACTGCATGGAAGAGTGGATGGTTGGTGGATGATGGATGAGTGCATGGATGAGTGCATGGAGGAGTGGATGGAAGAGTGGATGGATGGATGGATGGGTGGATGACTGCATGGAGGAGTGGATGGAAGAGTGGATGGATGGATGGATGGATGGATAGGTGGATGGATGGATGGATGGATGACTGCATGGAAGAGTGGATGGATGGTGGATGGATGGATGAGTGCATGGAGGAGTGGATGGATGGTGGATGGATGGATGAGTGCATGGAGGAGTGATGGATGGGTGGATGGATGGATGGATGGATGGAGGAGTGGATGGAAGAGTGGATGGATGGATGGATGGATGGATGCATGGTCCCTGTAGTTGCACTAAAACCTCAGACAAGTTTGGAAACTTGTATCGAAACATGTATTTACTTATATCCCTCATTAAGCACATTAACATCAATACGCATCATTGCAATGAACCTGTGATGACAAAATGCTGGAGCTCAGCCCTCCTGCAGCACTCGTTTGGGTTTCTGTGCTGGATTCAACTCGCCTTACTGCTTAGAAACATCAAATGGACAATAAGATACATGAATAAAATAATAGAAAACCATTTCTGTGCACAAATGAAATTAGGTATATTGCTCAAATCAATTTGGTATTAAAAAATACACCCCATCCCCTACAAAAATGTAAGTTTACCTAATGTACAGGCCAATATACATGAAACGACTGTTTTTGATTAGGAATTATGACTTGCACTTGCAGAGCAGAATAGAAAACTAAATATGTCATGTGCCAAATAGACTCTGGCCTTCAGGCCTCTAGCTGTCAGTTTTCATTAGTTTTATCATCTATCATTCACTCTGTTGTATGAAAATACATATTATCAGAGGTCTGAAGCAGGGACCATCATTACTACTATTCTGATTTGGCTGTTATTAGTTAACCGGAAATTGCAATATTTTATCAGCGTATTTTACCCCTCGTTCAGTAGAGAAAAATTATATTCTTTGAACTACAAAAGCAGAGACATTTTAAAGCAATTACGCATCTATATTCAGTTTCAAACAGGGTAACAAGAAATAAACAACACAACAGCCTAAAAAAAGAACTTCATGTCAACGTTCTGGAGTCGGCGTTGAAAATGGAATACAGACAGTGTCGAAAACCATTGCTGTTGTTTTGTCCTCGTATCCAATCCATCATCATTACGAGAGAAATAAGAGCAGTGTTTGGGGAGACAGAGAGATGGGAAACATTCCATTGTAATTCAGCAAAAAACATGCGCTGCTCTCCAAATTTTCATTTACGTCTGCCCAGCGGGCACGCATGCCTGAGTCCAAGGATCAACAAATAAAGCCCATGTGGGCAAATTTAAGTCGTCACTTGGAGAAACCTGCAAGGCATTTATGAAGCCACAGCCAGACTTATAGACAATCATTTATTTGCCTAAGTGCAACACAAGCTCGGCACGCACAAGTGTATTGGTTTATCATCGGCGGCACCCATGACAGATGGCATGATTTATTGTTTGTCACGTTTAGGGGAATTCATTGTCTGCTTTTAGAAACACTCTTTAATATACGCCTCCTGCTGGTAAAGTCATGCACGAAGCCTGCGCGACCTTGTTATCTGCAATGAGAACATGATCTGGTGTTTTATTGTAGTGGTAATTTTAGTCTTTGTCATAGTTTACTACAGATGAATTGTTTTATGCTCAATAATACTCTGTTTATTACCAGGACTTTGTGAAAAGAGTTTCAGCAACACAGCCTGGGGATTTCATTCAACTTCAGATTCTTTTTCTTTAGTTATTTATCAAAGCAACTTTATAAACCTGATTTTTTTATATCATCTCAACCAGAGGTCCCTGGCTAAAATTTTTGATTTTTATCATTTTTTTCTTCTTCTGGTGAAACAAATACATAAATGAAGAAGCCAAAATATTAAATGCCATGAAAGTATATTTACTGAGTAATTCACAGTTTTGTAGAGGAGAGTCAAAATGACAATTTGGAGATTTGGAGCCAAATTACAGGAGGGAGAAAATGACTTTAGAAAGACGGCAGCATCATTATTTTATTTTTACACAGAGATTGGTAGGTCTTTTAGTTAAATCTGTTGACTTTAGCAATCTTTGTTGCATTATATGCCAACGGTGAAAGTTCAGAAAATGGCAAAAGTCATTATTGTGTTTTTTCCCCCAAGTTTGCACGCCTGTAACTCAGGAAATATTAAAGATATCTTAATATCCTTTTAGATTCTGGTTCTTAACAAACATTTATTTTGGTATCTTCATTCTAAAGGCCCAATATGGTTGAGTCCACAGATGTGGAGATCTTAATGAGGCTCCATGAGTAAAGTGGTCAATTGTACACATTTTTAGTGGTCAAAAACAAAGTGTGGGTCACTTTGCGTAAGCTGATACTTTTTTTTCTTTTAAAGAGGAATGTCTGAAGAACAAATAATGTTGAAACTAGAAATGTATGTATTTTTTTTCTATCAACACAATTGCATAGAACATACCTGTCTGAGAGCCATAAATATTCTTTTTCCAAAGTTTGCATGCCTGAAACTCAAAGGTAAATAATTTATCATAAATACTGCAATATTCCATAAAAAAAAAAGATATATAAGCTATATATATATATACACACACACATTTTGATTTCATGGTGACTTTAAATATTAAAAATAGACCACTATACAAAAAGGTTATATTGGCCAATAACCACTATGGTAGCGATATATTGTGCATCCCTAAAAACAGTCATAGTGCAGATGCAGATGGGCCTCGTCCCAACAAACACGCTGACACTTTAATATCTGTTTTTCTCTTGGATTCACACTGCGAGTGGAAAGGGTCTCTGCGTTGCCTGGGTAACCGGCTGTCTCGAGCGCAGCGCTTCATGACCGGTCCCAGGAGCCGAGACCGGTCAGACTCGGTCCCATCTTCTCCATGGTTACGTACCCAAGGTCCCTATTTAATGAGAGCCAGCCTCTGCGGAGAGATGGCCCACATGTCACAAATAATCCCATCTGAAGAGCACTGTGTGAGGAAAGGGGAAAAAGCCACAAATCCAACTTATGTGATTCTGCCAAGAGAAGTGCACTGTTTCACTCTATATCAGTCCTCTCTCACCCCTTCACATCTGCAGTCCTAACACACACACACACACACACACGCACACACACATTCTTAGCTTTAAAAAGTGGGGAACATATCAGCCGAAAACCTTTGTCTGCACTTGATTCTACTTTTGATTTGAGCAGCAGTGATAAACAACACTAACAATAATAGAACAAAATCCCTAAAACATTGAATGTAAACTTGACTTATATTATAATAGTTATATTTTAACTAAGATATATTTACTTCAGCTCATCTCATACATGGAATCGTTAATTATTCAGTATAATCTGCCATCATCTGATCTGATAATTTACAAATCTATGGGAAAATATATGACAAAAATGTATTTGTAAATAATAATTTAACATAAATAATAATATTATTACTATTATCATTATTATCATGCAGTTTGTTTTACAGTGTCCTTGTCACATCTGTTACACACTAATGACAGTAAATTATGTATAATTACATGCAACTAACTCTAAACCAATCCCTATTCCTATAGTACTGTAAGTACATGTTGTTAATTAATATTACACAATACTTAAATTTCTAATTATACTGTAACAAAAACGCATACTTTATTATATAATAATAATAATAATAATAATGTGTAACCTTATTATTAATAATAAACATTAATAAAAATAATAAGTCATATTAATATATACGTATATGGGGGACCAAAAGTCTGAGACCAGAATTCTTTAAAATTTAACACAAAATCACAAATGATACTATCAGCATAAAAATGAAAAAAAAGAACAGAAAAAAAAGATATTATTTGTTTGGCTCTCTGTTGTATTGAATGACAGAAGCACTTGAGCTATATGAAACTTGATAATCATGTGATTCAGCATTTAAGACATTTTATGAAAAGCAACACATAAAAAGTGCAGAATCTTAATATTTCTTATTAATTTCCCAATTTTTTTTATTTTTTCATAAAATGTTTACAAATTGAAACTTAAAACAGGAAAAATGTCCGATGTGGTTTCAGGCCTTTGAGCTCCACTGTATGCGATTAAACCTCCAGTAACACGAGAGGAAAGGACAAGTAGAGGAGATTTGAGCTAATGATAGTGATTTCACTGACTGCACTGCCAGCAAAGTCTAAAATGAGCAAATGGGAGACCGTTTCTGTCATCTATACCTGTGGAAATGAGTAAATGACTGGGTGCAAACAGAGTCTTGCATGGATCATTGCACACCCTTGAAATCAGCACCTCCCTACCTTAGACAAGGATCCTTTAAGCTCTCTACAGTTAATGTGTCTTAGACCTTTATCTCAGGAATCTATTCACTGTCTCGGAGTAAATGCTTTAAGAGAATCGGATTCATCACACAGGCTACAAACCAAACCAAGTTCCGGTTTAGCTTAGCTCCCAATGAATCGATTGCTTGTGCTGATCACAGCTTGGACAGATTATGCAAAAACACCAGGACGTCGATCCATTCCCTGTCAAGGCATGATTTTACTAAAAACAAGTATTTAGTTTGTGTCTGGAGAGAATAAAGTCTATAAAAAGAAAGTGTCAGGCACTTGGAAAAAGCCTAGTGGTCATATGGACAATCACGACTTCCAGGACTTTAATTTTAAAAAATGTACAGTCTTGGCTAACGATTTTGTGTTATCAATGGACTGGAGGAATTATTATTTTATTTTTTTACATGCAATATTTTTCGTATGGAAAAACTGTGCTTCTCAGAGTATGCCAACCATAATTTTTAAACATTAATAGTGCAAAGTTTGATCAGCTCTGTCACTTTATAGTTGGTCACAGAAGGAGGGGGAAAAAAAGCTTGGTTTTGCAGATATCTTGCAGAGACATTTAAAGGTTCAAATGAAATGCATTTTTTAAATATTCAGATAAAGTGGTTTTGCACATGCCTAAGGTGCTTCAAAGGGGTTGAGATGATTTTGGAATTACCAAAATATATGTCCGTATCACATTTGCAGAATGACAGGGTTATTCAATTAAAATTTCAAAGCAAATGTTTATGAAACTCATTAGAAGTGACACCGTGGAGTTCGAATATGTCAGCATAAAATGACTCATTAGATGAAGCATGACATCATTACACCAGTTCAAAGTGAAGCCGCTAGCTTGAAGCGTGTTAAACCAGAAGCACACGACAGAAAGTCTCCCAGCACACACAGTACAGCATTAAAACAAGCATGTGCATGATGTGAGCAAAGGGCATTGAAGTCCATGTTGCTATAAAAACAACTTATTTTTGAAAGATTCAAACTACAAGTGTATGAACATAAGATTATGACACCAAGAAAAAAAAACTTCAAAGGTGTTTTTTACCCTACCAGACCGTAAAACAACAGCAGACCTCTCACATGTAATCTGACTTGCTCTCTATCTCGCTCTCTTTCCATCCACTCCATCTAAGATGGCATTTTATTCATCAGAGTGAAGTGCATTATCATAGCTGTCCAACCGAGGTAATTTTGGCCATTTAATGTTTAGAGAGAAGATAACTCAGCAATGGTATTTTTATGATATGCCGCAGCACTCCTCTCCAATCAGAAGAAAAGGTTAATGGGTTAAATATCTGGCACACGCTGGGCTCGAACGAAGGAGAATCCTTCAGAGTCCGGCCTCACGTTAAAATATTCCAATTAATTCTTCAGCAGGCAAGAAGAAGAAGAAGAAACACACACAAAGGGATTAAAATAAATGAAAACATATAATGTATTCCTCAGCATTTATCTGCTTATTTCATGACAATCTCCCATGTATTCTTGTAATTCTGATTCTTCTCAGACCAATCATGTCCATTTCGTCCATTTTTTATTTATTTATTCAGCATTTATTTGTAAGGATGCAGATCCTTGTGACCGGCTACACCAGGTTGACATATTTTAATTCTCTATGGCTAATTTAGAGCTTGGCATTAGTCTCTGTTGTTCCGTTCTGTCAGGTTATGACAATTAAAGGCAATCTTACAAGGTGGATTAAATTCAGATGCCTGCTCCGGCCAGAGGATTCCTCTAATCCCCTATTAAGACTCCTGAAAGAAAAGCTTGTCTTAACAAGGGATTTTCTGCCTCAGGCTCTTAAGATACTTAAACATAAGTTAAACGTTCAGGGCTTTCGGCAGAAAATGGGCAATAGCAATAAATGAAGCATACTGTAAATACATATGCATTCACTCATCCACAATGTTCTGGGAATAGTTTTCGGTTCTAAAAAATAAAACCACTAAAGCACGTTTTTAGGAGCTGGTTAATGGCTAATGTTAATGTAATGTTGAGTTTGAAGCCTACTGTATGTGAGCATCTGTCTTCTCTCTATCTCGCTTTTTCTATTATGTCAAGATCTTAACTTAGTTTAGTACTCACAAAAGCTCGGACATACGCCTAAAATCTCCTTTTGTGTTTGACGGGAGAAAAACAACATAGGGTTGAGTATATGATGACAATATTTTAATTAACAGGTGAACTAGTAATTTTGAGCGTGTCCATAGCAAAAAACATTGGGTTATTTGTTTAACCCAGCCGTTGGGTTACACATATTGGGTCAATATGTTGGGTTATTTTCCAAAAATATTGGGTCATTTTTTAAATCGTTGGGTAATTTCTAGAAATAAAAATAAATATTGAACTCAACTGTTGTGTTATTTTAACCCAACTGAAGTTTAACCCAATGCATTGGGAAGGTGCTATACCAACCCATAGTTGTGTTATTTTTAACCCAACATTTTTAAGTGAGTACTTATAATCTTGCAATTTACTGTAAATGTAGTTTACAGCACTGTAAAAAAAATTGTTGCGATTATTTATCACAACTTAAAATCCAACATTGTTTCAACTTTAAAAAGTATGTGTTCATGCTTGACTTAAAATATTAAGTTTAGTTAACTTTAGTTAAGTTGGATATTTAAGTTGTGATAACTAATCGCAGCCACATTTTTTTACAGTGACTTCAGTTAGAGTCGTTTCAGCCTTTATGAAATGTAATAATCGTTTGCTTTTAACATATCAAAACATTAAGACTGATTTTCCAGATGGACATATTACATAAGGAATCACCCACACATGTATGTCTAGTCTGGCACTTCAGTGCATTTGCATTCTATCGTAAATGACAAGACATTTAAGACTTCAAACAACAAGCACCATATGCTAGAGAGACAAAAATGCCACTTTGAAGCGAGCTGGAGTTGTTGTTCTGTTTGAAGGTAGTCTGTACACAGGGGAGAAAGAGAAGGAAAGAGGGACTGGCCCTCACAGGGGTCACGAGCATCAGCTGAAGAAGAACGTGGAGCGTTCAGAGGAATCCAGTGACACATGATGCTCTCACAAACAAGCTTCTCTCTTCTTCTGCCTGGAAAAGGGAATGAAAAACTTTTACAAAAACAAAACAAAAAAATACACTGACGTTGAAGTGTTTCCCAATAGAATTATATGAACAAACAAATAAATCTGTACTTTTTAATCTTTTCTTGATTCAGGTTGATTAAAGGGTAACTCTCGCCCCAACCTAGGGTCTTTTTGTTAATCTACCCGAGGCAAACTTTCGTGTAAAAGCATAATTAGGATGGAAACGCCACTTTTAAGTTTGACCGTATTTTCGTTTTAGGTTAAATGCCTTGTGAATGGGAGTGAATGGGGCTCTTCTATGATAGCATCAAAATCGCTATTTTTAAAACACTAAGAAGGCTCGACACAACATGAAACTGTGCTGGAAGTATCACCAGGGGCTCTACACATGAACTCCAGCATTGAGAACATTGTTTGTGTACACAGAGTTTACTAAAAAGAAAGATTTTGAACAACTCACTGTGTTTCCGTCCGCCGCCATTTTGACAGTCAAAAATAGTCGATCTCCGTAACAGGGAGGAGAGTAAAGATGGAAAGCTCCTAAAGCTTAGTTCAATATAAATTCACGGATAATTTGTCATTTTGTCGTTAGTGAAAATCAATATTGACCTTGTATTTGAAAAAGGATCCTCATATAAGAAGCAATACTAAAATTCAGAGTCAGTTCATTCACATTCGGAGATCGACTATTTTTGAAAATTTAAAATGAAGATGCATTTGGTAGAAGCAGAAAAGAAAATGTTTCATGCACTCATGGTGCAAAGATCTCGAAGAATGAAAATAAGAGAATGTGAGAATGAAATATAACCTCAGTATGTGGTTATTACACACCTCTCTGCAATAGGGCAATTCCACGCAAAACTGTCACATCCATAACGCCAACTAAATACCATGGCATTGTGTTGGCGTTATGGATGTGACAGTTTTGCGTGGAATTGCCCAATACTTGATTCTGATTGGTCAGTTGCAGAATAATGGTTTAATTAATACTTATATTCAGCAAGGATGCATTACATTGATTAAAAGTCACAGTAATGATTTTTACACAATCACAGAGTTTCATTTCAAATAAACACCATATTTGGAACTTTAGAGCCCCGAAAAAAAAATGTATAATGTTTTCCACAAACATATTGAGCAGCTCAACTGTTTTCAACACTGATAATAATCAGAAATGTTTCTTCATCATATTAGAATGATTTCTGAATAAGGATCATGTGACACTGAAGACTGGAGTAATGATGCTGAAAATTCAGCTTTGATCACAGAAATAACTTACAATATATTCAAATAGAAAAGCGCTATATTAAATTGTAATAATGTTTCACAATGTTTCCTTTTTTGCTGTATATTTTGAGCAGCCTTGGTGAGCATATAAGAGACTTAAATAATTTTACTGACACCACATTTTTGAACGGTTTCGCCTTAACCCAGAAACCATGTAAACAACAAATGGAACTGGGACATCAATTTACATAATACAAAAAATGCAGAGAAAGAGACTTCGCTTGTGCCTTTCAGAAGACACGGCCCTGATATACAATCATGAAAAGGTCAGGGATCCTTCGGTTAATGCCGTAAATCTCTATTCGCGCTGTATCAGCTTTACCACTCACAGACATACAGTCACTGATCACCTGCGTAATGAATAAATCAGCAGCTAAAGCTATGAAAGCACACACACTCGCTGAGGTCAGAGACACTGAAGCACCACGATGACCTTCTGCATCACGACAACACCAGCAAATAATAATGTGCACTTTGATTTTACTTATTATAAATGTTGATGAGAAACATGTCAAGAGAACATGAGACCCACAAAACACGCACATGACATGACAGCGTGAGTACAGTGTGAAATCCATTAGAGTCACGGTTTTCAATGCATAAAAAGAGCTCTCAGGGATAAGGGAAATAAAGGAGCCGTCTTGTGTGCTTGATTTCATTCAGAGCCACTCTCAGTCATTAGCACGGCATCTGAACTCTTACTGAGCGTAATTATGAGGCTGAAGCCGGCGTGTGAATGGCGAAGCTCTCAGCTTGACGTCAGCTTCTTCCCCGCAGCGGCCGAGGTGCTCACGTCGCTCACGTCGCTCACTATTACACCAGCAAAATGCTAAATTCTAATTAGCTGACAGAGATAATTAGTATATTAAATCATGACGCTTTTTTCGCTCTCTGACTCTTTCGACCGCAAAGTACATTTGCAGTAAACACACAAGTCTTTCAATCACGACAGACGTGAAAGGCCGAAAATAAATGAAGAAATAAACACTCCATTGACTTCTAAAGCTCTGAAAGTCAGCGTGATGTTCAGCCCTCTCACCTCTGGAAACAGCTGGAACGCTGATGTCAGCACATCGGGAGCCACAGGAGAGATCACGCGTTAACTCAACACCTGTACTTTCAATATGCATGCCATATTCATTTTGTTTTAATTTCAAGGTTTGAGAGGTTTTCTGATGCAATGCAACCCTGTTCCACTCTAAACCCATGGAGTTTGTCATTAAATTTGCTTTAAATCATAATTTAGTTCTAAATTCAATATACTGGCAAGTTGCTCAACTGATCAAAGGCTACTTGTTGCCCTTTAATTTGGCATATGTATGTTGCAAATCATGCACTCCCTCCTATAACTGCAAAGATGAAACTCACACTGAATCTTTTAAAAATACATATAGGCATTTGCATTATTGGTTATCACCCAATATTACATAATTTTAAATGAAGTGGTTTTATTTCATATTGGATATATACAGTAGTGGCCAAAAGTGATGTCCGGAGGGGATATTTGTTTCTAATGACCCTACAAGTTTGATTAAGCCATACAATTTGAGGAAAATACTTCATATTTTAAATGTAAGGGAAGAACAAAACACGAAACTTGGTTACGGTATTAATCTGACAAAATTACTTGGCAAAAAATGCTACAGGTTTTATTTTACTATGCAAAATAAAAAAAGCTCAAACAAAAAGTATTCAATTGACTACAACATGATCAGTTATTAATATTTCTATGGTCTCTCTTGTTTTTGCATGTGTTCATAATTTCTTTGTATGCCAGCTTTTAACATTTAGATCACGTTGATCTTTAGTAAATCTCAAAATAATTGACATTTTTTCTACTGTACATTATAATGCCTAATTTCACGAGCACTAAAACAACTGTCTTAGTTTTTAACATCCAATTTATTTTGGGGAAAAATAAATAAAATAAAATAAAATAAAATAAAATAAAATAAAATAAATAAAATAAAATAAAAATTGAGACTTAAACTTGCAATTGCAAGAAAACAAGTCAGAATTGCAAGTTTATATCCCGCAATTCTGACTTTGTAACCCACAATTGCAAGTTTATATCTTACAATTCTGAGAAAAGAAGTCAGAATTGTGAGATATAAACTCACATTTGTAAGAAAAAAAATGTAAATGATCTTTTAAATTGTTTCATTCCGTGGCAGAAACAAGCTCCAATAGTGTTATTGCCATTCTTAATCGATAATATATTGTATATAAAAGAAAAAAAAAGTCCAAATGAATCAGTTATTGCAAGGAAAAAAAGATGATCTTATTCACATGAAAAATTGTTCCCTTCAAATCTTACGACACCAATTTTTTTTTTAACAAACAAAAATGTTTAGGTGACATTTTGCTCTAGATAGACAGTGAATGTAGGGCATGTTCTGTCAGAGAGATACAACTAAAGAGGCACAATGCAGTTCTGTCCCAGAACACCCCGCACCCATGGCAAAAGCACAGCTAATATCTGCTCTAATGATCCTGTGTCACCAAAAGAACAAGCAGGGAACATTCGCATTTATCTTCTGATAGAGGAACAGAATAGAAAACATGATACAGCATGCGGAGACGTTCTCATCTAATTAACCTCTTAACACGGCCACAGTACGTTTTGTGCCCAAGCTTCATTTATCTCAATCCTTGATCAGAGATCAAGGCAAATGTGACTTCGGTCTCCCAAAAGGCAGTGGATACACAGAGATATGACACATGAAAGCTAGGGATGATCTCTCAAGAGAAGAAGAACCAGGTTAACATATCAGCTCGTGTAGCATTAGTTCCCCAGACTCACGGAGACGGAGGCGGCTGTGAGACATTCATCAACTCGCAAACAAACAAATGACAAGTTTGAGCTTCAGTAGATCCAGGGAAGTAAACCGGATCTTCAAAAGAGGGTCCGTGACTCCTCCACAGAAGTACAACAGGGACAGGCCAGATACTCCTCCACATGAAGTACAACAGGGGGTCCGCCAGATACAGTCTGATCTCAAAAGAAATGGAAATAAAATATGCATTAAACAAGTTAACTTCAGCCGTTTGAATGGCGTCTATCCAGTTGCAACGATATCAGTTTTCATTATCTGCTATAATTATGGTTTATTTGAAAGACTCCGTCAGCACAGAAGTATCCGCATCTCTAAACACCTCTGTGCTCGTAGCAAACTCACATCGCATCTGCTGAAATCTTTATTTAGCTTTGCTGAAGTAATAAAAAATGAGTAAACAAATGTGTGAAAAACAACCGATGGAACAAAGCAGAAACGAACGAGACAAATCACGGGGGATTTGATCACGGCGCTGACTTGCATTCTGAATCAAGTATTTTCCAGAGAAAGCCCAAGAGAAGGATGCAGCGTCCCAGACCTTGATTTTAGAAGAGTTTGACAAGCCAGGGTTTTTACACTCATTGCCCTCCATGCTCCGTCTCCCGAAGAGTCCGGGTAAAGTGATTTATTTCAGATTTAAAACAGCTTCTTCAAACAGCTCTGAAATGAAATCCCGCAGCTCCTCAGGTCCTTAACCCTGTCTGTTTTGTTCCGCTCAATTGAGGTGAGCCACTCTTCATCTCCTCAGTACATGCATACGAGACATTAGAACATAAAAAAAAGAGCACAGCTGCCATAATTTCCACTTTATGTGAAATGAAATGGTGAGAAAATTTCCATCAACAGTGCTTCTTTTTGTCTAATGAATGATAAAGTGCACTCATAAAGTGCTCCTCTGGACTGTTGCCCTCATGTTTGAGTACAATAACACTGGTGTTTAGGGTATGATCTACAGACTGAATACTAGTACAGTAGAGGCGAACAGAACATGCTAACAGCCGGTCCCTGACGACTACAAATAATGCACGAAGAAAAGGTCACAAACAGTTTTCACGATGCAAGTCCAAACACAGGCCTTTTGATGCATAATCACAAAGCATCGCCTTGAATAAATGGGCTTGCCATAAAATGCATAAATGCAATTAATATTAATTATGTCTTTGTGTGTGTGTGTGTGTGTGTGTGTGTGTGTGTGTGTGTGTGTGTGTGTGTGTGTGTGTGGTGTGTGTGTGTGTGTGTGTGTGTGTGTGTGTAAAATATACATGGTTTATCAGATGTACATATTTTTATGAAAATATGAGCAACTTCATTCAACTCAGGTAAAATTTCACCTGAGGGAAGATCATTAGCATGCGATTTGCATTAGAGGTAAGAGAGAACGACAAGTTATGTGAATTTATGTGAAGTTATGCAATAAATATGTGAACTGATTCTTCGTTTACATTTTTTTTCTTCAATGTGATGAATGTAGATCCAAGTTTGCATCAATATTTGCAAGGATTATACAGTTCTACTGATTGAATTGCATTACAGCTGTTTTATGCATGCAATATAATCATAAAATCAAACATTTGAAAATAAAATGTATTTTACACAATATTGTATGTACTGTGGGCATGCATAGTTGTTTTTATAATATAATATTTTGCCATAAAAGCTGTATATTATACACTTGACACTCATGAACACATGCATGTAAGGCAGTTTATCTGAAGCCTAAAGATAAAGTATCAAAAATATAATATTTTATGGGGAAAAAATTATAACATATACAATATTGTATATGTACTGCATGTCACTAGTCAAGTTATCATGCATGCAATTGGCTTGGATACTCTACTCCCTAAATGAACTTCCAGGAAAGCCTTGCAAACCAAAGTCCAGTCCAAAACTGCACTGGTAGATTTCCATGGCACAAATCGGTGTGATGTACGAGCACCATGAATAATCTGGAGATTGTCTCATGGGTGAACAGTCACAATCCTCCCGTCACTTTCGGTACAGCTGCGCTCTAATTGAGGCGCTGTTCAACAACATGTGGCTCCATTACAAATTCATGGAGAACGCTTTATCATACTCAGCATGTGATAATTGCTATGTCACATTGTGCAAAACTTGGAGTGCTATGACCCAAGGTGTTCACTCTATATATTGAAGTTTCAAGAGGCTTTTCAAGCCTCAAGAATGGGAGCAGTGAGGGTCCTTCAGGAAATTGCACCCAGCCTCTGAAGAGATGTTATGTATGATGCAACTCTCACTATTCAGATTTCATAGTTCAGTCTAAAAGACAACACAAAGCAGGGCTCAGCAACAGAGATTTATACTTTAACTGACCTGAAAGAAGGGGGAAAATCCTAATAATTTAATTTATTTGTTTGTTTGTTTATTCATGCAAGCATTATGCATTTATTTACTAGCCTTTTTGTGCTATTTTGTGTTTCGTTAAAAATGCACATAGTCGGTATGAAATAAAAACTCATTTTTTAAATGCATGTTATTGATCTTTTTATGAATGATTCACCTATGCATGTTTTTTTGTTTTTTTTATGATGGATGCCAGACTTCTCTAATCATTTTGTCCTCATAAACTGTATTCTTACTGACTGCAAACTTGCACCTCCATTTAAAAACCGATGGATAGAACCAAGTTCACCACCTTACATTTTCCCCCCGATAATTCATTTCAATCAGATGTACGTCACAATATAGAAGAAAACATCTGTTCATATTTCCATTACTTCACAACTTTAAATATTTGTTTATATAATATTTTGCCATAATAGCTGTATATTATACACTTGACACTCATGAACACATGACATGCATGTCCAAGGCAGTTCATCTGTATCATTCAAAGATAAAGTATTAAAAATATAATATTTTATGGGGAAAAATTTATAATTTCAGCAACATAAACAACATCTTAGAGATAACCCTATAGCACCAAGACAGATGCATGTGAGAAAAGCTTGTGAAAGCATATGCATAAATGTCAAAATACATAAATGCTTTAAGCCTGATATTTCAGAATGCCGATTAGCCTAATAGCTTAACATGCTTGAACTAATTAGCCAATATTTTACAACAGAACTATAAAGATAAGTATGGTAATAATTATATTAGCGTCCACACCAACGCATGATAACGTTCGATTTATTATAAGTGCACTGCAGATTTGTCGTCTACACCTTTAAATGCTCCAACTCTTTAAAGTCAGGTGGATTACAATTGGCTGTCAAAATTTCAGCTAAAAAAAAAACAAAACAAAAAAAACATTGGAATGATTATTAAAGGAGAACTCCGGTGAATTTTTAAGTTAATCTTGATCGTTTTACCTTTGTGAGTACTGTCTATAGAAAAAAAAACGAACCGGATCGGTGCTTGCAACGCTGAGCTGTTACAGTTAATGCCCAGAGCTCCCATTCAGCTAAAACGGCAGTTTTGGGGGCATCGACCTAAAGAGTGTCTTTGTGCCTCTTAACAGACACAAAATGCAAGACTTCAGCGCGAGACTACAGCTAGCCGTCTAAAATGCTATTTAGGTGAGTTTAAACAATGGCTAAGTTGCTAAACGCATCTTGTTGTCATGTAAGGGCCCTGTTCATGTTGGACAGATATTTTAATTGCATTTTGTGTCTGTTAAGAGGCACAAAGACACTCTTTAGGTCGATGCCCCCAAAACTGCCGTTTTAGCTGAATGGGAGCTCTGGGCATTAACTGTAACAGCTCCGCGTTGCAAGCACCGATCTGGTTCGTTTTTTTTTCTATAGAAAGTACTCACAAAGGTAAAACGATCAAGATTAACTTAAAAATTCACCGGAGTTCTCCTTTAAAACGTTATAGTTATCGTTAAAGTGAATGGATCTTTACTTACCGTTTCTTTGTAATTATTTGTGAAATTTACTAGCAATTGCTGAGTGAAAATAGTTTCCACAAAAAAAAAAAAAAAAATTCTGTATGAATAATTCCAAGCAATTCAATCTAAACCAAACCCACACATTAACCCTATACCAACCCAATATTCGAATCCAAGTCATTACCCAATCACAGCCAGCCTTCACAGAGGGCTTTCTGGGCAGTTCACTAAAGCCCCTTTCACACAGAGAGATTCCGGAAAATACACGGATAAAGTGACCCGGGATTTGACCCGGGTTCGTTTGATTGTGGTTCATTCACACTGCCAGTGATTTTCCGGAATTAGAGAGTGCGTTCACACACAACCCGTAAAATTCTAAAATTCTAAACACTACAACACGGCATTGATGACGGCTTTTGTTCACACAGCGCACGTTCCGGGACTGAACACGGATCCCGGCATCAATCCCGGGTCATTTTTGCATTCACACAGAAGGCGTTCTGGCAATTTCCCAGCAATTTGCCGGCATCATCGCGCTGTGTGAAAGCGGCTCAAGATGTGGCATGACAACAACATTAAAAATTCAGCACTGGCCCATTTGAGCAAGTGTTGGTTCTGTCAACAGGCCTGAGCCAGACTCACACCCATCATTGAGTCCTGCAAGAGAGTGAAAAAAAAAATCCCCAAAATGCTGACTCCAAGCATTCATCTCCACTATAGATGTGGATGTCATATTTTACTCCTCACGCAGACAGATAGGATAAGACAGGAGCTCTGTTCATTCACCGTTCTGCTGCCCTGGCACCTGTGGGAAAAGCAGTCTGGCATCCCTCCATCTCCACCTCTCCACCTCTCCTCCTGTCCCGGTGTAAAAAGGTGTCGTCCACTAGTTGAACCCGGCCCACGGCACACAGTCGGAGGTGATGTGACAGATGGAAAAAGCTGTTTGTTTGGCTTGTGCTCAGTTTTGGAGTGTCAGGTAAATCCTGGCCCTGCTTCCCTGCTCCTGACAGATGTGGCCATTAGTTTTTACACACTGGCATACCAACCAGTTTAGAGTGGCAACATCCCACTGACTGAGGAGTGAGAGAGCTCTGACTCACACTGCTAAACTCCTTCACGAACAACAGGAAAAACTCAGCTAAACCAACGTTTAAGCTCGTTTCTCTGGCCTTTTCAAACCTAAACAATCAATAAATGAATAGACACAGACACTGTTACACATATATCACTGCGTAATATTCTTCGAGAAGGTTCATACAAAAATCAACCTTGCGTTGTTTCAAACCCCTTTGTTATTATTTTAATAAATGTGACCCTGGACCACAAAACCAGTCACATGGGTCAATTTTTTTGAAATTGAGATTTATTCATCATCTGAAATAAGCTTTTCATTGATGTGTGGTTTGTTAGGATATGACAATATTTGGTCGAGATACAACTATTGAAAATCTGGAATCTGAGGGTGCAAAAAAATCGAAACATTGAGAAAATCTCCTTAAAAGTTGTTCATTTATGTTCACGATTGTGCTGCATTCACTCACAAAAATAAATGTTTCATATATTTACGGTAGGAAATTTATAAAATATCTTCATGGAACATGATCTTTGCCTAATATCCTAATGATTTTTGGCATAAAAGAAAAATCGATAATTTTGACCCATATAATGTATTGTTGGCGATTGCCACAAATATACGCGTGCGACTCGTGACTGGTGACGTGATCCAGGGTCACAAATATATATATTTTTCCTCATTAGTCGCCCTATACTTCCCTCCATGAGATACTGCAGCTCTCAAATGTCATTCTCCATTGTGCATTCATGAACAAATTGAACTTACAGTTCATGACTTGGCACAAAAGCTAATATGACTTAAGAAGACTGTATTACATTGACCGAGTTAGACTATATTTCTTTTTGAATAAATCCTTTAATAAACAGTTCATACTGAGTTCTTCCTAGTTTTGACTGTTTAGCCAGTGCACAATAATGTATAGCATAGTATTTGGGATCTGTAAGATGAAAAATATTTAATGTTTATTATGAAAGGAGTCTCTTATGCTCACCATGGCTTTATTTATTTGATCAAAAATACAGTTAAACAGTTAATATTATGAAATATTATTTATGTGATCAATTGTATTCCTGTGATCAAAGCTGAATTTTCAGCATCATTACTCCAGTCTTCAGTGTCACATGATCCTTCACAAATCATTCTAATATAAGATGATTTCCTGTTCAAGAAACATTTATGATTATTATCAATGTTGGAAATAGTTGTGCTGCTCAGTATTATTCTGTGGAAACTTTGTGGAAACATTGTTAAACAAGTTAAAAAGTTAAAAAGAACTGCATTTAAAATAGAAATCTAAATGTATTTACTGTAACTTTTGATCAATTTAATGCATCCTCACTGAATAAAATATATGGCCCCAAACTTTGTGTAAATGATTAATCACTAAACAAAAAAAAACATTCTGTTATGATAAATCATTTGAAACATAAATAACCCTTTATTTTCTGTAACTAATTTAAAATGTTTATATATATATATTACATTTTTGTGGGTAAAATGTTGCTATTGTGTAGAGTAAAACTTGCTTGCTTTATTGTGATGATTTGGGAGGGATTCATTCTTTAGATCTTTTTTTTTTTAATCACAATCTGCTTGAAAAATGTCATGAAAATCCATTGGTCAAAAAGTGTGGGAATACTGTTATTCAAATCAACATGACTCAGTTTTAAAACAAAATTAATAAGCACAGCGCAACTAATATTTATATTATTCCAGATATTAATACTATTTCATCCTATATTTAAACACAGATGATGTTGTGAACATGACCATTTACGTAATAGCCTAAGCCAGTCTAAGACTCACAACAGCTCGACTCAAAAACCCAAAATGGGGGAAAGTGATTGAGTGATTCACATAGATGACAGTGACACACAGGCACCATTGGCTGGTAAAAGCATTAGTCTGAAGCTTTATGGTTCAGAGCGCAGGGCACCTGTTCCTAAAGAGGTTTCTTCAAGGCATGTTTGAACACAAAATGACCATTCGCCTTGAAGACCACTGGGTGAATCATGAGGTTTAAGAGATCTGAGCCTCCAGGCTCATGCAAACCGCTGCTAAACACACACACGCATGCACACACACACACACACACACACACACACACACACACACACACACACACACACACACACACACACACACACACAATGCAAGTAATGTACCATTATCCAGGAGAAAACAGATATTTAAGCATAGAAATACTCTTAACTTTTGGCCAATATTCCAAAATCTAATTTTTCTAAATTGATTATTAAAATTCAATTCATTCCAAAGTAAATACAAATATCACCTGCAATTCATCAACTACTTACACAAAGATGAACATGAAATGGCCTCATTCTTTCAGCACCAAACACCTCACCACTGAGGTTCAGGTCCAATAAGACCGTTTCCTATCCCGGGAGCCACTTAATTCTCTTTTCTTTAGAAAAAGACCAGGATTAATTTCACAATAATTTCCAGGATATTCTATTTCATCACACATCTGTTCAAATCTTTGTGGAAGTAAACCCTGGATCCATGCTGTGAGGATAATTACCTCCTTCAACACAAATATAATAACCTGTCAAAAAAGACTAGAATTAGAAAAGGTCAATGAAAAAGTTGAAATAAAAGGAAGTAACATTTCTTCTGGATGTCAAATGTATCTGCCCAAATGCCCCAGTGCTCCCCCTTGTGTTGGTTTAATGTTTTATCTACATTAAAAAGTGACGTCTAGAGGGGATATTTGTTTTTAATGACCCTAGAAGTTTGATCAAACCATTAAAATACAAGGACATTCAGTCAAACTTTAATATTTTACCATTTTACCTCATTATATTAAATTTGAAATTTTAATATAGCTTGTTCATAATTTAATTGTGCAGAACACAACCCTAGTTTTGCATGTCCGTCAATGGAGAAAGATGTTTTTTTGTCCACCAGAAGGGACTATCCAGCCACACTTTGACCCCTTGATTCAACACAATTGCAATGAGAAATTTCGTCACCAGGTTACATCCATGTCGACCACCCAATCAAATCAGACACAGCACTACTGAGACTTACGGCAGTGCAGACAATGAGGCTCACGAAGCACCAGCCCTAAAAAGGACCAGGAAAAACAGTCACGCCAGTGTCATCTCCATATCTGTGCAGTTTTGCATGCAGTTTCGGCTTAAAGAGGAGTCATTACCAGCAAATTAGCGGCGTTTGCATATCATAAAAGGTGCTTGTTTTTACGCAGTCCACTATCATTTCCCATAATTGAAGACAGGCGTGCCATTTTCTTCTCATTTACAAGATAATTTGATGGAAGGCGAATGTTATCATTTCAGGGGGCGCGTGGAATCTGTTTGCTTTCGCGCAATTTTCCCGTACGACTCGTCGACACGGAGCCCTCGCGCAATAAAAGAAATGTCAATGAAAAGAAAAAGTAAAAGAATGAATCTGCCAGTTTGCTCTGCTATGTGTCTCTAATTACCTTGGAAATCAAGTCAATATGGAATTAGAATGCAAATGGCCACACAGGATGAGACGCCACTTACGCTGGCCTGATCAAAAGCTGCTTGTGCTGTGAAAGTAATTCACGTTGAAATGCATATGCAAGAGGCAATCAAGGGCTACTACACCAGCATAAAGCATCGAGAGCAACAATTACAAGCACAGAAGGCTGACGAGGTCTAATTCGACAACGCAATTGCGGCAAGTTTCCTTAATTAACAATCACAAACGAGACAGAACAGTGAGACAAATTGATTTCTAAAGAGGTATTTGAATAGCGATTGTGAATGGGTCGAGGAGGCTTTTTATATTTGAATTTGTAAGAAAAGATGTCAATGACTGCAGACGAAAGGGTTCGTGGCCGTTCAATCTCGCCTGTGTGTTTCGTCTTTCTCAGGATTGAAACATTGTGGATCCATTAGTCTACACACATTTCTGTCTAGTGTATTTGATTGGATATAATGACAACACGATGAGAAAGAAGAATGTGGCCGAGATAGACTTGTGTCGCTGTATAGGGAATTGTTAAGCCTGTGATTATTGGTGTGTGTGTGTGTGTGTCCGACACTTTATTCCTTTGTTTTCCAGGTTTAGAAAAATCACAGCGTCTCATTAACACCTACAATATGCCATACCAACACAATCTGTGATAACACCCTTACGTAATTTAACCGAACACTGAATAAATTGACTGTTTGCATCTGTTGCATGCTTAGTGACAGAATGGACAGAGTAATATGCATTCAAATTCATCTTCATTTAATCTTTAATAAAGTTTAACATGTTCATTTGATAAGTCCTTAATAGAGAAGTTTCATGCATAGACAGGTTTGGAGAAGAACTTCTCCAAACTTTATTCAAAACAACTTTATTCTACAAATCCATCAAATAAAATTAATTAAAATAAAATAATCTTCAATTCCAGGTAAATTCAGGCTCACTGTATATGTGGTCAACTATGATATTCTGCACTGAAAAAAATTATTCGTTGCATTTAATAAAAAAATTATTGTAAGTGGTTGCACACAATTGATTTTAGCTACATTTACACAAATGCATTAAGTTGAACTAAAATTGATTAAGTTCAACTTAATGCATTTGTGTAAAGGTAGCTAAAATCAATTGTGTGCAATGACTTACGATAATTTTTTTAAATTAAATTCAACGAATAATTTTTTCAGTGTGGGCTCAATACAAGTGCACTTTTAACATAATGTTTATTACCACAAAAAAAACTAACAAAAAACAAGGGCACTAACAATGGAAGTGAAATCTGTAAACGTTATAGTGGACTAAAGGACAGACTCAGATAACCTTTGACCTGTGGTCACTATCGGTCAGCATGATCCCCTGAGCTGAGGGAGACAGGTCATTGAATTGTGGCTCGCTCAATGCCAGGCTTCTCGTCCTAACGTGGTGACGGCAACAGATGCCAGCAGCAAACTGTGATGGTGATGATGATAATGTAACAGTGCAGTATTCCTGTAACCCTGTCACTTCTTTCTACATTCACAGTGAATCTGCCTTCCACCGAGTGTGTGCACATATTTGTGGAGAGGACATACTTCATACGGTCTCGCTCTCTAAGAGAAAAAAAAGCATGTAATGGTTCATAGGCTGGAGAGCACACACACACACACACACACACACACACACTTCAAAAGAGCCACCTGAGTGTTTGTTGACCTACATAGGAAACCTTATGGTGGGTTTCATACAGATAATCACATGTGCACTGCCATGATGCAATATAGATCAATTCAAAGAAGTGCCCAGAGCATTTTATCTTTTACAACCCAATACATCACATTCCCTTTCTCTCTACTTAAAATTATATAGAGATTTAATTACATATATGGTCTAGATAGTCTAATCTGGAATGAAATGAGATGACAGACATTTGATCTGCATAACATTTGACTCGTCTGACCAAATTTAGACATGATTTGTTTATTTTCAGCCGTTTTACTTCAATTATCAAAAATATTTTTTCCCCAAATCTGAGGGGGCATGTGCTTCTCACAAGGCTTCTGCAATCAGTTTATAATTGCAAGTCATTAGTGGTCTGTTGTAATACGGACTGACAAACCTTCCTGTACTGTTACTTGTTTAAAAGATTAACTCAATTAGACGACACTGTTATCACAAGTGATGCTGGCTGAAGTGTGTATTATTATTAGGCTAGGCACACAGTAATGCATTTGCACATTATTATACAACCAGACTGTTAATTATACAGAAATAAATAATGTGCATTCACAATACTCCACATTTACTGAAAAAACAAGGATTCGCTTGCACAATAATAATGTGAGCTCCTCGGAAATGATGCAAGGAGGAGGCCATCGGGTCGCTGCGCGTCAGTCAGATTCTGCTCTTGTTTTCTGCTTAATGCTGCAGTACCAATGTTATCATGTGATGAGTAATCATGTTTTCATTATTTCAGAGTAATGCAAACTGTGCAAACATCAGGGTTTTACAGGACTTCACATGACCTGTGTTAGAATAGAATAGAATAAAATAGAAAATTTTAAAGGTCCCTTGCATGGATTATTTTATTATTTAAGAATGTTTCCTGGGGTGCCCTTATAATGTAAGTATGTTTTTTAGATCAAAAGTTGTTATAATTTAGAAATAAAAGGCATTACACTGATTTTAGCCCTCTGATTTGAACGCTCTGTTGGAAGGAGTGTGTCTGCTGTGAGACTTCAGTGTAAACGCCCACTGCTGTGATTGGCTGCTTTGAGACTTCAGTGTAAACGCCCACTGCTGTGATTGGCTGCTGTGAGACTTCAGTGTAAACGCCCACTGCTGTGAGACTTCAGTGTAAACGCCCACTGCTGTGATTGGCTGCTGTGAGACTTCAGTGTAAACGCCCACTGCTGTGATTGGCTGACATGCTTGAATATGAAATATTTAGCATTACATGTGGAACTCTCTCAAAAACGTACTATTACAGCTATTATACGTTTTTACTATTACAGCTATCGGGATTAACGAATCGTGAGAAGTTTTTTAAGTATTTAGATCTATTCTCATCACATAAAAGGTTGCAGTGATGAGCATTGAGCAGATAACAGTCTGTTGATCGCGTGAATGAAGATCTTATCATTGCAATGTAGTTTCTGTACTCTCACTAATGCTTTCACCAGTAATTCGCCCGTCTGAGATTTCATTTTCTCAAAAATACCCAGGGCTTGGTTTACACCCATCAAAACGTCTAGCCACTGGGGGACCATAGGCAGGCTAGGGAAACTCATTAAGGTTAAAAAAAACTCATAAAGTGAAATTTTCATGCAATGGGACCTTTAATACTATAATAATTACTATAAATAGTGGTGCCTTAATTCCTTAAAACAGTTGTTCTAAAGACTAATGTACTAAAGACTAATATAATAAACAGCATTTCATATGAGATCAATCGCTGGTTGGTCCAGTTATACCATCCCATCGCAGTCACATGTCTTTTTTGATGCACATTGAGGAATTTATTTGGTAAATGGTCAATTTATTATGGTTTCCATCGTAGTTTATGTTTCGTATCGAATAAAAGAATCTATGCAAGTTTTTTATATGCATTTTTAGAATTTATGTGCATCTTAACCGTTTCCATCCAGCGTTTTTTTTTTTATGCGAATATCTCAAAACGTGCATAAAAAGAGGTGGATGGAAACAGCTATTGTCATATCCATTACCATGCTAAATTCTTCATAGAGTTGTCATAATATAAATGTATTAATCAAAAGACAAAGACGTTTGGTTAAAGCATGTTCAAATTCAGCTTTTGACCATGAGTGTCATACATGTGAATCTGCTATGCCAATTCCTTTGTTGTTTGAGATTTCTTCGGTTGATAATGTCTTGTATTTCTGCAGCCAGTATCATTATTATCACTTGCCCCTTGATCTGAAACTCCTGCCATCTTACTGTCTAATTGTAATACAGGTCTGGCTGAGAGCTGTAGGGAAATGAGTGGAGTCACAGCGTTCTCATCCTCTTATCAAAGAGCCAAAAGCCACGCTTTAATTAAGGTGAAATGAAGATCAAACCCGTACAGTTTAGTATCATATCCTCAACCTAATTTAGACACTGTTTCAGGAACCGAGAAAGAAGACTGCGAGTTCAAGAACGCTCCAACAAAGACCAGCCGTTGTTTACAGCGAGTGCCAAAACATGAGACGGGCCACATGCTCCCAAATGCGCTTCCATGACTGTAATTGCTTATAATTCACTTGAGTGCTTTTAATGAAGGAATCAAACCTGTCGGGGTGATCGGGGTGAACCCGCTTCTGAACTTTCCCCGGCTGCCTGAGTTATTCTATCCATGTGCGTCTCCTGTGGCTGAGGCTCGATACACAAAGCATGACGAAATTCACGGGGTGATTGAAAGAGCACCTTCCGTTCCGCAGAGGGGTTTCAGCAGCTTCCAGGATTTAATCAATCGAGCGTTAAGTGTAATTCAGGTCACACAGCACGTACACACCCCTGGTCCGCTTCGACTGTCCCACACAACCGCCTCTACACGTGTTGTAGATCTCGTTTCGTGTGGTCACGGGATCAGGACGCTCTGGGTACATGCTCTCTTTCTAGCTTTTAGCCATCCGAGGTCACGAAACAATGGGACTGACCTTGGATCAGAGGTTACCAGGGTTGGGGAAAACCATTCAAGAGGTTTAATTTGAATTTAGTCGACCACATCCCACAGGAAGATGAAGTGGGATTTGAATTGGAATGACAAAAAGTCTAATAATTAAATAGATTGAAAAAAAAATATATTATGTTAATAATAATAGTAATCATATAACAACACACATAGACACACACACAGAGAGAGAGAGAGCGAGAGAGAGAGAGAGAGAGAGAGAGAGAGAGAGATGATGTTCGTCTGCAGTACCAAACGCTTCCACTAGAGGAAACTCGTCTCCATTCATTTACAATGCGTCATTTCTGACCGGGAGGAACACAAGTGTGACTATTACTTACAGGACCATTTAACCTGAATAATATCCTGGATGTGTGTGTGTGTGTGTGTGTGTGTGTGTGTGTGTGTGTGTGTGTGTGTGCGCCTACTTAACTATATTTTGGGGACAAATTTGTACCCAGAAGAGACCAAAATCTCCAAGAAACTCCCTTTATGGATGTCCTCATTTCTAAATCTGGTATAAAAACAAAGTAATTAAAGGTTTTTTAAAAATGTTAAAATGCAGAAAGTTGTGTGTGACGGGCAGGTTTAGGGGTCGGGTTAGTGTAAGGGGACAGAATATACAGTTTGTACAGTATAAAAACCATTACGGCTATGGAATGTCCCCATTTAGACAGCTTAGTACACACACACACACACACACACACACACACACACATGATCTAATGATGACAAATTAAATGTGAGAATGGAGACTTACAGAATATATAACTTCACAAAAACACATAGCAATAGACTTCTCAGTCCCACTATTTGAACTCCCAAATTGTGTTCAAAATACTGAGGGATTATTCACAGAATTTAATTCATTTTCATATCCAGCACAGCCAGCCAATGAGGCTTGACTTGTTTCTGAAGGTAAAGAACCGCAATGGTCATTTATTCAGGCAAAGACAATCAACCATAAAACTATCATCACATATTCTTGAGAGACATTCTATTATAAATGAAGGATATTAATTAAAGGCTGTTGTAAACCATCCGTCTTGATCACAAGCTGAAAATTGAATAATTCGACCGATGAAGTCAGTGCCATCTACATAATTATGTTTTACAGAAAACTTTAACATCATTTGGGTGTATAACAGAGCATTCCAGCTGCTACTTTACAGAAAGACACCTAGAGGAATGAAAAGTTTTGTCATGCAAATAATTGTATAATTACTTTTTTATATAACACTTTTCAATGACTCATGTAAAAGCTTTTGTTGTGTCATGTGCAAAGCGTTTCATCTCTTACACACACCCTAAACCATTACATTTACACTTTAGACTTATTTATTCATTCATTGTCACATGCATTCATATTCATTTATTACACTACAGATGCACGTGAAAGGGAATGAGATATGGGTCAGGGATTTGCACAGCGCATTTGAAAAGGAATAGGAGATTGACTCTGGATTGAAAGACGAGCACTGACCTCAACGTTTCATGTGAAGGAAACTTGGTCAAAACATTTCAAAGGAAGAATATATGTGTGGTGTGAGGGGGGGAAAAATGAACATCAAACTCCAACAATTCTAAAATGCTCTTTTTTGTTCTTCCTCTGGTCATGTAAGGTTAACACTTGACTTTAAGACTGTCTCGCTGAGTTTGAGCGGATAATTTGAGGATTTCTGTGGTGTCTCACGTCGTTCTTTGCGTGCTATACGGCACAATTGGTCTTAGGAACTGTATAGTGCAATTTAAATTTGAAGCAAGTGTTTCTTGATTTGAGTTGATTTATTTTATTTTTTGGTTGTCACCAAAAGGATATTTGTCAAATCAAAGAGATTAGCACAAAATTGAATTCATGTAGCTCCCTCGGCATCTGTGTGAAAAAAAAAAAAAAATAAAATGAATTGCCTTGTTTTCCAGTCTGATGCAAGTCAATGACAAACAAGATGAAAACAAGTCTCCAGGCGTAATTGCAAGTAAAAAGTAAAATTACATTAAAACAGGAACTCAGACAAAAACGGGCTGTTTTCTTGGTGGGAAAACCAGGTGCGTTTCTGACTATTCTTTATGAAGTCGAGTTAAAAAGTTTCTGGCTATAAACTTCAGGGAGATAATGTCTCAGCCTTACGTTTATTTTACCTAGATTCTCTCAGAAAGCCACCATACCATGGGTATTCGCTTTTAAAGTATTTTTCTTTTTTTTTGTTCCCAGGGTTTTTAAAAGGCCTGCTGCTTGGAGAAGGGATACGTGTGTAAAAGAAGTCTTTCTACTTCGCCAGAATGTGTTGAAAGGCACAAAACACAGGCTCTAATGTAAAAAGTGCTCTACCCACTCTACCGTTTTTCAAACAGAATTCACAATAGTTGTATTGCAAGGATAAAGTATATTTCAGATCATTTTGAAAATGATATTATTATTCCTCTGTTCCATCGAGGTCCGTCCACCTTGACTATGACTGATTGTGTTAATCAAGAACTGCTGAATAAATCAACCTATAGGGTCACTTCTCATTATTAGGTTATCTGACCCTATAGGTTTTAAAACTATTAAACCCCATTCAGGTCTCAGTCTCACAGCCACTGACTGTTGTTCAAACTCTTTGACAGACACCATTCTTTCTTTAAAATAAAACATTCTCTGAAAGTGCTCTAAGACTGTCAGAGGAAGACAAATACAGGGATTGTGAGCCCATGGTTTCGCTGTCAGAATGAGTGGCATTGAGCTGGCTGTGAGACACCTTGATAAAACTACAATTATTCTCATGAGACTGTGGCCTGAGGTGATACATGCATCAGTTTGAGGTGAGGGATAGACGTTTTAACACCAGTGATTTCGACTGCAGGTCCCGGATCTAGACCTAGAGCATCTCAGGGATCATGCATAAAAAAAAAAATTGGTTATTACTGTAAAAACATTTCGGTTACACTTTATTTAAGGTTTATTACGTAAAAACATTTCGGTTACACTTTATTTAAGGTGTCATTGTTACAGTGTAATTATATATTTAAGTACTGAGTAATATTAAGCAACTACGTGTACTTACTATAGGGTTAGAGTAGGATTAGATTTGGTTGAGGGTTAGTAGTTGCATGTAATTATGCATCATTTATGTTTATTACTATGGTAAGTACATGTAACATATGCTAACTCTGTAAAATAAAGTGTTACCAAAATTTCACATACAGTATTTCAACTTAAAAACTTGCATTCTGTTGCTTCGTTAAATTTGCCTGTACAAGTCATTTCAACTTAAATATTATATTTCTCAATTCTCAAATTTATTTCAGGAATACATAGTTCCACAAAATCACAATAGCATGACAAATGCTCTTTTCTTCATTCCATGATAAATATACAATGCTAATCTCCATGCATACTTCAACTCACAGACCTGTGACACATCAATACAAATATTAGTCAAATCAAGTCAAGTCTCCTTCATTTATACAGCGCTTTTAACAATATGGACTGTTTCAAAGCAGCTTTACAGTGATAATAGGAGATTACAGTATCAGAGATTGTTTTGGCTTTACAGCAGCTCTAGAATAAAGTTATTGTCCAGCTAAAGTTAGTTTTGATTGATTCACTTCCGTTGCAATGATCATTAGTCATTAACTTAGGGGCCGCTAACACACACCGCTCTAACAGAAAACCCTTAAAGGGGTGGTTGAATATGATTTGACTTTACTAACTTTAGTGAGTGTGTAATGTTGCTGTTTGAGCAGAAACAACATCTGCAAAGTTACGACGCTCAAAGTTCAAAGCAAACCGAGAGATTTGCTTTTAAAGAAATAGCTTTTTAAGGACTACAAAAAACCGCTGTAGGGACTACATGACATTCCTCCAGGGTTAGTGACATCTCCAACCCTAAAATGTATATTACCCCGCCCCCGGGAACACACAGTCCATGTTGAGAAGAGGAAGAGTTGTTGTAGTCGAGCACATTTGTGAGTCAGCTCAAACTGTGCATCTGTCTTTTCGCATGCAATAGAAAGTCACTCTGTGTGCATCTCACAACAGTTCCTATACAAGCGATTTATAGATTATCATGACAGAATATCCTAATTGAAGATAGTTAACTCTACACATCAACTAACCATTCATAGACGTCCTGTTGCATTCTACGTGTTGTCACTTCTTCTTGAGTCTCTCCATCATTGTCTGACTCCGTTTAAACATAAAAGACCGAACAGTTTCTGATCATTTTAGTGTGTCTGCGTGAGGTAATCGGAGCTGCTAACACACGAGCTCTTGAAGCTCCGCCCTCTGTGCCGGGAGCAGCAGCTCATTTGCATTTAAAGGGACAGACACAAAACGGTGCTCACCCTCAAAAAGTGACAACTTTAACATGTTATATAAAAATATATGTGAAGTATTTTGAGCTAAAACTTCAAACACACACACACTCTGGGGACATCAGAGATTTATTTTACATTTTGTGAAAACGGCATTATACCACCCCTTTAATGCAATCCGGCCGCTCATTTGCAAAAGACAGTGCCTGATGGCTGGAGAACGCAAACCATGAAATAGGATCCAAGGTACAAGCCTTGAACATTTTATACAGAAGGTGCAAGATCACCTAAATGTTTCTTACGCAGATCCACATACAAAGAACAGTCATAGAAGAAAGGCTTCTCGTCTTCTATCACAGAGCTCTTCAAAGTTAGCTCACAATAGTTACAGATTCTCTCTGCCATTGGTGTATTACTTCACTTGCCTGTTTCTATGGCTAAACGATGACCTGAGCATCTGAACAGGAACAGATCGTACCAGCTGAGTGTTATATAGATGTAGTTCTCGTGTATTAAGGACTTGCAATGTGAATATATATATATATATATATATATATATATATATAGTGAAGTGTAATTTATTCCTGTGATCAAAGCTGAATTTTCAGCAT
>FLSR01004866.1:5254664-5269315 GCA_900092035.1 Leuciscus waleckii | reverse complement strand
TCTTGCAGCCTTGGTGAGCAGAAGAGACTTCTTTTAAAAACATTTAAAAATCTTACTGACCCCAAACTTTTGAACGGTAGTGTATATTATATTATATTATATTATATTATATTATATTATATTATATTATATTATATATATTATATTATATTATATTATATAGTGGCCAAAAGTGATGTCCTGCAGGGGATATTTGTTTTTAATGACCTTACAGGTTCGATTAAACCATGGAATGAGGAAAATACTTTATATGTTTAAAATATTTTAAATATGAGGGAAGAACAAAACACTAAATTGGTTAAAAATATTTACCTAACAACATTAAGCTACAGGTTTTATTTTACTATGCAAAAAAAAAAAAAAGTGCATAAAAAAAAAACCTAACAGGGAAAAGCATACATTGACTACAACATAATTAGTTATTAATATTTAATTGGTTCTCTCTTGTTTTTGCAATTATTCATGATTTGTATGACAGCCTGTATGGCCAAAAGGCACACTTTGGCATGTTTCATTGCATTTTCACAAATAAAACAATTGACTCCAAGCACAACTTTCTGACAAAATCTTTAACCTAATAACATTTAGATCACACTTCTTCATATTAGGGTCCAATTCTTACTATTAACCAATTATGACTTTTGCCTCAAACTCCTAAAGACTGCTTATTAATAGTTAGTGCGGTAGTTGTTAAGTTTAGGTATTGGGTGGATTATGGGATGTAGAATATGTTCATGCAGAATAAGGCATTAATAAATATATAATAAACAGCCAAAATCCTAGTAATATGCATGCTAATAAGCAACTAGTTCATAGTGAGATTTGGACCCTAAACTTAAGTGTTACCAATATTTAAATAATAGGGAAGATGTCATTTTGACTAGGCCAGACATCACTTTTTGCCAGTACTATACAAAATATAATTATTTTTTTTTTTTTTCTATAGTGATAGAGGTTACTTTTCTTTTTAAATGATCCAAAGTCCAGAGCTGCCAAATGAATTATCTATTTTTAGTTCTCCAAGAGGAGGATGCTCACACACACACACACACACACACACACACTAAAACAGCACAGCCAAGGTTTGGCAAATGCAAGCTCATTTATTGTCCAGCAACATATATCTCACCAGTATCTATAGGTTTTTCGCTTTCCCCTTATAAGACCATGCTTTAAATGATTAATTTATGTACATTATCGCTTTGCTTTTGTGAAAGTGTCATAGAATGCACACAACTTACATACAGTAGGGATGGGACGATTACCGGTTTCACGATAAACCACGATAAAATGTACTGACGGTTAGTAATATCGTTTAAAATTTAATTATCATTATTTATCATCGATTTTAGATCCTGTTCAGCCAGCAACAGTCTGACGCAGCCGCAGCGGGCAATGTTGTTGTTTTTTTATTCAAGAAGGAATTGCGGAAGGCAGTGACCGTGCTCGGGAGATTTTTCAGCCTTTTAAAAGAACCAATTCTGAGGTGTGGTCATATTTTGGCTTTAACAAAAGTCCTGAGGGAAACTTAATCGAGGATGGTCACCCTGTCTGCAGAACATGCACAAGAAAAAGTCGCTGCAATAGGGGGAAACTTCAGATCTGCCGAGTCGTCTTGTGTGACCATCACCGACTGTTGTATAGCGCATGTTGTAACGTCTGTCAGAGAGTTTGAAGTCTGCCCAGATGAAGAATACAAGACAGTGCAAATGAACTGGTAGTTCCACGATACTTTTATAGATGTTTTCTCTCAGTTAAGCACACTCTTCACATACATGTCGAAGAGCGAATGTTAAAAGGGAAAAGAAAACTCTAAAACATGCTACAAATCAAAGTAAACACATTATAATAAAACAACGGTCAGCAGTAGAGCGGTCATCTTCCTCTTTGCGTGATCAATCTCACTCTCACTGTGCGTGCGCGCTCACATAAAAACAGCATGCATACAATAACGTACACCATAGAAGAAGTTATCTTAAAGGCACATCCACATTCATGTCATGAACACTACTTAACACTAGGTGGCCGTTACAATGCATGTGCGCGGTCTTATAATGCGATACTATTGCCGACCGACAGTGTAAGGAAGGAAATGCTTTAAAAAGTGCATAGAGCTGCTTGTTTTATTTTTTGTTTGTTGATTTTCAAATATAAAACTTGTTGAAATGTCTTCAGTGTGAGCATCAACTCGTTTTGAACACTTTCATCTCGTTTTAACAAAACCGTGATAATATTGATAATCGCGATAATTTTGGTCACTATAATCGTGATATTAAATTTTCATATCGTCCCATCCCTAACATACAGTCAGAGTTAATGCTAAAGTGTGATACATTTACTCTCACAAATGCTTTGAAAGACTTCAAAAGACTTGAAAAAAGCTCAACAGCTGTGCCATATTTCAGCATGGTCGACTGAACAACATGGAAAAACACTCAAAGTGGAGCTTTTTAAGAATATGCAGAGCAGATAAATCACACCATTTCGTCCCAGAAACACGCCAGAGCCATATTTAGCTCAATTGTTCATTGTTTTAGTGGCTGCAACCTCTGTTTTTATCCTATAAAACCCACATTCTCTACAGATTTATGCCAAAGTGACACACATGATCTACCATCCCCTCTTAGCCATTATCTGATGGGTGAAATTAAATGTCAAAGATGTGTCATGTCACACAGAATCGCCATCACTCGTGACTCCAGATGCATGACCTCGAGGCTCTGATCAAGATAACCAGGTGTCCACTCCCCTTAACACAACCGCTTCAAAGCAAACCCATCCATTTATCCGGATCGCCATGTTCGCTTTGAAAAGTGCTTCACCTAAAGCTTTTCTTTCATTCTCTGTCTAACCTCCTGAACTCCTGTGATTCCTGCATCGATATTAATACCAAAAATACAAATACAAACAACGTTGGGTTTCATAAATCTAGCCATCTCTAAACTCAACATAAAATCTAAATTGAACCCATTTACTTTAACACATACTGTGTGCATGATCCAACTGTGAAGAAAATAGACATGCACTCATATAAAAAATACTGATACCAATTTACATGTTGTGGGCAATAACTTAAAACTTTGTATTTTGTCTAAATAAAGAACAATAAAACTAAAAATCTATTATTTAAAATCAATAATTATAAAGGGAATTTATGCAGTGTGAAATTTTTTTGCTAAACATTTGATTCATTAAATTATTTGTGCATTAAAAATGTTAGATGACAGCAAAGGTAATCTAAAAGTAAAAATAGGGAAAATATGCATGCACAATTAAATATACATAAATAAATAAAAATCTCTAGAGTATTAGCCAGTAACCGATATTGAACCAAAATATTATAAATAAGGAAAAAGTCACAAAAAAAAATCTTGAATATGCTTATTTGCTTGGAAATATGCTTGATTGCCAGATTACATGCATGTATGCATGCATATCCAAGCAAATAATGAGTTAAATGGGTTAAACATGTTAACTCATAAGTCAGCTATACATTAATCACATTTCAGCTATAACTTAAGATATTGACATTTCTGGTGACAGTGTGGGGTTTAGAGAAAACATCAGGGATTGTCAAGTGGAAAGACACACAACAACTTATGTTTTTAATTATGATTCTGGGTCAGGTTCATTAATGATAATGCAGTGATGAGGGTCATGAAAGGCAGAAACCTAATCTAAAGCTCTATTCTTTCAAGGCAATGTTTCATCTGCAGTTAGAAGACTCAAGGATGACTAGGATCTCATCGAACATCCTGAAAATAATTGAAGTCGATGTGACTTAGTAAAAATGCCACTCAGAGGACCTTCCGCTGAAAGAAACGAGGGCCTGAAAATATTATTGATTATGCAATCTTCAAAAATGAAAGTGAGCTTCAAATTAATTTGTATCATGTGTTGCCAATAGCAACCATGGAGAGACACTGATTGGTCACAGTCATTCATGCAACTTAAATGTCAAACTATTGATTGACTCTTTCCCCAACGCCGTAACAAAAAGAAAGAAGACGTTGCCAGCCAGCGCCAGCATTTTTGATAATCTTCACAAAACTTTCATGGCCCACAGAATATTTTATTGTATGAATATTTGAACATGCAATATATCAAAAGAAAGAATAGAGCCTCTGCTTTAAATAAAAAAAGTGTTTTATTCTAGGCTCATGCAATCTTTTTTTATCAACACCTGAATGTTTGTAAGTTTCATAAAAAAGCAAACATTTTAACAAAAGCTGAGAAAATCAAGTTGTTGTTTTTCCAAAGATTAATGTGCATAAGCTTTTATTGCTCTTTTTTTCTTTTTTTCTTTGTGTTTTGATCAGGAGAGTCTGTACTCTTTCAGAATATGTGTAACAGCGCCACCTACGGTATAACAGTGAAAATACGGAAAGCCGGAAAATTCCGACAATGGCGGGGAAAGATTTAATAGCATTTTTCAAATTCTTGTATAACTGACATAGTATTGAGAGATTCAAAGGAATATTTGTAATCTGTACAAATTACTTAAACTAATTAATGATCCAGGCATTTTTTTTTTTTTGCTTGTTTGTTTCATTTTAATTTCACAACACAACGACCTCATGAGCTTCTCAAAGGGTATTTCCGCAGAGCAAAACAATTAAACTCAAACAAGTGCAAATAGATGGAGTTGCTTACACATCTTTGTCAAGCACAGCGGTTTGAATGGGACGGTGTAGATGAGATTCTGCACCGGTGATGCTCTGACTGGAGTAGGTAAGACTGTAAGTGCAAAAGCATTAAACGTTTAAAAGATCTCCACTGGAAAATGAGAAAAGAAAAGAAAGCCTTGGGGTTTTATATGTGAATGAATTAGAATCAAATCCGGTTACGGCATGCGTGTCACGCCCTTTAACCACAACACAAGGAAACACAGCAGAACAAAAACACAAATGCTGTTTGTAGAAAAGTGATCACAGGCTGGTCTGTGAACTTCCCCTTGCCTTTGTCTTTATCTAGTTCTCTGGTCTTTCAAAGTAATCGCATGCAAATTTATTTGACAAGTTTCATAGCGTATTTTTTTCAAATGTCAAACAAGGCAAGGATCAGCAAATTTCACGTGGGTGGAAATACTGTATTATTTATTTTTGTATTATATATTTATTTTTGGTATTATATATTTATTATATATTATTTTTGAAGGAATATGAAGCTTTCTTCCATCTAAACAACTGAAAATGACATTGTACACCGTAAAATACGTGTTTTTGCCAACTTCAGATGATCTTTCCCACCATCACACAATTTCCCAGTACAGTCACATAGTTTATATACATTCGGTAAAATGATTTAAACGGATAGTTCACCCCAAAATCAAAATTCAGTCATTATTTATACTCACCCTCAAGTTGTTCCAAACATGTACGAGTTTCTTTCTTCGGTTGAACACAAAAGAAGATATTTTGAAGAATGTTGGCAATCAAACGATTAATGGTAGCCATTGACTTCCATAGGAAATAATATATGCCTACCATAAATTGTCTAGCTACCAATATTCTTTAAAACATCATATTCTGTGTTCAACAGAAGAAAGAAACACTTTCAAACTCATTAATGGTGTCTAAAGTCTTATTTTAGACATCTGTGTTTTAGATGTAATTTCAGTATTTACAGGTACTAGTCTGTTATTTTATTGCTGTACAAATCTGAAATACCACCCATAATTCCCTCTGATTCACCTCCTGTTTCCTGACAAACACTCAAGTTGTAATTATATTCTTTGCAAATCGTCATCTCAGAGCTTGCATTGAGGAATTGATCCTCTGAGGAACTCAGGGGTTCGACGGATGACACTCACCGTGACTCTAAAAGCCAAACCACAGTCATATTTTTTTAAAGGAATCACAGATGTTGTATGAAACTGCTCGACAAAGAGGGAAAACCATCGCCCTGGCGTGAGCATAATATTACGTCAGGGACAGAAGCGAATATATTAGCCACATATCAGTCACATTGGTAAATCGTTATAATCAAAGCTGCCTTCTGATTTCATTTCAAGAACTTTTATTCTGTAAAATCATGCTATTTTTTACCACACACTATAGGGTTGAAACACGACCCCTTTGAGTTTGGACTTTTGTGTACAGAACAATCGTGAAATCCATGTTGTCATTGATATAAATTATTCTCAGGAAGAAGCAACTGTACAGATCTTTTAACTAATAAAATGTTATCATTATCTTTAGCTGTATCTATCTTGGTCTCATCTCTGCTGGGCTCTTATTCCTTTTTGGGTTTGTAGTTTAAGGTTGAACTGGTAATGATTGGGTTTTAAAGTGATTCCATTGTAGTTCATAATTGTTGAATTTACTCTATGAAAATGAAAAATTTGAGTCATGTTTGGAAAGGAAAATGATTGTCTGAAGCCAAAACTCCTGAATATACTTTGGATAAAAGCATCTGATAAATAAGATGCAAAGGAAATATTGGTTTATTAAAAGAATTAAAAATATATTTAAGAAATAAAATACCAATTTGATTCGTGTACAACTTTAACACTATAATAATGTCTTGATTTCTGACCAATCTTTGAAAAAGAAAGTATGACAGTAATGTATGGAGTAACTTTTTTGCACTGGGCTTGAAGCCTTTAAACTATTAACTTTAAATTTGGTTGGAATAACAAATTATGAATGTTCTTAGCTGTATTAGTTATTTTAGGAGGCATTACTCACATTTCTAAGCCCACAAACTTAAAAATAAAACTGCTGAAAGCACAGCACAATGATAAGGGTGCAAAAACTTTTAGATTTCTGGTTAGTTTGTTCCCTATAAAGTATTTTCATTTCAAAAAGAAAAGTCTACAGGAGCTGAAGAGTTTCCTCCATGACAGACAGAAGAGCAAAACTTTACAATATGACTCCATTCATTAATGCATGAACATTAACAATGAACAGTATATATGTTACAGTATTTACTAATCTTTGTTAGCACTTATAAACAACTGTTCATTGTTCATGTCAGGACAATTCAATATCAAGATACCATGTTAATAATGCACTACTAAATGTTGAAATTAACACCAAGATTAATGAATGCTTCAGAAGAACATTTCATTATTAGTTCATGTTAAAGTAGTGAAATGAAGCCTTATTGTAGCATTACCCAATAAATGCCTTGCCTTTATTTTAAAAACTCCACTTATATTAGCGTTTCTCATTTTACGGTTTTAAGAACTATCGGAAATAAAGTGAATCTAAATGACTTAAATTCTTTTGGACTAGTGAACGCTTTGATTAACTAGAACTAAACCCCAAACCAACAGTGACACAAACAGCATTTACAGTTTCAAGTTTTTTTTATTAAAAACTGCTTTAGTCGAAGAGACCGAATCCCATGTCGTCATCAGACTCCTCAGACTCGTCTTTCTTCTCCTCTTTCTTCTCTTCCACCTTGGCTGTAATGCAAACAGAAGACGGGTTGAGTGTGAGAAACAGATCAGATGCAGGTGTGTGTGTGTGTGTGAGAGAGAGTGTTACCTGGAGCGTCTCCTCCTGCAGGAGCGGCAGCAACAGCAGCGGCAGGAGCGGCTCCTCCACCGGCTCCAACATTACAGATCAGACTCCCGATGTCAACGCTGGCCAGAGCCTGAACACAGGACATCACGTCACACTCACACAGGTGCACCACTTAAAGGCATAGGTCACCCAAACATTTAAATTAGCCCATGATTTACTCACCTGAAATCATCCTAGGTGTACATGACATTCTTTCAGACGAATACAATCAGAGTTATACGGCCGTACGCAAGTCGGCTTACGCCACAAGAGTAACCCTTGATGTATGATGTAGGAGTAGCGTAAGCTTTGACGCCTCGCACGGTTCAAACACACAGGGCTGGGCAATCGCGTTCCTCATTACGTTGTGCAAGTGTTACTCTTTTGGTGCAAATCGACTTGTGTACAGCCGTCTGCCAGAAGCTTGTTATTTTAGCTGGTAAAGTGTTAAATATGGATTTTTTCTTGAACGCATTGCTTCGCTTTAGAAGGCCTTTATTAACCCGCCAGAGCCGTGTCGATCACTTTAATCACGGATGGATAGGGTTTGATGGGACTTCAAAAAATATACCCATTGACTCCCATTATACGGCTTGGAAAAGCCAGAACATTTTTTTTATATAACTCCGTCTGAAAGAAGAATGTCACACACACCTAGGATGGCTTCAGGGTGAGTAAATCATGGGCTGATTTTCATTTTTGGGTGAACTATCCCTTTAAAAAAATCAACACTTAGGAAATGACATCACACTTACACTCCAACAGGTGCACTACTAAACATCAACACTGAGAATCAAGATGCACTACTTCTATAATAATGCTGAGGTCCTCTGTAGAGCTTTGACTTCATAACTGTAGGTACACTGTTTCCCAAACATCCACATTTAACCATTTCCATCATCCTCAAAGGATCTTGTAGATGCAGTGGCTGGGAAATAAACTCACCTTAGCGAAGAGACCAGGCCAGAAGGGCTCGATGTTCACACCGGCGGCCTTGATCAGGGCATTGAGCTTGTCCTCCTGAAACACACACATCAGGAACACATCAGGTCATGGTTTCATTTGGATAGTACAATGGTACAGTGATGGCATCACATGCTAATAACATGGTACTGTCAACAAGAAAAACACATGGTAGTGCCAGGGTACATTATGATGTGATACCATGGTATTCTTCCTAAAGTAAGTGTAAATACCATGATATAGATATTGTAATCCAAGTATTTGGTCAACAGATGTCATCATGCCACTTACTATAGTGCTAGTAGAGTTGTGATTAGCATGGTACAGGAATATCAAGTGGTAATACTCAGTACTGAATTACCAGTCACAATCATACATTATAATAAAGCACTTAAGTTGTCCTGAATAAAGTAAGTGTTTATAATAAAGCACTTAAGTTGTCCTGAATAATAGTAAGTGTAAAAAAAAGTGATATATTTTAAAACAGAAAACGCGCGCGCGTCTCTTTACTAGTTTCCCACAAGTCGTTCAAACTGTTTTCACACACTTTTTAGGTTCTAATAACACACCGAACATACGCAGTAACAAACTAACCTATATACAAGTGTAAATCTCTTAAAATCACTACTTTATGAGCGCCATATGTAGACAGATAGTGTCAGAGTCCCGGATGTTCATGTCGCGCCGTCAGCGCGCGCTCAAACCCCTCACACTCACCGTGACGGTCACTTCATCATCATGGAGGATGAGAGCGGAGTAAATACAGGCCAGCTCGGATACAGATGCCATTGTTCTTTCAGAGGGTTAAGGTTTCAGACGTGGATGCCTAAATTTGACGGTGCTAGTCGCCGGATTCAAAGGCCTTAGCTTCGAGCGAAGAACCGAGCACCTCAAACACACCGATGTCAGTGAACGGAAAGGGCCGAAAGGGGGCGGGGCGATCGTTTATATAGCATTATGCGTCACTTCATTGGGCGGGACTAACGCAGTGAAGAGAGGATGTGATTGGTCCGTTTGTTCTGTCAGTTATTTTTGACATCCGCGTGGTCATGAGAGCGTTATATTTATTAGATATATAACATTTAAATATAACTGGAAAGTATAAAAAGTTAAACATCAAATAAAAATGTTAGTTTTTTTTATTTTATTTACATGGTAAATAAAATGTACATGGTATTTACTTTGTACTTCAAAGTATACTTTCTAGAAACAAAGTAATACCATAGTACTTTTTTGTTCGATTTTTTTTATGTATTTGTTTATATTTATTAACACACAGTTGGTCAGTAATGCTAATAATAAGTCGGTTACTGCTGCACTGTCGTCATGGACAAGTAACATAAACTACATGTAAGAATAAAGGCAGTGGAAGGCATGGTTTGTTTAATAAAGTCTCTGTAATTAAGCAGTTGAATCACAGAAACACTTTTATTGGAATGGAACGCAGTCAAACATACATCATTCTCTCCAACACACAAACAACAGTCATGTTACTAAAATTAATTCATATTCGGAAACAAAACAGATAATTAATCTGAAACTCTGGTCTTTTGGCACCCTTGTGATATGGTCTTAATTACAAAACACTTTTTGAGACTGAATTAAAGGTCCCATCAAAATACATTCTGTAAATTTACACCACGCTTTTCATAGTTTTACTTCTGAACCTATAACTCAATATATAGCAACCGTTTGAACTGTGAAAGACGCTCCGACAGAGAGTAGCTGCTCAAAATCCTCTGTTTACTGGAGCAAAACTGAGCTTGAATAGACAAATGCAGTGTTGTCCTTCGTTCTTGAATCCGATGTCTGATCTCCTGATAACGCTGAGCTGTCCTGGTGTGCCGATGTCAATCTTTATGGGGTTTTCCTTTGGGCTCTTCATCGTAAGACACGCCGTACTCGTTCACTCTGGTTTTGTCCACTGGATAGAGCCTGAAAAACATCAACATCTCCTGCATCACCCGTACGAGAGGACAGTCAGTTCAACATTAACGTCAGACTATAAGGACCCTCACCATCTCTGGTACAGGTACACGAGGAACACCACGTCATCTCTGAAACACGCCAGCCGATGTGACGTGGGCATGGTGATGACGAACGCAAACACGTCATCGATGAACGTGTTAAAAGCCTGGTGAGGAACACAAGTGGCAGATTAGAAGAAAACTCAATTAACTGAAATGAAACTCAAACTCATACTGGCAGTTTATATATATATAAACTGCCAGTATGAAAACTAAATACCTGTTGTGTATATATATATATAATATTGTCTCTTATATATCATGCATTATTAATAGAAACAGCATGAGAGAGGTTCACTGTGAACGATCGTCTCTCACCTTGTACATAAAGGCTTTCCAGGGCAGATGAGCGACTGACTTCATCTGTGGAAACAAGCACTGATTACAAACCCAAACATCATTTCATGACTCTGAGTGGACGAGGTCATTTCGACTCAACAAACCTTGTAATTTACAAAGAGTTGAGGCAGCATGAAGAGGAACCCGAAGGCGTACACTCCTGAACGACAACAACACACAATTACATTTCCATCTTTAATGTTTCTAAATCATTCACTCAGTCAGATAGAGCAACAAAATCACACTTACCGTTCACTAAACTGTTAATAATCCAGGAGTACCAGCTGTGCAAACACATCACAGATTAATCATTTGTGCACCTCAAATTACTTTTTCAGCACAACAAGTTTTAGTAAAAGTGACTCCTCACCTTTTGTACTTGACGAAGACGAGAGCGTACCCCGCCCCGCCGAGGCACAGAGGGTACAGCAGATAGGACAGGTACTTCATCGCCTGCTCAAACAAACAATATTCATAAGTGCGATATTGAGACATATCTAAACATAATCATAAGACTGTTCTGGATGAAGCTTGTGCTCCCAGTGTGTCATATTCCCCTGTTCGTTTCTCAGATTCCTCCTGTTTCCCAAACTGAAGGACAGACCGGGAACAATTCACAGTTAGAGAATCATCACTGTAGTAACAAGACTATTCAGAGCAATAAAGAAGAGAAGCCATAAAGGTTTACCAGGAACGTGGGAATCAAGCCCCTCCATATGACTGGATTTTAAAAGCCTTTTTCACTTTCCATATCTGAAATACATAAACACAAGAGCTGTAGGTGTAATTTGATTATGTCCAGTAGACTGACAGAATTCTGCAGAGAAAGTACAGAAAGCACAGAGACACGAGTGAGACGGGACTGTACCTCTATCAGAGAGCCGATCCCAGCGGGAATCAGGACCAGGAGACTCGTCTGCTCATCCAGGAGATACAGGAAGATCACGATAGTGCTGAAACACCTCCACAGCACTGACACACACACACACACACACACCTCACGTCAGCACAGACTCAAAATAATTAAAGTGTTTATCAGTCAGATAAATAAATTATATGACGTGATGGACATATAATTTATCTAAATTAATAATATTATTATTAATACATTTGATTCATTACATTTGATATTGCTGTTTCAGATCTTTTATAAAGTAATAAACCACTTAAGGCCACGCAATTAATCAGGTTTTTTTTTTATGTTTGAATTTTTGCATTTTACATTTTTGAATAAATATAGTATAAAATAATTGTTCTCAGAAATTTTGCAAGTTTCTGAACATCTTGTTTAATAATACTCATTTTAATAACAACCCTATTAAAAATATTTTGTTTTGCATGTATAAGTATGAGTGTATAAACATATAAATATAATAACAACCCTATTAAAAACATTTTGTTTTGCATGTATAAGTATGTGTGTATACATATAAATATAAGCAATAATAACCCTATTAAAAAATAGTTTTGAAAAAAAATCATTGTGGCCCTTAATTTCACATCAAACCATTTAGCCTTGATAAACACACTTTTGCACACCGCCTTGCATGGCTTATAGCTTTAATTACCCATAAGTCTGCAGACTCTTACCAAACTGCTGCAGGGAATAGACGGCGTCCTGCATGTGTATCCAGAAGCGCAGTTTCCCCAGAGCGATGGAGTCGTACGAGATGGTCAGAGGCAGTTCAGTGGAGCTGCTGTTGATCTCCTGCATTACACACATCCACACACACACGTTCACTACAGGAGCTCAGAGAAAACAGCTGGAATGGAGAGAATTAAAGGAGCCGTACCATCAAATCCTTCACTCTGTTACTGAGCTCGTCCACGAACAGCAGCGGGAGGTAGATCATCTTCTTACCGTTCTGATACCTGAGGAATTAGAGATGAAAATCATGACCACAAGCTTACATCACAGGATAGGATGAGATCACAAAAACTGGATCATCACACATCTCTATATATAAAGTTACATTATATCCAACTTTATTTGCATACACAGTACTCATGTAAAGTGATATATATATACTTTAGCAAATTTAAGTTCCCTGATTTTTTTTATATCGTTGCAAAATGTAAATATATTATCGCCCAGATCTTTATATAAAGTTGGATATACTAAGTATGTCAAAGTTTATCCACACACATACAATATACCTGCATAGAGTGATGTATACAATATAGCAAATCTCAAACCCTTGATTGATTGTATCGCGTCGCAAAATGTAACTATATTATCATCCAGCTCTTATATGCTAAATTTGACTATACAAGGCATAAAGATATTAATATATGTGACCCTTGGACTACAAAACCAGTCACATGGGTCAATTTTTTGAAATTGAGATTTATACATCACATGTAAGCTGAATAAATAAGCTTTCCATTGATGTATGGTTTGTTATGATAGGACAATATATTTGGTCAAGATACAACTATTGAACATCTGGAATCTGAGAATGCAAAAAAATCGAAACATTGAGAAACTCTCCTTTAAAGTTGTTCATTTATGTTGGCGATTGTGCAGCATTCACTCACACAAATAAATGTTTTATATATTTACGGTAGGGAATTTACAAAATATCTTCATGGATCATGATCTTTACTTATATCCTAATGATTTTTGGCATAAAAGAAAAATGGATAATTTTGACCCATACAATGTATTGTTGGCTATTGCCACAGATATACCGGTGTGACATGTGACATGTGACTGGTGACGTGGTCCAGGGTCACATATTATAAACATTAACATCATGACTTTCTGTAAAGCTGCTTTGGATCTACGGTTTTGTGAAAAGCTCTATAATAATACCTTTTACTTATAGGAACTCAAGGACACCGTACAACATAAAAGTAAATTAATAAAATACAAAGCTTTGCCAGACAGACATACAGATTAAACATAAACTCAACAAATCAAATCACTTAAAGCTATTCTAAACAGATACGTTTTAATCTGAGCTTTAAAAAGCTAATAGCAATAAATTTGACTTGACTTGACAATAATCACGTATTTGCTTTTTAGCTGTGGTAAAATCACCGTAACGCATGGCGACTCGTCTCACGGCTTGTTTTATCCTGAAAGAGCCGCTGGATGTGTATAATATGGAGAAACTCACACTCTCATGTAGCGATGCACGTCTCCAGGAAGAGCCTCTCGGTCGAACTGGAAGTTTTCGGACACCACGTTCAGCGTCAGACGGGAACGCCAGTGAGAAACGGGCCGGTCCAGATCGGAGTCGCCGCTCTGCTTTTGCTGATCCGGTTTCTGGATAGAAATCGGGTTAATTTATATAATGCAAACACAGCTCTTTGTTCAGGTGCAGGAAGTGGCCCAGCAAGCAATTGTGCGTTTAAAAGATGTCTAATAGCCGTCCAAACACAGCCCAGACGTCTACAGCAAGGCAACATTTGGGCTGTCAGTGAAAGTTTAATAGACGTCTGAACCATAGAACAAGAATAGACTAGTTATCAATTAGATAACAACGAAATCAAGAGAAACCACTGGTCTATTCTTGAGCTATGGTTTAAACGTCTATTAAACTTTCACTGACAGCCCAAATGTTGCCTTGCTGTAGACGTCTGGGCTGTGTTTGGACGGCTATTAGACATCTTTTAAACGCACAATTGCTTGCTGGGCCACTTCCTGCACCTGAACAAAGAGCTGTGTTTGCATTATATAAATAAACCCGATTTCTATCCAGAAACCGGATCAGCAAAAGCAGAGCGGCGGCTTCGATCTGGTCCGGCCCGTTTCTCCCTGGGGGTCAGGTCTGTCGCTTTGTGTGGTGTCCGAAAACTTCCAGTT
>FLSR01004866.1:5237188-5254593 GCA_900092035.1 Leuciscus waleckii | reverse complement strand
AAATAGATAAATAGAAATTATATTTAAATATTTAAATATATTTAAAAATGATCAAAAATATATATATTACTTAATAAAAAATAAATAAATACAATTTAGATGAAAAGAAACAGATAAAAAAGAAAAATTGAAAGAAAAGAAAAATATATTAAAATATAAATAACACACATAACATCTACAAAAATAAAAAGATAAATATAATAAATAACAATAGAAACTAAATATTTTCCAATGAATATTGTAGACATTTATAATATTAGTTTTTCACAGCATAACCTGGGTCTTTATACAAGAAACTGTATCAATTAAATGTTTGAATAGCGGCCCTCATATGAAGATGGCATCTAAAAAGATTGAAAACACCTTTCTCACATTTAATATTACTTAAACTAATATTTTATTTATGTTATATATTTATTAACAGTGCACATCGTTTGATATATAAATATGTCCACCCAGAAAGACCTGCATAGGCCTGGTTTCACATGAATTGTTTATCAGATAAGCTGATATAGCAGCAGCACAGAGAGCCTCACCTGCAGTCGAGGTTTGCCGGCCAGGTAAGGGGAGATACAGTTGTCAGCTTTGGGTTTCTCGCAGGGTTTAGTGTAAACGATCCCATACATGACCCAGCATGTGTGCAGCACATCAGGAGGAAAACCCCCACGATCAGGCTCGTGAACGAGGCTTTAGGAAACATCTTCAGTGCATCAATGACAGCACACGGCTTCAGTGGACAGACCTGAGCAGATGCTGCTGATCAACATGCTGTTTGGACGGGAAATAATGATGAAGAACAGGATTAGATCAGCTGTCAATCAGACCTGGTGCACTGCCACTAACACACGTCACTCTAAACACACACATTATAACATCTGCGGTCTGTTATTCTGATGTTTGATTCGGTTTTCACTCCAGCATCCTCAGAAATCCCGTGTAAAGTCATCGGTGATTCCTCATGATGAAACGCACGCGTTTAATTCCTTTAATTTATCCCTCGATTCAATTTTGACGTGATGTTTCAATGAGCGCTCATTTCCGGGATTCACTTCCTGTTGCGGGTTGCCAGATTCATCCAACTCAACTATTTAAATCGCAAATAATTGTGCTGTTTTGACCAAATACAAACAATGGAAGTTCGTTAAAACCTTTAAAAACTATTTATTACGACACTTTTTCTGAGGTCCATAATCCAGCCGCTGATATAAAGACTTTTAAATGTATTATCATAATAAACAATTAAATATAAAATAATATTCAACCTCATTTTAATACACAATATATTATTTAAGATTAAAGCTACATATAAATAAGATTGTATACGTGTATTCTATTACGTGTAAAGATTGTGTTGATTTTGGGAGTGTAGTGGCAACACTTGCGTCGAGGATTCTGCTTCCGCTTCGCACAGGAAGTGATTCTTCTAATTGCTCCGGTAGCGTCCGACGCTTTTCTGTCGTTTTGCGCTATAATTTTTTCTCACTTCGGTGGAGGATTTCACTCAAAGTCCACCGCCAGCATGAAACTCGTCAGGTAATAAACTTCTATAGGTCTCGTTTAATCAATATCCACAAAGTATCTGCAGCGACATGCAATATAATGTAATGGATGGCGTCAGATTTGATGTAGCTGCTGGTTAGCTGTTAGCTTCAAAAGGCGGGAATGAATGAAGTGTTTGTTTGAATGTCTCATTACTGCCGTGTTTTAAATGCAGCTCTGTGTTTAACTTGCATTTCGTGAGTTTATCCCTGGATTTAGGAAATAATGCATTTGGGACATTAGTTTGTAGATGCTGGGCCTTAAAACTAACAAACGCAGCAACAAAAACAACCACTTTTAAATGCCAGTTACTTTTTACTACAGATGCAATCTGCAAAATACTTATATTTTATGTTATTAGGCAAATATTAAACAATTATGTGTATAGGTTTAAACTAAGTACAATTTCACAATCAAATTTCCTACAAAAATATTATTTAAAAAAACGAAGACTCTTTGTATGAAGTGGATTTGATGAAATGCCTTTAATATGATGTTTGTAAGTTTAATGCTGTAAGATCTGTTTGTTGTTGTGATAAATATATGCTTCAGTCTTTGTTTTTGATGGTAATCCCGCAGGTTTTTGATGAAACTGAGCCATGAAACAGTCACTATTGAGCTGAAGAATGGCACACAGGTCCATGGCACCATTACAGGTAATTATGATTTAAAATAATGCTAAGTGGGACAAAATATGATTTTTTTTTTACACTGGTCTCAAAGTATCTGCTTCAAGTTTGTGTTTAAGTAGAATTCCCGAAGGGATAGTTAACCCAAAAAATAAAAATTATCCCATAATTGACATCCTCAAGTCATCCTAGGTGTATATGACTTTCTTCTTTCAGCTGAACACAGAGTTATATTAAATAATATCCTGGCTCTTCCCAGCTTTGTAATGGGAGTGAATAGAGCCTGAGTTTTTGAATCTCCAAAAGCACATCCATCCATTATAAAAGTAATCCATACGACTCCAGTGGGTTAAAGCAACACTAAAGATAATTTTTTTAACTTAAAATAATGTTTACAAAATCGTTTCAGTGGTTCATCAAGTCGTAACAGGGTGAACGGCACTTCTGGATTCGCTTTGCGGCTCTATATCTGCTATAACCGCACTATGCAAGTTTGCCAAACCGGGTCGCGTTTCTGTAGTTCGAATGAGTCATAAGAAACTACAAATTTGACTTGTTTTACGGCAAGCGTTACAATTATCATTATTTTGTTTTTCTTCGTTTCTGATGTCGCAATACATCATACTTTCATAAAATCATGCAACATACTCTACCTTGTCTGTGGACATCATTCATTCCAAAGCTGGTGCTGGATAAACAGCGAGTGTGCGTGCGACAGTAGGCTAAATTATTTACAACAGCGGTAATGAACAATTATGCTTCCAACCTGTAGGGGGACCGAAGAGGAAAAGTTATTTGAGGGCTTCTGTAGCAAAGCCATTGTAAGACAAATATCCATATTTAAAACTTTATAAGCTATAATCTTTATAAGCTATAATAATGGACTATTCAATGCCATTATAAAGCTGGGAAGAGCCAGGATATTATTTCATATAACTTCGACTGTGTTCGGCTGAAAGAAGAAAGTCATATACACCTAGGATGGCGTGAGGGTAACTTATTGGAAATGTTTGAGTGAACTATTCCTTTAAGTTGAACGATGGCTTTACACTTTCTCTTTGAATCCTCTGAACAGGTGTGGATGTCAGTATGAACACTCACCTCAAAGCTGTGAAGATGACCCTGAAAAACAGAGAGCCCACTCAGCTGGAGTCCCTCAGTATCCGTGGAAACAACATCCGCTACTTCATCCTGCCCGACAGTCTTCCTCTGGACACCCTGCTGGTCGACATCGAGCCGAAAGTCAAGTCAAAGAAGAGAGAGGCTGGTGAGTTACGGAAAATATCATCTAAACTGACTGACTTTGAAACTCAGGCATTGATTGATTGTCTATGAAAATGTATAATTGTTTTCCTTCCCGTTCCTGCAGTGCTGGCCGGGGTCGAGGAAGAGGACGGGGTCGTGGCAGAGGAAGAGGACGTGGCCGCGGCGGGCCGAGGAGATGAACATCTCAAGCCACTGTACATTAGTGCGCTTTGTACAGCATTTTTTTGTTCTTTATTTGGAGAATATTTTGATTCTGACTTGTTTGCATTTTGTACATAAATTCATTTCTTTTGAAAGCTGTTTTTGAGTCTTTTGTTTAAGTGCTGAGCTGTTTGTGCTAATATAAGGCAGTGATGATTCTGGTTATTTTTCTACATTCTTGTAAATAAACTGCTTGATTTAACTTGTCTAGTTGTGTACTGAAGAATGTTAATTTTTTATTAAAATATAATGGCCAGTGTTGGGGTCTGATAATATTTTTTCAGAAAGTGAGTTTAAGCATTGCCTAAATTAAATTTCTGTTAAGTTTATTCAGTGTATTTGTTGAAGTTACTACTGAAAACCTCTCAGTTCACCTTCCTGTAGCCTGACTCTGCTGGTCATGGGAAAACGAAATTCAAGGGAATTTTAATAATACACTTTCTATAGCTAAAACACTTTTCTTATGTTCATATTTCTGGGAACTGTAGGTCAAAATATGTCTTTACATTTCTTTGGCTTAAAATGAATGTACCCCCAACATTTCCTAAACGTCGTTTATACGCCTTACCAGTTTGAGCGCGAAAGAGTGAGTAGGACTTTTATTTTGAAAATGATGGTCGTGACGCCGCAGGGGTCAGTTTTCCTGTTTAGCAAATCAGGTTCATTTCAATGAGTCGATTCAAACCTTTTTGCTGTTCAAAATACTAATTGTTTGTTACTTATCATTAATTGTATTTTTACCAACACAGTGAACAAAATTGTTCGCAGTTCCCACCTCAGTATAATGTATAATTTTCTCCTTGTGAAAGATGCCGAGTCATTCATTCTAAAGAATCGACTCACAAGAACGATTCCATAGCGAAGGTTATGAAAGTGCTCAGGGTTTGTTTTTGAAGCGCTTGTTTTTCTACCCGTCACGTTTCTTAAGCACTTCGTTAGTGAATAATTATGTCATCCAGCGGTTGTTTCATGTATTTTGCTTATGGCAGTAATTTACTGAAAGAGAGATTGCAACTGAAAAACCCATCAGCTGTGTTTCACTCCGTCGGCAGGATACAGGTAAGCAAACTCATTATTTGATGAATAATTACCAAATATTCTGTTAATGAAAGGACACATAGTACGACAAACTTATAGCCATAGAAGTCTAGTCTACCTTAAATGTACCATGGTACCAGCTTACTAATGAGTTAATAAAATTTTGGAGAAACTGCATTTGCCACCACGGTCACAACTAATTTCAAATAAAATAGAAAGGTTTTGTAAGAAAATGGCATTTTGAATGTCAAAGTCAGTTAGAATAATCAAATGTAACAATTTATTATGTCAGGTAAATGTATAATCAATTACATAATCAATTCAAAGATAATCAATACAATACATCAAAAGCTCTGGATTAAAGAGAAGAGATGCGAACCCGACATTAAGAAATACATGAAGCTGAGAGTCTCACTCTCAGCCTCACGGGCTAATCTGAGGTACAGAAAAGGCCCAGAACCCTTTGCTGCATTTCATTATATTGACAGAACCTCTTTCACATGGAAACATCTGCTAACAATGGGAATTTACATTCAGAGGAGACCATTTGTCTAGAGACCAACCCTCCTTGTGTGCCAGTTATCTCTAAACTCTTAAAAACCTTATTACCTTTTGTTTTACTTATTTGGAAATGAGACATTTGTACCAGTCGCACTGAGACATTTCAAATGATACCAAACATGTATAATACTCAATGATAATTATTCACATTAAACCTATGGATTTTTGGGTGAATTCAGGTGATCTTAGCATGAGAGAGAGAGGGTGAGGGATGAGGAGAAGGAATGTAGATTAGGATGACTCGGAGATGAGACTTTCGTCTCGATAGTGCACAAGGGGGAGTTCAAATGTTAATTTCCAGAGAGGTCCCTTGTCCTCTCAGGGCCTCAAGTAGACTGCCTGGCATTTATTTAATTTCTCAAGTCTTACAATAAATAATTATTTATTTTAAGTAGTTTTGTCTTTAAAACAAATGGCTCTTTAAACATACTGTAAATAACGTATAAATAACAAAACAAAAAGTGTCATCATAATACATCCTCATCCACTGTGGCACTGTTTGAAGTACCTTAAAATACATTGTAGTTTTACACATAAAAATGGTACACAAATATGTTATAGTACTGTCACTGTGGTATCATTGTCTTGTAAGGCATGTACTGTGTCTCAGGACTACAGGCTGGATTTCGGGCTTTGGGGCGACTGCACGAACTGCTCTTGGCACGGTGGAGTCGCATCGATACAGGAGAGTGAAGGAGACGAGGTGTGGGGGGTCGTGTGGAGGATAGACGACCAAAACCTGCCCAGTTTAGACCGGTGAGATCACCTGGCATTGTGATGTTTCTCAAAACCATTTTTTCATCTTTTATTTATGATCAGTATTGTATTGGATATTGCACATTTTCAACAGAAAAAACTAACTCGAATCAGTATTTCATGTCCAATTATTTATTTTGTAAGCAGTTACTGCACAATATCTCCTATACACATATATCGGAAAAGATAACTGTTTAGTGCTTTTGTTAAAATAAAATAGTATACTGGTTAAAAAAAAGCCATGATATCTGCTTCCATCATCTTCTTAATCACATGAACACATATAGGCACATGCAGTTATAGTAACCAATATATTGTGCATCCCTATTACACACTGTACAAAGCATCTATATATGTCGGATATGTTTTACACAGGAACTAAAATATCTGCATTTGGTCATGCATTACGAATCTTCACATGTTTCAGACAGGAACAGGTTCATGAAGGAGTGTACAGCCCATTAGAGGTCTAAGTAGAAACAAAAGATGGTCCGCTTCTCTGCCGGACATATAAGATGAACAATTTCAGACCCTGTCCACCTTCACCACAGTATAAAAAGGTACATTTTACTGCCATTAAAAATTCTCACTGACCAAACTAAGACAAAGTTTAATAACACATCACAAAGTGAACATCCCACCCCTCTTATCAATATTAACAAGTGTTTTAAAGTGTAACATAACTGGAGATTTAGATGTTCTCAATATAGTTGTCTTTTAATTGGTAACTGTGTAGTTGCATACTGTAACTATCATAAAAAGTGTAATTGAAGAGTCTCTTATTCATATATTGACTCTGTTTATCTCGTCTCATTCTTCCTCAGGTTGTGTGTTTAGGGGCTCAACAGAACGGCTTGCCTCAAAACTACATACAGAAGCTTCTAGTGAATTTGGAGTATTTTAAATGTTCGGCTGTGTGCATGAGGTTAGCATTTGCATAAAACACACCCAAACCATCTCCATATAAGGCCTTTCCCGCATGTTTCCTTACAGCCTTTCATCCCTCTCGTCAAACTTGCTGCTGTTCGCAGACGAGCAATGCAATGTGTGCCATTCTCACCAGTTCTCACAATAAACACCTTTTATCCAGACCTCTCATTAGCCAGCTGTACATTCACATATATCTGCGTTATTCAGAGAAATCTCGGAGCTGAAACCTATAACGCAGCATTTTTTACTCTTTAACTCTATATGATTGAATGTATTTAAGATGAAATTATATTGTATTATCTAATAATTTTATATATGGATTATATAATGCAATAAATGCAACATACTTCAATATAATTACTGTTGAGTTAGGATAAAATATAACTTCTAAACACGATTATAAGGTGTGCAGAGCAAGTGCTTTTTGCATACATGTGGTTTCTGTTGTTGCTATATTTTCTCATAAATTTAGAATACATTTTATTACAACATTTTTGGTGAATCGTGATTTGTTCCTAAAATCGTTCGTATGCACATTTCACACACAAATTTGTGCGTGCGCATGCTTAGTGAATGAGACCCATTGTTTAAAAAAAAAAAACGTCCACCTTGGATTCAAATATTTGATGTCTAAACAACTACATTCTCACCTAAAAAACTCTTAAACCTACATTCCGTGCTCACACTTCTGCTCACAAAAGTGTCTTGAGTTCATATTGTAGATCATCCTTTAGATCAGAAAACAGCTTCACTCCTGACACTCCTAGATTATTTCCAGTCAGATTCAGTTCTCTCAGGTGTGAGGGGTTTGATCTCAGAGCTGAAGCCAGAGCAGCACAACCTTCATCTGTCACTCCACAATACCTCAATCTGTAGAGAACAATGACACTCTTCAGTCTCTCAGTTCAGGATCTACAACTCAGATAAGCAGGAGCTTCACAATCAGAAAGAGAGAATCCACAGCACGATTAACAGGTCCATTTTAATATGAATTACAATAAATGTCAAGTTTCTTCAAGAGTACCACAAAATCCTCAACACATCTGACTATTATGAAAAAAATGCTGAAAAATATATACTGAAACTATATGAATAAGAAAATATTGTACATGTTAATTATTCTATATTAATATTTTTAATGACTGTTGGCTCCAGATTTCCTATTTAGCGGTTCTAGTTTTAAATATTTCGATCCACTTTACAATAAGGTTAATTTGTTAACATTAATGTATTAACTAACATAAACTAACTTTGTTACTGTATTTATTAATCTTTAATAATGTTAGTTAATAAAAATACAGCAGTTCATTGTTTGTTCATGTTAGTTTATAGTACATTATCTAATATTAAAATACAACTTTGATTTTAATAATGTATTAGTAAACTTTGATATTAACATGAACAAATATTAATAAATGCTGAAGAAGTGCAGCTCATTATTATTAGTTCATGTTAATTAATGTAGTTAACTAATGTTAACTAATGAACCTTATTGTAAAGTGTTACCAATATTTCTTGGTAATACTTCAAGATTGTTAACATCAAATCAATGTTTCATGTCCATTGATTATTTATTTCACAGGTGTAAAACACAAATCCTGCCATCCACTTAATTTCAGAATCAGAATGAGCTTTATTGCCAAGTATGATTACACATAAAAGGAATTTGTCTTGGTGACAGAAGCTTCCACTGTACAGACAGATAAACAGAGACAAGACAGATACTTAAAAATAGAATAAAATAAGTATTTAAGAATAAAATAATAAAATGATGTTTAAGAATAAAATAAGAATAAGTGAATTAAAAAAAAAAATATATATATATATATACACATTTCATGTGTCCCATGAGATCATTTCATTCCACTGAGTTTGATTGTCACATTTCCATCTCATGTCTTGTAGCCTGAGTTTGGAAAATGTGTGTCCCACAAAAATAATTGTGTAATACATGTGTAAATTGTATAATATATAGTTTATCTGTAATATTGCTTTCTCTCGACAGACGGATAAAACTACAGTTCGATTCTACATCCATGTTAGAACTGATACAACTATAAACTTTTTTTGAATATTTCTTTGTGAGCTCCAGTGTTTGAGACTCTTAGAGAGATGATTTACCTCAGTGTCTCCAGTTTACAGTAAGGATCCTTCAGTACATCAGAGAGCAGCTTCACTCCTGTCACTCCTAGTTTATTTCCAGACAGATCCAGTTTCTCAGGTGTGAGGGGTTTGATCTCAGAGCTGAAGCCAGAGCAGCACAACCTTCATCTGTGACGCCACAATCACTCAACCTGTAGAGAACAATGACACTCTTCAGTCTCTCAGTTCAGGATCTACAGCTCAGATAAGCAGGAGCTTCACAATCAGAAAGAGAGACTTAAAGGGATATTTCACCGCTGGAAAGATGAATGTGTATTTAAATTGGGTCATTTATGTAGTAGAAGTTGGTGCCTTCTAGACTGAAAAAAGCCAGAAAATGTATTTTTGGCTCATGTGGATGAAAGACAACAACTCCCAGAATGCACTTTCTTCGTTACCCTACGCAGCCACTCCCAAGCCACGACTACCAGTTATAGGGCAGTATCGGAAGAAATGATACAACTAGGCTTCTAGTTGACTCGAAACTGAAAAGACAGTGTTTTATTGTGAGTCTCCGTGACGAGTTGATAAATTAATGCAGCAGCTGCTCCGACCGCCTCTTGTTCCTCCATCGTCCGCAACTGTTCCACACTGTATTGCGGCTCTTACAGGTAGCCCAGAGCATCAGATTCGTGCACCAGATCTTCAAGATCCCCTTCTGCCATATCATCTTCAAAACTACCTTCCGCCATTGTGGTTAGCCTACTACTCAGCTTTCTCCACAGAGCAAGAGCCTGTTAGCTTAGCTTAAAAAAAAAGAGATGGCTGACACTATTTATACATTCTGTGAGTGAGATCCCCCTATCCCCCTATCCCCTATTGAAAACATGCGTAACTAGCTCCTACTACTGGCTGTAGGCTCTAGCCTCTGGCCAAAAAAGCCTCCGATGACGCCGTTTTTTTCCAGACACACAATACAGAAATCTCTCGTCTCAGGGGGACATGAGGGAGGGAAGCACGGTCATTGGAAAATACTACCGGGTTTCTACTGATAAAAAGCTTAATGCTAATCGGTGAAGTATCCCTTTAATCCACGACACGATTAACAGCTCCAGTCTAAGTGAGACCCGCTTATACATAGGTGCTTGAGGAGCTTCATTTCAATATTTATCACAATGTCAGAATCTATTTATTTATTTATTTTATTTTTTTTACTGCAAAATCGTCAACACATTTAAAAAAAAAAAAAACATACTGAAAAACTTGTGTTAGATATGAATTAGAAAATATCACATATAATTATTTTTTGTATACCGGTATTCATATTTTTTATTGCCTGTTGACTCAGGCTCCAGATTTCCTATGTAGTTGTGCTCGCTTTATGTCATATTTCTTCTCATTGAATAAGACTGTTAACATTGAATTTAAAAAAAAATTTATAGTATATCTGCAATATTGCTTTCAGAGCATAACGTGTTTATAAAAATGTATAGTAGTATGAAGTAGATGCATTTCTGAAAATGATGACCAGGGAAATTGGTCTTACATTTTTGGTCAGACTTTTTAAGGGTCCACACTGCCCTGATGTGGCATGGCAGACATTGGGTTTGACACTCCTGATTTATTTGACAAGCAGCCTTGTTATAAGCAGTATAATGTACAGTCGGTCTCCACTTATATACACTATATTGCAATGATACACAACTTTATTTTTCTGATAAGTCAGAGAGAATCTAAATGGACAGAAAATTATATTTAGCCATATATAGACCATCTAGAACTGAGAAACAATGTTCAAACCCACAAACCACATGTGTTTGCAAAACAGCTTATTGTCACCTTCACAACATCTCTAAGGAATAATGAGACTCACCTCTGTTGTGTGTCTGAGGTGTGAGGTGTTTTAGTAACACAGAGATTTGCTAGCCTCTTATTTTTACACTTGGTACATTTACTCACATGTGGATAAAACTGATGATCCTATACTAACTATGAACTATTTGTGAGTATCAGTGTGTGACTCTCAGATAGATTATTTACCTCAGTATCTCCAGTTTACAGTGAGGATCTTTCAGTCCATCAGAGAGCAGATTCAGTCCTGATGTTCCTAGTTTATTTCCAGTCAGATCCAGTTCTCTCAGGTGGAGGGGTTTGATCTCAGAGCTGAAGCCAGAGCAGCACCACCTTCATCTGTCACTCCACAAAACCTCAACCTGTAGAGAACAATGACACTCTTCAGTCTCTCAGTTCAAGATCTACAACTCAGATAAGCAGGAGCTTCACAATCAGAAAGAGAAACTTAATCCACGCAAGATTAACAGGTCCAGTCTAAAGTGAGACCCGCTTATACGTGGTGCTTAAGGAAGTTCATTTCAAAATCATCATAAAAACACAATGGCAATTAAAACATCATCAACTTCAGTTATCAAACAGGCCACATTTTAGTTGATTTATTTTTTGTTTAATTGTATTGTATAACAATTCATTAATCTCAGTAGAAAGAGAATGAGGATGTTAAGACTTGTTTTTATAATCTTACCTCAGTGTCTCCAGTTTACATTGAGAATCCGTCAGTACACCAGAAAGCAGATTAACTCCTGATGTTCCTAGTTTATTTCCAGTCAGATCCAGTTCTCTCAGGTGTGAGGGGTTTGATCTCAGAGCTGAAGTCAGAGCAGCAAAACCTTTATCTGTCACTCCACAATAACTCAACCTGTAGAGATTAAATTACATTAATGATCTGACACCAGTTGCAATAATAATAAAAATGTTAAAACTACAAATACATAAAATTTGTATTGTCCCTCTAGAAACCATCTCTAACATTATGAATGGTTTGAACATATTTTGCAGCTATGCTATCATCTTCAAGTATTTCTCTTACATTTTGATATTTAGGATAGATGAGTAGAAAGGGGTTCTCATCCTCTATTTGCTGTAGATCACAGTGTCTACAGATCCCCTGCTCTCTCTCTGTCCATGTTTGTTTCGTCTTCCTCTCTTTATTTCTAGATCATGGTCACTTAATCTGTATTTCGATAGGATTCGTCTTTAAATTGTTTGATAAATAGATCATTTGCCAATTTAGTGGTTCTTTTTAGGGTAGCGTAACATTGGAGTTTATTTTGGAGGTCAAAATGTGTTTTTAGTTATTCATCATGAGTGTCTTTTAGATTTTTGTCAATTTCTTTAATAATAGTTTTGGGGTTGAAGCTGTAGTAAATCAGGAATTGAGTTTTATGTACTAGTTGAAGAGCTAGTGAGTTTAGAGGATGAGATTCTGGTAAGGTTTCATAGGCAAGGAGGGCTTTATAATGGACTGAATCAGGTTCAGACTGATGGAGGTGATGCCAGAATGAACACAACTCTTCTGGATCTCAATGTTCAGTGGCTGCAAGCCCAATTCAGCCCTGCAGGTGTCATGACTCTCTCTCTCTCTCTCTCTCTCTCTCTCTCTCTCTCTCTCTCTCTCTCTTANNNNGATGATTGTATTGGCCAGACTCTGATCACTGATTCTCTTCCTGAAGTATTACTCCTTCTGTGGCTCATTGAAGCCTCGTACCTCTGTCACTCGATGGACACACTCAGAGGGGACGAGATCCGCTGCTGCTGGTCTGGAGGTGATCCAGATGAGAGCAGAGGGAAGCAGATTCCCCTCAATGAGGTTCATCAGCAGCTCGTCCACTGAGGCTGATTCAGATATATCACACAGTTTCATTTCGCTCTTAAAGTTCAGAGACAGACGACACTCATCCAGACCATCAAAGATGAACAACACTTTATATTCACCACTGGATATTTCCATTTCTTCGGTTTCAGGGAAAAAGACATGAAGAAGATCTGAAAGACTGAGTGTTTTGTCCTTCATCAAGTTGAGCTCTCTGAAAGGAAGTGGAAATATGAGCTGGACATCCTGATTCTCTTTCTCTTCAGCCCAGTCCAGGATGAACTTCTGCACAGAGACTGATTTTCCAATGCCAGCGACTCCCTTTGTCAGCACAGTTCTGATGGGTCTGTTGTGTCCAGGTAAAGGTCTAAAGATGTCATTGCATTTGATTGGTGTGTCCTCTGTTTCTGCTCTTCTGGATTGAGTCTCAATCTGTCTCACCTCATGCTCTTAATTGATCCCTCCACTTTCACTCTCTGTGATGTAGAGCTCTGTGTAGATCTCATTCAGGAGTGTTGGGTTTCCCTGCTTTGCTGTTCCCTCATACAGACACTGAAACTTCTTCATCAGTATTGATTTAAATCTGTTATGACTGAAAGAATAAAACAACAGATTACAATAAATTAAAATGGCTTAACTTGTAAAATACATAACCAATATAATTCTGCAATATTACACTTTCAGTCATGCTGTCGGTTTGAATATCACTATGGCTGTGATTGTCCATGTGCTGATATTCAGACCAACAGAACGACTGAGAGTGTGATATTGCTTTTAAATAAAAGTTCAGTAATCAAGCAATGTGATTGAACAGCATACATTTTAGAGACAATGTTGTAATCATATTCAGAATTTGAGTGAGTCTGTCTAGACTGAAATGTTGTACCTGAGATCAGTTGATGTGTGTTTTCCCTTAAATGTTTCTGGTTTGTCCATAGACTGGTCACTCTTCATGGACACACACCTCTGATTGTGGAATTTAATTTTATAGTAAAGAGACAAGAATTCATTTAGTTAAATTTACCATGTAGATAAACCTCAAATAGAAAATCAATCCATCTATCCTTTTGATTTTTATTATGTTGTTGTGTTTAAATTTTCCCAATAAGTAATGTTATTTTAATTTGTTATTATGTTGCGTTTCATTTGTGCTATAATCTGGTTGAATATACTGCATTTGACAGTGTTGTTCTGGTCTAGATTATCAGTGATGGGGTCAGTAGATGCTCTGGATCAGCTGTGAGAAGGAACCTGATCCTTTACTCAACTCTTGATATTGCAAGACTTTATTATATTATGAGTCACTGAGATTTAAATGCTTCCAGAATTGAATGACCTATTTCTGCATTTTGACAATAAGTGGATATTTACCAAAATACATTTAGTGCCAGTGGTCTTTCTGTCTGTCTATACAGAAATGTACCTCAGATCAGTTGATGTGTTTCTTCCCTTCAATTTCAGTGGAATCTCTATAGACTGGCCACTCTTCATGGACACACAGCTGGGCTCTTGTGCATTTGATATATGACTGTGAAATTGAGTTTAATACAACAGAGACAATAGAGACAACAATTTATAGCATGTATAATGGATTTTACAATTTTAAGCTTCAGAAATGTTGAATAGTGATGACATTGCACAAGAATCATAGCTTTTAGTTTAGGCAGTGTATAGAGAGCCTTAAGCCTGTATAGAGGGTCTTATGTCTCAGGACCAGAATTTTAAATTTAATTTAATAGTAAATAGACAAGAAATCAATCAGTTTAATTTACCTGATAAACCTCAAATAGAGAATCAATCCATCTATCTTTTACCATTTATTTTAATCTGTTGTATTTGAGTTTCCCAAAATGTGATGTAGTTTTGTTTCATTTGTGTTATAATCTGGTTGAATCTATTGCATTTGACAGTGTTGTTCTGGTCCAGATTATCAGTGATGGGGTCAGTGGATGCTCTGGATCAGCTGTGAGAAGGAACCTGATCCTTTCCTCAACTCTTGATATTGCAGGGCTTTATAATATTATGAGTCACTGAGTTTTAAATGCTTCCAGATTTTGATGACCTATTTCTGCATCTTGGCAATAAGTGGATATTTTCCTAATTCTGCCCTGCATACATTTAGTGCCAGTGTCTTCTGTCTGTCTATAGATAAATGTACCTCAGATCAGCTGATGTGTTTCTTCCTTTCAATTTGAGTGGAATCTCTATAGACTGGTCACTCTTCATGAACATACTGGGCTCTGGTGCATTTGATCTATGACTGTGAAATTGAGTTTAATACAACAGAGACAATAGAGACAACAATTTATACCATGTATAATGAATTTTATATGTAGTTGCAGAAAAGCTTCAGAAATGTTGAAGAGTGATGACATTGCACAATAATCATAAGATAGCACCCATCAGTCCATCTGTTTATTGACATAGAGCTAGGCTCTTTTAGTTTAGGGCAGTGTATAGAGAGCCTTAAGCCTGTATAGAGGGTCTTATATCTCAGGACCAGAATTAAAATATTTATTTAATAGTAAATAGACAAGAAATCAATCAGTTTAATTTACCTGATAAACCTCAAATAGAGAATCAATCCATCTATCTTTTATCATTTATTTTTTAATCTGTTGTATTTGAGTTTCCCAAGAGTCACTGAGTTTTAAATGCTTCCAGAATTTGATGATCTATTTCTGCTCTTGACTATAAGTGGATATTTGCCAAATTCTGCCCTGCATACATTTAGTGCCAGTGGTCTTTCTGTCTGTCTATACAGAAATGTTGTACCTCAGATCAGTTGATGTGTTTCTTCCCTTCAATTTGAGTGGAATCTCTATAGACTGGCCACTCTTCATGGCACACAGCTGGACTCTGGTAGGTTTGCTCTATATTGATCTCTGAAATTGAGTTTAATACAACAGAGACAACAATTCATACCATGTATAATGGATTATACAGCTACAGTTGGTTTTAGATGCAGAAAAGCTTCAGAAATGTTGAAGAGTGATGACATCACACCAGGATCATGTCAGCCATCCACCTAATTATTTAAACCATCTATTTATTGTCAAATCTGGGCTCTTTTAGTTTAGGCCAGTGTATATGACACTCAGGGTCTTAATTATATCTAAGCACCAGAATATTTTTTTATCATAATTATTAGTTAACCATTATGTAACCAGGATAGCCTCTCTGAGATTAAAAATATCTTTTACATGAGTGTCATGCCCAAGATGGACAGCAGTACAATCAGTTTGACACAGGTTTACAAAACAAAAATCAACAAACACTTAAAAACAATTACACATCGAGTCAATATTCCAGTTGCAGATAATTTCAATTTGAATTCTACTATGATAGAGTCAGAGACAGCAACTCACATTTCCTTATGAAGACTTTGACGTACCTGCATTCTGGAGAAAAATCTTCATTGCTGAATGTTTCTTTGTTCTCCATGATTTATTCAGTATTCATGAAGCTGCACAGGTAAGTCTGATGAGTCAGAAATACTGTTTCAGACAAACTGACAAACAAAAATATTACATTTCATTTCTAATTCTAATTTCTAACTTACTTTAATAATTTCCCCAAATTGTTTGCTGCTTAAAAAAGACTAAATGTATTGTATTTGTTTTAATTATAATGCTTCAAATGAAATGAATAAATGCAAGATAAGGGGTGTTTATTTATTAAAAAAATTTAAATAAAATTTTTCTGAATTAAATATTTCAGTAAATTTGATGAACAATAAATGCATGTACAAAATTAAAACAAATGTTTGTTTCAACCAAGCTCACCTGATGTTACCTTCACCCTGGAGAGGAAGGTTATAGCTCTCTTTGTAACGGACAATGTCACAGAATATATAATTTAGACTGAATTACCTAAATTATGTCGAAGTTTAAGACATGAAAAAAAAACAAACAAACAAAAAAACAGATTACATTTCAACACTCCCTATCTAAATATGATAACATTTTGTCGGTTACCTTATTTTTTTGTTTTTAGAACATCGGGGTGATTAAATATAGGCTAATTGTCCCCAACAGATCTTTAAAATATAATTTATTTACCTATACGTCACCAACAAAAAGCCAATTTCTTTAAGAACTTCATGTTTACTTTTCTTCAAGAAAGCAGTTCATGTTTACCTAAGTTAATGAGGAAGTAACTCAACAGCTCACCCGACTAATGCTCACTCACCTTAGTAGTTTACCACAGGATTCAAACATGTTAATGGTTTCCCATCGAGTGATTCCAACCACCGAAATTCCTGCATCGGCAACCAGATTTGTTTTTGAATATATACTATTAAAGACTTTTTTTCCGATTTAAAGAATCTTCTTACGTCCTGGTGTAAAATGGCACACAGCAAAACACTGAAAATTCTTTCACTTCTGGTAGCAAAAGTCGCCAAACCCGTTTGAAGAGAAATATCCGGCACACCCTGTTCTTAAACACTTTGTTTATGAGAGAGAGAGACTAGTTACTTCACTAGTTTTGATAATCCTTAATCATAAAGTAATGTTCAAGTAGGCCTATGTTTTATACTTTATGTAGCAAGTATACTAATGTCAATGTAATAAAATTATACTTGTAAGTGTAATATTTCAATATTGCTTGGGACTAAATTGGCCCACTTTTTAGTAAATATAAAGTATACGTTTAAGTGTACTATAAGTGTAACAGAAGTAAACTTTAAGTGCACAAGTTCACAACGTTTCTCATTTGTACGGCATCTTACTACA
>FLSR01004866.1:5219573-5235671 GCA_900092035.1 Leuciscus waleckii | reverse complement strand
GTGTCACTTGTGACCTCTGAGCCATGTTTTCAGTGTCCTAAGAGCACTGAAACTTCTTTCAGTCCAGCTGATGAGACTGGGATGATTTGATCAACAGGCCTCTCATTTCAACAAGACCAGCCTTCAACAGACCAAGCAATGTTATTTTTTCATGTTTTATGGGGACTTTCCATAGAATGATTTTTATACTGTACAAACTGTATATTCTCTCCCCTTACACTAACCCTACCATTAAACCTATCCATCAAAGGAAACTTTCTGCATTTTAAAGACTTAATCTGAGCATCAAGTATCCTTACTGTGTGTGTGAGTTTATGTTTGACACAGTGTTTTTGTTTTGACAGCAAGTTACAGCAAACTGGACTGGAATAACTAGGAATGTAGGAAGTTTGTTTACTATTTTGCAAATATGGAAAGGGCAGAAAGCAATGACATTCCCTGAATGAGATCCCACACACATTCAACTATGCCTATTTGTTTCTAGCCTATACATAGGCCTACAGTGTGAGTAAGGTGAATTCAGGTTTGATTGGAACACTGGTCTTCTGATCTGCTGCTGTAGAGCAATACCGAAACTTGCTACTGCCAATACATTCACAGTCATGCTTCTGTGAGCATGTGAGACATTACTGCTGCTGCTGCACATGTTACATACATGTAGCAGATCTATACAGGTGGAGCTGGGGAAGGAGGAGGGTTTCTGAAAGCATGCAACACTACCATATTTAAATGTTGAGCCGCAGCTCATTGGCTGCTGATGCAACAACAACCAATCAACTGTGCAATTGATAATGATGTGATCGCTACCAAATGAGTTAAGGACCAATCAGCTTGAGTTTCATGCCAGAACTAACTTGGTATTGCCTTCAAAAATATTTATTTTTAATATCTCTGACTGACTGGGTCATTTTATGACACGGCACCGTTGTTATTTTGAAATGACTAAAAAAAAGTAAAATAAGATTAAACTTCTATTATTTGGACAAGGGTTAAAATACTTTAAGTGCTAAAAATTGTTTCTTGTCATTCCTTAGTAATTAAAATAGTAATTTAAATATTTTTATGAACATGTCTTCAACTATGAATTCACAAAGATAACAAGAAATATATTTTTGTAATTTAATTTGACATGTTAACAATAAAATCATCTATTTTTAAAGAGATAATTGTGTGTGTGTGTGTGTGTGTGTGTGTGTGTGTGTGTGTGTGTGTGTGTGTGTGTGTGTGTGTGTGTGTGTGTGTGTGTGTGAACTGCAGTGACCCTCATTCAGGACACCAGAGGGGGCGGGCGAGATCTCAGTAGATCTCCGAGCTTTAGCGGCTCCTCATTCTCATGTCTGCCGGTGTTCTGTGTGTTTGTGTCTCTGCAGATTCATATCTTTTGGATATGAGGGATCGTGCGTGTTTCATTTAATCGCGTTTGTCTGGATGAACTAATGGAGTGACCGCAGAAGCGCGGCTCTGCGCGGATCATCGGAGCCCGTTATCCCGGACAGAGACCCGCTTTGTTCGGCTAATAATAAACGAATCGCGTCTACTATTAAAATGAACGACATAGAGAAAGAGAATAAATCTGATGAAGACTCGGAGTCTCTGGAGGAAGAGGAGGTTGACCCGAGGATTCAGGTACAGAGAAACAAAATCCATTTCAACTGAAACATCTGAGAATTCACATCGACAAAATCCATTTAAAGCGGATTAACGGAACTCGACTGAATACTTATAGGCTATGTTGGCTGTATTGACATGTTATATTGTTCTTTATGTCGATTATTGTTCTCTATGTCGATCAGAAGTCATTCCTGTTTAAACTTCCCGAAACCAGAACTGAAGTTAGACTGGGTCAAACTCTTTTTGGATTAAAGCTCGATCAGATCGTACATAAATAAATTAATCAGAAGTCTATAATATGCACCGATAATCCGATCAGATAATGTTCTGTTGGTTCAGATTGTTCTGGTGTTTGATTCGATCAGGGGAACCCCATTGTGACATCATCTCTTATATTCTGTTACATTGTTTCTTTCGTTTGTTACATTGAGGAACCGCGTTGACAATCAGACACATGTTTACTTTGACGTCATATTTAGATTCGGTTCATCTTTAAAGGAACCGGTCGAGTTTACGCGCCCTGCATGCAGAATTAAGACCTGATTATGAAGTGTGAGATTCCTGTTAGAATTATAATGTTTTTTATTCGTTAGAAAACGATCTACAATGACCCATAAAAAAGTATTTGGACACACTGCTATATTTTTTGACCCTGCAAAAACAACAAAACACTTGCACTAAACTAAAATCACCAAAACATCACAAACAAATGTTCTATAAAGCATGTTTTTTGTGGTCAGATACATTGTCTGTTTTTTAAACACATTATCAATTGTTTTATCATTTGAAACGTTATAGTACTTTCTTTACAATAAATTACACTTTTAAATGCATTTCAAAATGAAGCGTTTCTCTTGGTGAGAAAGTGCTCCAAAGAATCATGAAACAAACTGTATGTAAGACTGTGCAAGTTGAACTGGTTTTTCATCCTCCACCCATGAAAGAAAATAATCCCGTAATGAAAACAACAGTGTGAAACATCTGTGTGTCATCAACGTGTAGCTAACATGGGAGGAAAAGCATACATATGAGCTTCATTTCAGTGTTGGGTTACTTGAAAAACACTTTCCAGATGTTGCTGGCATTGCAACAGACATCTCACTGCGATCTCAACTGGCTTTCTCTTAGGGCTGTGCAATTAATTGAATTTCGATTTCAATTTCGATTTTTGCTCCCAACAATCACCAAAATAGTATAATCGAGTAAAAACGATTATTTTGCCATTTTCTGTTTTGAAAGAACGCTCTTATTTTGTCTTGTGTTCTGAATGACACGCGCACATCCGCCCTTCATGCCGTAAACTCTCTCAGCTTGAATGTTTAAACTGATAAGACTTAAAAAGAAGTGAAAATGATAAACTTTAGTTACGATGCAATGCTGGTCCGATTGTACAAGTGACAATTCCATCATGTCCCGACTCATAAACACGAGAGTGTAGTGTCGACGCAGCAGAAACCAGGGACGGCAGGACAGTGGGAAGGAAGACAGGACTGTCCTAACAGGGCTGTACTGGTGAAGGAATAGGTAACCCAAACCAAACCTGTCACTATTACATTTTGGACAACACTTTATAATAAGGTTTCATTAGTTGACATACTAAATACTTTAGTAAACAGTAAACACTTCTACAGCATTTATTAATCTTAGTTAATGTTAATTTCATCATTTACTAACATTATAAAAATCAAAAGCTGTATTTGTTAACATTAGTTAATGCACTGCGAACCAACATGAACAAAATGAATGACAGTATTTTTATGAACATTAAAAAAAGATTAATAAATACTGTAACAAATGTATTGCGTATTGTTAGCTCATGTTAGTTAATACATTAACTAATATTAACAAATGAAGCCTTATTGTAAAATGTTTCCCATAAGTTCTCTTTTAGTCTTATTTCAGATTCATTTGTTCCTCATCCTCATTTTTTTTTTTAAATGACAAATGATCTCTCACGGTTCACTGTATTTGGCCTGTGATTAATCAGCAGAAGGAACTTTCCGTCAGAGGAAGTCTAAATCCCTCTGACGTGTCTTTTGTCACAGAGGTCCTGTGTGGAAGGATGTAGATGTCAGTGTTTTTAAATATGTCCAAACCCAGTCCACAACAGATTCATGATACACGATACACGGGACACACGCACGACTCAAACTCACAGGCCCCGCGGCTCATCTTATGCTACAAACGTGCTTGTTTCTTTCTGCTGAGGGAGAGTTTTCTGTCTAGAAAGCAGGGAGTAGATTCCTCCTTAACTGGGTTAAATGCTGAATTGAGTTAGCTGATCCAGCGCTTTTCAGGGAGCCACAAAAGGCTGAAGCGTTGCATTGCTGTGAAAGTGAAAGATGGAAACTCATAATTCAGAGAGATTCCTGAGCATACAGTGCATGTTGCCTGGATATGATGAGCCTGGGATTTATTCAGGTTACACAGACTGCATGTACTGTAATTCACACTTCAGTATACTTGTAAACACAAAGACAAGTATTCAGTCATTCATACAGCTAAAGAGGTCCTGGGAGTCAAACCTTAGGACTGTTCACTCAAGCATATTGCACAACATTTTTTGTTAACACTTTACAATAAGGTTTATTAGTTAACATTAGTTAACTACCTTAGTTAACATGAACTAACAATGAACAACACTTCTACAGCATTACTTAATTTGAGTTATTCATTTCAACATTTACTAATACATTATTAAAATCAAAAGTTGTATTTGTTAACGTTAGTTAATGCACTGTGAACTAACATGAACGACTGAATTTTGCTTAACTAACATTGACAAAAAAATGTATTGCTCAGTTTTAGTTCATGTTCGTTAATACATTAATATGATTTATTCCTGTGATGCAAAGCTGCATTTTCAGGAGTCCGTTTTCAGTGTCACATGATCCTTTAGAAATTCTTCTGATGTAAGACTATATTATCATATATCTCATCATCACAAAAGCTCTTCCCGTGAAGCATAAGCTACACAATACACAGGGTGGCACACTTACCCTGGCAAACGAAAACTAATAATGAAGTCTTTATAGTGAACACAAAGACTAATGCATTTATTGTCTTGCTTTAGAGTCGCGCTTTAAATAGATGGCCAAATAAAGCTGCAAAGCTTGTTTGATTTTATTCCTCAAAGTATTTTTTTTTTTTTTTTTCATGCCCTGTCAGGTGACATCATCCCCGCAGATTCCACCCTTCACTTTGATGTGCTGATGTTGGACATCTGGAACCCAGAGGACAAGGTTCAGAATAATGATAGATAGATAGATAGATAGATAGATAGATAGATAGATAGATAGATAGATAGATGCATACATACATTACACATACACAATACATAATGCAAATCATATGTATATATACAAATAAAAACATAAACATAATATTGTCAAAAGAGTGAAACATATTTAGGGTTAATATCAAGGGTTAATTGTTATATTGCCCAGCACTAATCTTGATTTATGCTTCAATAGCCATCCAAAATATCTAAAACAGAACAAAAAATTAGCAGTGCGAAACTATCTTGCTGACTTAACATTGTAAAGTGTCATGAACTAATAGTGTAATCTTTGTAGATTAACATTAGTAATGTACTGTATTAGTGTGCTATGATCAAAAGAAGTGTGATGTTACAAAAGAGTGTGACTCAATTTTGGTGGAAGAGTTTAAGAAAAACATGTTTGCCCCAGTTTAAGTTCTCATAATCACATGACCGCCTTCCACCCCCAAACCCAGCCGGCGCTGTCAGCTCCTGAATAATGAATGACCTGCAGTGCAGCGCACAGATCATCATCATTTGTTTGCAAACAGGCCTTGGTATTTCCTATATATAGAAACAGCTAAGGAGAGAAGACTGAACATGACGTCCTTCTAATGTGTCTAAATGCATGAAAAGCCTCTTCTCCTCAGAACATTTTTAGCATAGTGACAGTTATTACAATCAAAATCTAGATTTTAATATGAACAAGCGTGTGTCATTAGTGTCATGTGAGTGTGCGTGAGGATGGGCTTGAGATCCCTGCTGCTTTCAGCCATGAAATTCTCCATATTATCACCTTGTGACAGTGATAAATCAACACAAATGTCTCTCTCAAACAGTCATAAAAGAGCTTTTTATATCCAAGAGGTGACTTTAGTGAGAGTTCTGCTCAGCTTCTGGCTCTAACGCAATTATAACACTGTCAAACCCAACAGAAGTGCAGTGTGTTTATCTGCAGTGTATAATGTTTAGAGTCGGTACAATTTTTCATTTTTATTTATATATATAAAGAGAGAGAGGGAATTCTCATTAGATAAACTAATTTTATTTCAAATGAAGTGATGAAGAGATTGACTCTCGTGAGAAAGCTGTGAGAGCCTTCAAAAGACAGAAGCTCCGGTCACTCGCTCATATTCTAAGTCTATTTTTAAACGCATTAAAACAAAATGATCTGACATTAGTCATGAGTCAGTAAAGTGCCGCCAAGAAAAAGACAACGTTAGCTAATCTTTTAAAAGCTCCTGGTAAAACCTGATTTATTTAAGCTGAAGTATACACAGATCGTAAGTAACACATCTGTACGTCAGCATCTACTCGTGAACTTTCTTATTGCAAGCGATACGATCAAAAGAAACATAATAATTCAGATGGAGGAGTAAATAATACGCAGCACACACACACTGTTATTGATGTTAGCTAATGTGATTTAATGGCTTGATTTAATCTTAATATGCATTATATCACTGTGTTTGATCTGTGTAAAGCTGAAGTCAGTGTGTGTGTGTGTGTGTACATTTCTCTGCGCTGGTAATCAAATGAAGGTGGTCTTGTGTAACTGTCCTGTCATCACTTTAAAAGACCACCATGATCTGTCTGTGTCAGTGGGTGAGACACATAGCTAAGACTGGCAATGCCAGCTGTCTCTCAGTCAGGATGCCAACGCCCACTTTACAGCCAATCAGAACACAGTACACGATCACACCTCCAATGAGCAGACAGACAGACAGACAGACAGATAGACAGCCAGATAGACAGCCAGATAGATAGATAGATAGATAGATAGATGACCTTGATTCGGTCGGTCTGTCCGTCGGAATATCTGTCAATCTGTCTATCTGAATATATAGATAGATGGATGGGTGTGTCTTTTCAGTGTTCAGTGTGTTCTGGCGCGTCTCTCACCTCTCGTTCCTCTGGCATCTGTTCTGTCCTGTGACACGTGAGCAGCAAACATCAGACATCAATGACAGGCGACTCCAACACGTGTCAGCTGACCTCACACCTCACGTCCCTTCACAGCGTGTGTGTCTGAGTGTTGATTAGAGATGAGCAGAGGTTATAAAACAGACACACACACACACACTATCATGGTCAAATCAAGGTAAATTGAACTGACGAACATGAAGTGTTATCCAGACTGAGACTGCACTGGATCTTCTGCTGCTGCAATGTCTCATATGCAAATGTAGAACTATTTTAGTTAACCACTCAGTTGGACATTAAAATATTCAAACATCTCATTTATTTTCTGCTCACAGCAAAATGTTGTCCAAACTTCTGTTTGTCAAAATAGCATACTACATTACTACTTATACTGTTTCTGCAGTTTACTATGCACTTTATGCATGCATAAAATAAACATGACATAGGCCTACTACATTTGCACAAGAATTAGATTAGGTAGTGAATGACACATCTTACTATCAACCCGCTCATTTTACTCATAATATTTGTTCAGTGTGCATTATGTATAAAATATGCACATGTATTCATGGAATACCTGGATGACCAACTACGTTTGCCGTATAATGTGCTTGTGTATAAAACAAGCCCGATTATACACTGCACTTGACCTAACCTTGTATTTACAGTTTGATGATTGAATCAGAATTAGTACCATCCAGGCTTGATTTCTTTTTACATCTTTTTCTGGACTCAATATTTGATTTCTCAAAAGTTTCTTAAAATGAATAAAAATGCAACATAATAATAGTTATTTCTAAGATTACCGAACTGAATATGACCAAATGCCACTGTTTATTGTTGCACACTGCATCACATGTCATTAAGAAATAGCAGGCAGCATGCAGGAGACACTGTAGTACTGAACTAGTGCACTGGAAATGCTAAACTTCCTGTTTTCTACACAAATGTTTAGGCCTCAATTTAAGATTTATGTATTTGAATTGCATATAAAACATCAACTTGCACAGTTTTAATATAGACAAGCTAATAAACTTAATGTAATGCATATTTTTCAGTCATATTTAGAAGAAACAGGTATGATTTGTGTAATAGTAAACATAAACATTACAAAAATATATTTTTTAAATACACAATAACCAGGTATATGTATTTATCATCAATGAATCCAATTTGTTTCAGTCTTTGAACTAATTGAGTATGGTTTGTTCCACGCTTGCCATATCAAACTTTTTAAATTAATACATTTAATTGTTTTCACAATTATAATATTTATGCTCATTCTATGCATTTTGAAAATATGGTTATTTAAAAAAAGTTTTAAATATATGCAAAGAGCTAATAATAAACTAGCCATTTAGTTTTTTACACTTCAGGGCCACCATATTGTTCTGTAAAAGCAAGACAATTTTAATTTGATGTCAAATGAATTATGCTATAATAGGAAAGATTGTGGACAGAGAGAGAGATGGCGAGAAAGAGAAGGAGCTCGTATTGCATAAATCATAGTCATGAAGAAAGATCCGGATTGTTTACTCTGATCCCTGTGGATCTGTGCAGAAGGAAAACAGCCGTCTTTGTCTCATTTTGGAAGAGGTTGTGGAATTCCACTGGTTTGCTTAATGGATGCTGGGAGATCTACACTCTCGCTTATGTATAAAAGATGTTCATATGTGTTTTCAAAAAGGGATGTCAATTAAAAGACCTTAATGTGTGATCATGCTAAAACCAGCAGGAGGAAGTTTGTCGATTATTTACAGACAGTGAAGTTAACATGCAAACATACTTCTGCATTAAATGCGAATGCTAATAAAAACACGGGGAAGTTTCCTGCGTTTAGTTGTTGAGGTGATTATGCATCTTCAGATCATACTGAAGTCATTAAATGGTAATTCAACACGATTTCGTGAATGCTGCTCATGAAAAATTCATCATGTCTGACCGAGTTTAGGAAGAAAATAGGTCAGCAAACCAAAGAAAATCATACTTGTGCTGCCTGTCAAACACATTACCAGGAGGAGAAAATGGGCAGTATAAGAAACAGACTGTTCCCTTCTCAGTCCAGACACACAGAACATAACAAGTGTGTGTGAACAGACAGGCAGATGAACGAGTGTGTGTGATTTTGATCTTAAAAGCCTCACAGCAAGTGAGAATCTTTATTGACGTAACTCTAATCTGTCATTACAGTGTTAACAGAGCTCAGCTTCACCTGACCTTAACCTTGACCTCGTGGGGAAAGTTTCAAAGGCGATCGGATCACATGTGGACGACACTAAATACAGGTGTAAACAGAGTCTTAAACGTTTTGAGCTTGTCCACTTTTGACCACTTCAACAACACATTCAACCAGATTGCTTTCGATTGCGCTCATATGGTCTAATAAAAGACGTCTACTAGATGTTTTTCCAGCTTCTAGCATCTCTCATTGTGCATCAGTATGTTAGGAATCCCTCAGTGGGTCACTGGAGAGTCTTCAGGAGCACAGTTCATCACGAGTTACATCACAGCCACAGTGACGGCTTTATGGCTGTCGTCTCTCCAGACTCCGGCGGGCCGACACACAGGCTCTTTGTGACTGAGCAGCTCGGTCAAAATCACGGTATTATGAGTGACACAATGGACAGTTGACGGATCGGGAGAAATGCATCATCTCTCATCATCTCTAGTGTGGGCCGCTGTTCTGGGTTACTCTGTGGTCATGTGCTGCACAACTGGGTGTTGATTGAGTCATGGATTTTGTAATAGCCAATACTGAAAAAAGAACATTTATAGAACAGTGTGCTCAATGGCCAATATAAAGATTATAATAATATACACTACTGTTCAAAAGTTTGGGGTTTCAGTAAGATTTTTTACTTCTATTTATCAAACATACATTAAATTGTTCAAAAGTGACAGTAAAGACAGTGTTAAGTTTTCTATTTCAAATAGTATTAGTTGACAAATTAGTATTTATTTCTTACTTTTGAACATTCTATTCATTAAATGTATCATGGTTTCTACAAAATATGAATGTAGAAACAATGTTTTCAACATTGATTATAAAATTAAATGTTTCTTGAGCAGTAAATCCGCATACGAATGATTTCTGAAGGATCATGTGACATTGAAAACTGGAGTAATGATGCTGAAAATTCAGCTTTGATCACAGGAATAAATTACAGTTTACAATATATTCACGTAGAAAACAGCTATTTTACATTACAATAATATTTCACAATTTTACTGTTTTTACTGTTTTTTTAATCAAATAATGCAGCTTTGGGAGACGAAAAATCTTACTGACCCCACATTTTTAATGCTAGCGTACTCATTTTATATAATACAGTTTAATGATAAATATGACCTACAGAAAATTGCTCATATCCAACAAACACTTTTTCGATTCAAATGTTTTAAAGTTTTGATTTAAATTTAATTTAAAAACAAGCAATCAGTGTATTGCTTCAGACTTCAGTGTGCCCACGCAGACATGCCATCATCACATCCTTGCATTAGCAGAGGCCTAAATAGAGCTATTGTTTGATGCTGTACATGCATTGTTTCATGATGTTGAAAGCTCAGTTTTGAACAATGGTCAGAAAGGTCAGTTCTGGAAACGTTTTGACATGACGCATTACCAAATGTGTTCATGAACCCGAGGAAACCAAGCGTTCACCTCATCTCGCTAATGCTAACTGACGTGTAAGTGTGTGAGTCGTCTCTCGCTCTCTCTCTACCTTCACACTGTACTGAGCACTTCTGGATTCTTCCATGCAAAACAGAAACACACTGACGTTCACACAGCGCTGACCGAGCCACTGACTCCAGCTGGGATTTTTAATGGACTGCGACACAGATAAAGCAAGAAAGCAAGCAAGATATAAAGTTAATATGAAACTAGTATAGATAAATTCACTTACTAACCTTGTCTGTGTAAAGTTATATCCAGTTTTTTTTTATCTCCTGTCATGAGATTAAAGCTGGAATACTTTTTAAAATAAACACTCTTATAAATAAAGGTTCTTTAATGGCACTGATGGTTCCATGAAGAACCTTCAAAATCCATGGAATCTTTCCATTCCACAAAAGGGTTCATTAGAATTGAAAAATGTTTTTCGCACTAAAAAAATGGTTCTTATAAGAACTTTTCGCTGACATTTATTTTGGGGAACCAAAAATTTACAGCATCACTGGGAAAACCCCCTTTAAGAAGCTGAGAAAATTCCAATTATTATTAGATTCTTTATAACTGAGAAAAGCCTCATGGATTTGATTGCACAGACCAGGAGTTGGATGATTCAGCTTATGAAATATACATTAGCTTCTTGTCTCAAGCTACTAGTTTTCTTTATGAATTCTTTAGCAGAATATAGATTTGAATAATGAAAGAGGGATCGTCTGTAAATGAGAAGCTCATCCCACAGAGACAGAGCCTGGTCATGTGATCTATTAAAGCTGAGCGACTAATGCCGTGACTGATGAAGCTTAATGGATCATTGAGGGGAAATTAAAAGTGTGTGGTAACAGTTTAGAGTTTAGAGTAAGATCCTATTATGGGACTAATGCTAAATAATGTTAACAAATGTAAAGTGGTACCAATTGAACACACTGTAATTCTTCCATAAATAGAAACTTCCCAGGAGAGTGTCTAACAATGGCACTGAATTGTGGTACATTTGCGTCATCATCAATATGAGCAAATGACAGAGTATTGACAGCAGTTGTTTACTACGGTATCTTGGTAACACTAAGGATGTGTCATCATCGTTTACGTAACAACATGTGCACACTTGAATCTGCTGCGAATGCATTGCAAGAGATGAGGAATGTGAGCTGCTCGCTGAAGACATGAATTATACATTAGTCTGCAAATTATGCTACAGCAAATCATACCGTATTGCATTCATACTAATTGCTTAATATATATACATACACAATCTTAATTTTTAAGAGTTTGGAGAACAGCCCAAAGTCCTGAAACTATCGCAATATTGTGATGTGTTTCAGGCTCAGGTTGAGGCTCAGAAAGCCACACAGGAGTATCAGCGGGCCATGGAGATCCTGCGGGCAGCGAAGGAGACCATAGCTCTGGCCGAGGAGCGTCTGTTAGAGGAGGACAGCAGACAGTTTGACTCGGCCTGGCAGGAGATGCTCAACCACGCCACCCAGAGGGTGAGAGACACAACACCACTCTCACCATAAACATGCTACACTAGACATGAGTGTTCCTGTAGCTGTAGAACACAATATTATGTTCTATGCTATGCAGTTAATGTGATTCTGAACTGCTCTGATTGGCTCCTCCAGGTGATGGAGGCGGAGCAAACCAGGACACGTAGTGAACTCGAGCACAGAGAAACAGCGACCAAATACAACGCCGCCATCAGTCACATGAGGCAACTGGAGAAGAAGCTCAAACGCACCATCAACAAGTCCAGGTCAGAGGACAACCATCCATCCATCCATCCATCCATCCAACCATCTATTTATCCACCCATCCATCCATCCTTCCACATCAAGTCAAGTCATCTTCATTTATATAGCGCTTTTAACAATGTAGATTGCTCCAAAGCAGCTTTACATTGATAATAGGAAATTAAAGTAAAGTGTTTTGGCTTTATAGCAGCTCTAGAATAAAGTTATTGTCCAGCTAAAGTTAGTTTGATTGATTCACTTCCGTCGCAACGATCATTAGTTATTAGCTTAGGGGCCGCTAACACGACACCGTTCTAACAGAAAACTCTTAAGTTCACTCTTTTGTGGCGCTGTATAAGCGTAAAAGTAGTTTACATTCTGTTTCTGAGACATTCATGCTGAATTACAATCAAATCTGTCTTCGCATTAATGTGCAGTTTCACTCAACGTTATAGTTATTTTATTATTTTTAGTGCTTAAACTAAATGAATATTTTAAACATTGCTTTGGCAACTAACTGATACAAAATCATTTTATTTTAGACTGACTATAAAGTTTAGACTATATAGACTATATAGAAGGGCGCAAACAAAATGTAGCTTTGACAATGGCACAAAAAAGTGAATATAAACTTTATTTTATAGAAATATATATATATATTTATTTATTCTATTGCATCAGATAACGAAATATCATATTTGACCATTTCACTCCAAACAAACTTCTATTTGTGAAATGTTTTGCTTACTTTCCAAGGCTGTTGTATGTATTTAATCATTTCTAGTCCCTGCATTTTTACATTTACATGCAATTTGTCAAAGAGCCAACAATAGTTGTAATAAGGTAAGCAAGCTAGAAAAGAAATAGAAACTAACAATATTCAAAATGCTGATGTAAACTCCAACGGTTGTGTTTGTTCTATAGTGATGTCAGTGAATTTGGAGGACAGCTGCACCGGCACGACATCAGAAGACGATCCCGAGACACGGTCCACCGGCAGCCTGAGCTCCACGTCTGCACCTCTCGACCTGGCCTGTCCGATCCCCTCCTCTCCCTCCTCATATCCCCTGCTCTCGTCCTCCTGCCCATACCCGTCCTCCTCGCCCCCATCGTCTCCCTCCGCCGCTCCTGAGCTGCTCCAGCTGCCCGGCTCGGGGTCTTTGGAGGGCTTCGAGCAGGTGTCCCGGTGTTGGGCCCTCGAGCGAGTGCAGCGGGGCCTCGTCTCCAGACTGTGAACAGGAACGAGGTGAGAGCCAAAAGACCTTGAACCATGAGGACTGACTCAAATGTGTGGAGTCATAAAGTTAACAGCCAACTAGAGAGTTTTATTCACTTGCCAAAGACAGTTTTACTTACAAGGAATTGTGGCATTATGTTGATTATCCACAAAAACAAAAAAAACAAAAAAAATGTATTTAACAGATGTTGTGTCAGAGTTAGCTAATTTGCATATGTGGTCCCTGGACAGGATGTTGTTACATAAAATTACAGTACTCCATTACAATCCAGAAAAAATAAGAAAATGATAATAATAATAATAATATTACATCACAATATAACAAATTACAATATCACAATATCCATCCATCCATCCATCCATCTTCTTCCGCTTATCCGGGGCCGGGTCGCGGGGGCAGCAGTCTAAGCAGGGATGCCAAGACTTCCCTCTCCCTAGACACTTCCTCCAGCTCTTCCGGGGGGACCCCGAGGCGTTCCCAGGCCAGCCGGGAGACATAGTTCCTCCAGCATGTACTAGGTCTTCCCCGGGGCCTCCTCCCGGTGGGACATGCCCGGAACACCTTCCTGGGAAGGCGTCCAGGAGGCATCCGGAAAAGATGCCCGAGCCACCTCAGCTGACCCCTCTCGATGTGGAGGAGCAGTGACTTTACTCTGAGCTCTTCCCGAGTGACCAAGCTTCTCACCCTATCTCTAAGGGATTGCCCAGCCACCCTGCGGAGAAAGCTCATTTCGGCCGCCTGTATCCAGGATCTTGTCCTTTCGGTCATGACCCACAGCTCATGACCATAGGTGAGAGTAGGAACGTAGATTGACCGGTAAATCGAGAGCTTTGCCTTACAGCTCAGCTCCTTCTTCACCACGACAGACCGGTACATCCATTCTTACACCTTTGTCGCAATGCCATAAGCCCTAAAAGGACTGTAAAAAATGACTTTAACAGCTCAAATAATACACATGAACAGAAGAATTAATTATTTTACATTTGTTTACCATTTAAATTGAACATCTTTAAATCTTCAAATCTTCACTTTTAAATCCATTAAAGTGCTTGATTTTTACTTTCTTTTAAAGAAAACGACATCAAAATTATTTTATTGAGGTGATAAACATTATGCCACAAATACTGTCGACTCGGCTTAACTTGTTCTGAACCTGAACATACCTTAAATTTTAGATGTGATTTCTGACGTTCATTTGATGTGAATAAATGAACAGATTCTCATCAGTTGTGTGTGTTTTCCAACAGGTGAGAGAGCAGAGGGCGCAGAAGTTAAACCTGGCAGAACGAACAACACCAGCGGTCAGAAAAGCTCACGCCTGGAGAAGAGCCTGCGCAGTTTATCTCTCCAATCCGCAGACGACGACGACACGGACACTCGTTCTTTCACTGTGACCTCCAACACACCAGCAGTGCTGCTTCTCAACAGTGTTTAGGAACACAGGGGCCAGAGCAGGGGCCCGGATCTGACACTACAGTATGACGAAAGAGCCATTGTGTGAATCTATTATCATCTCAGTGTTACGGACATCTCATCTCAGACTGGTTTAAAACAAGAAAACCATGAAAGTATTAGAATTGCCATGCAGACATCAGCTATGAAGTGATGGGAACTATATTGAACTTTTCATCATCATCACTGAGTGGATGCTCTTCATGTGTTCCTCAAATGTTCGTGTCGTGAATGGACACTGTTTGTATTGTATCTTCTGCCGCGGCGTCTCACAAGCTCACTTGAAACGACTCCATTTTGATTGTTGTTGATGACTCACTTACTAACTGTTGTAGCATAAACAATTAAGTGTCTGAATACGTCACCTGACTCTCCAGCGACTGTAAATAAAGCGTACGACTGAAAAGCGGCGAGTGGGACGCCAGCCTTAGCAGAAGATTTCTGCACTTGTTTTTCACTCTGTCGGCGTTGTGCGATGAACTTTCTCTAGTCTTAGATTTACTCCACAGGTCATAACGTAACGAGGGACTAGTGTAGTTCAAAGCTATATATTTATACTCAGTGTTTATCAGTTATCATGATGTTATCGTGTGTTTTCATGGCACAAAGTTCTTATTTGTGTAATAAACAGATGCTCACAGCTTGAGTCTCTTTCCACTGTTGTGATTTTACGCATTAAGTTTTTTATTCCAAAACGGGAGAGTCTTGATCTTGGACTTGAGATCTCACCAGACATCAGACCTCATACGCCTCAGTCTCAAATTTAAAGGAATAATTCACCCAAAAACAACCATTCATATTCGTATTCATATATAATGATGACAGAATTTTCATTTTTGGGATATTCTTCATCTGGATCTGGATCTCAGTTTAAAGCCCAAAGTATACTTTCGGTTTTGAGGCGTACACTAGGGTGTGCACTGTGCATTTGATGTACATTTCATCCCCAGCATAGTATGTGGATATTGTACGCGCACTATGGGGTGTGAAACTTGACAACACTAAGCAGCCAATCATGTCGATCATCGCTTACCTTTCCGTGAACTGATGTCGTAACCAATGACATTAGAGAAGAAGCTTGACACTCTCCTTGCCACCCTCAGAGAATGCAGTAACTTCATTTATTTACAGTTATCATAAAATAACTCAGTAATGTTATACAGTAGCTTCCCAGACAGCAACATAGAGTCAGCCCAGATCCGGCCCACATCTGGT
>FLSR01004866.1:5149138-5219473 GCA_900092035.1 Leuciscus waleckii | reverse complement strand
ATATATATATATATATAAAATCTCTTATTACATTTTTATTTTTGTGCATACATTTGTGCATGTGTGTCAGTGTTACTGTAAGAGTGTGATGTAACAGTAATTGTGGATGATCTGATTCTGGCTGACTGTGGATGGGGTTGCTGGGTAACAGCACCATGGAAACAGTCGCCTGGACAATCATGCATGATTTGTCTGATGTTATTGTAAGAGCGTGATGGTGCAAGGTCAGCAAGCCATAGCTGTTTTCCTTCCTCTTTATCTACTTAAATTCACATTAGATGTCTGTACGCTTAAGAGTTATTATGTCAATGTAAGATTCTCACTGTATTGAACTGATGTGCTCAAGTGCTTTGCTAACAAGTTTTTCTACACTCTATCGGTCTGTTTCAGTACTATGTGCTGAGCGAGTGGGCCAGATGACTAAGACCTACAATGACATTGACGCTGTCACAAGACTTCTGGAGGAGGTGAAAATGAAAAAGAAATTATGTGCATTTATTATGATGCTAGAGTTTGGGGTCAGTAAGACTTTAAAAAAAAGAAATGAATCATTTTATTCAGTAAGGATGCATAAAATGTATAATGTTACAAAAAAATATTATATTTCAATTAAATGCTGTTATAATACATTAAAATAGAAAACAATTATTTCAAATTGAATTGTAATAATAATCAACAGTATTACTGTTATACTTTATTTTTGATCAAATAAATGCAGCCTTTCAAGAGCTCTTTCAACAACGACAAAAAAATCTTACAGACTCCAGACTTTTGAATGGTAGTGTATTTGAGAATCTTTTCGTCGACTCTTTCTACAGAAAGAGCGGGATCTGGAGCTCTCTGCCCGCATCGGTCAGTCCCTCCTGAAGAAGAATCGCATACTGTCGGAGCAGAACGAATACCTGGAGGAACAAGTGGGCACCATCAGGGAAGAGGTACATGAACAGATTCATTACAATATGTAGGTAAAAGTGTCTCTGGTGCTAAAAATTGGTTGCCCCTGCTGATATACTGTGCACAGATACTAAAACTTAGTGTATTCAGAAGCTTTTTTGAAGTTTCAGCTCAGTTAAGTTTGTTAAAATATTAGTAATGAAATGAGTAATGACAATTAGCCTACATAGGCTAGGTTCAACCAGTTAGTAAAGATGAAGTCATGAGTAATGACATCATTAATCATAATCAATTTTGTTGATTTGATTGTACCGCAGGTGGCTCAGCTGCACCATGAGTTGAATCTAAAAGACGAGCTCCTGCAGTTCTACACTAATGCAGCGGAGGAGAGTGAAGAGGGGTCTGGATCGCCCACGTAAGTCCACTGTGTTTTATAACACTGTTCTCATTTGTCTCTCGCTCAAGGCCAGTGTAGCAAGTTCTGTTGGCTTCAGTTAGGATATTTTTAGCTCAGGTGTTTTTCTTCAGGGCTTTTTAGCTATATTTTAATTTATAATGTGTAACTAAACAATTATTTTGTTATAACACTTGTTATTTCTGATGAATGAGACAGCCCAAAGATCTTCAATACAAGTAAAGAAATCAGAATTGTAATATTTTTACATTTATAGTTTTTTTTGTTTTGGGTTCAGGGGTCAACAGGGAAGGGCTGGAGTTTCTGCCCCTTGCGGTTCATCTCTGGATATTCTGCAGCACAAACTTCGAGACCTTGAGGAGGAAAACCTTTCTCTCAGAGCAGAGGTACATGCACATGCAGAGAAATTATATATATATATATATATATATATATATATATATATATGTGTGTGTGTGTGTGTGTGTGTATGTTTGTACAGAGTATTATAGACAATGTCTAAAACCGTGTGTGTCTCTTTCCAATTTCTATTTGTGAATAGAAAAAAATCTGTTTATCTCTGTTGTACGTGCACGCTGCAATCACAGTAGATTGTGAACCCTACCGATATCTTTAACCCCGGTTAGTCAGAGTTGTTCTGAACTTTTCAGTGAACTACTAGCAAATGATCAATAATTATGTTTCATTTATAGGGTGATATTTCATGTTTCTGGGGGGTTAATGATTCTTCCGTAAAGATTGCAAATCACTTTGCTTTTGTTAAATCTTCATTTGATGTATTTAAAAAATTTTTGGTTAAAGGTACTTTACAAAATTACAAAGAACATTATGAAAAAGTTTATAAAATAATACTTATTTATATTTTAACTTGACTGAGTACTTGTCTCTCTTTCTTGTCCTTAGGCGAGTCATCTGAAGTCTGAGACAGAGTCATATGAGGAGAAAGAACAGCAGCTGGTGAATGACTGCGTCAGAGAGCTAAGTGAGTGAAATGTTGGCATGAAGTGGAGATGTAGAGCTCTATATTTTAACAAAACTAAAATAAGTCCACCCTTTCTCCTCATACAGGGCAGTCCAGCATCCAGATCTCCAGTATAGCAGAAGAGCTGGCCAAAAAGACAGAAGATGCCTCTCGCCAACAGGAGGAAATCACACACTTACTCTCTCAGATAGTGGACCTGCAGAAAAAAGCCAAAACTGTGAGAATCGTTTGCATCTTTCACTCTATCAGAGAACTAATTTAAAAATACATGAGATAAATTTGTGCTGAGATTTATATGTGTGTTTGTGTATGTTTTTGACAGTTTGCCATTGAAAACGAAGAACTTTCTCAGCACCTTTCGGCAGCTAAAGACGCTCAGAGACAGCTCACAACCGAGGCACTTTATTTCAAACATAATAAATCAGTATTCCACGTATTTAATCTTACAAAAGCAAATGTGAATGTTATTGACCATTGTTGGTTCCTCACACACACAGCTGCAGGAGCTGGAGGAGAAATACTCCGAGTGCATTGAAATGCTCCATGAGGCTCAAGAGGAGCTCAAGAACCTACGGAACCGCAGTGTGTCTGCAGGAACTCCTCGACGCTATCACCCTCTGGGACTTTTTCCCATGGTACACAAACAAACACACCGTTATATAACTCATGCAAGGCCAGTGCTCTAGGAGATCACAAACATGTGTATCTTTTGGTTTAATGTCTGCTGGTGTGGATTTTCTGGCGGGAACGACAAAAGCTGGATAAGACTTGGATTCTGATACTGCAAGTTAGCTAGCAGTAGGGGTGGCAGGCAGCAGCATTTATTAGTGCAAATAAAATGAAGGGCATTTTCCATTCTTTTCCAATGAGCTACTGTCATTGATGACAGAATACCTAATTCGAAGTGTAATTATTGTCATAAGGTGGCAGCAACAGCCTTATGGTGCAATAGTAGTGACAGTCACACAGCATGAGTCAAATGTAAGCAAAGTAAAAAAGTAGCCTTGGTAACACAAGTTGGCAGTGTTTCCCCTGGATCTCCTTAACATTTTAGTTTATAACAATAACTAAAGTAAATTAACCTTGTAACTCTTCAGGAGCCTTCACAATATTGTCACCTAATAAAATGGACCTACAATTTTAAGTACAAATGTAAACAAACAGCAGCAATCCAAACAAAATGGATTTATTGCAGTTCATCAATGAGAAGGTTTGATCGCAGATTTAGTCGCAGCAAACAGCGCAAGCAGCTCGTGAAGGAACACAGACCGATCAAATTACACTTATTTAATTTAAGCAGAAAAAATGGAGATCGCTAAACTGCAGTTACTTGTTTGTCATGTTTTCAGATCACCCGCGCTTCTTCAGCAGTGTAAAGAGAGCCCGCGCGCAGGGTTGCCAGAAAGCAAAGATGAAGTAAAACACCGGAAGAAAATGTGTTCTTTTAACAGAAAAGCTCTGATTGGGGGATTTAAATTTTTTAAATCTGAATGCATGAATGCTCGTAAGCGGCTTGTTAAACAGTCTGTAATTTTTTGTCTGGTTTTTTTTTTTTTTTTTTTTTTTTTTAAAAAGAAAAGGGAATTGTAGAAAGCAAGAGTGATTTTGGTCAAGTTTTTATTTATTTTTAATTACATGTAAACTTGTCTTTCGTCAAGGAAATTGCATGTTTATTTAGTCACAGTTATCGTTTAATGACGTTGGTGTTATAACTCGTCTTCATCTCGTCTTATCATGGAGAAAAAAGGTCGTCAACAAACATTTTTCGTCATAGATTTCGTGAACGAAATGAACCAGGGGGGTAATCTATCAGCTGAAATGAAGCTTCCCCGGAGGCCGCCATTGATTAGCAGACCATCACCTGCTGTTAGCATTCCATTGACTCCCATTCATTTTGGCATCACTTTGACAGCGAATAACTTTACATCTGAGGTGTTTAAAGACATTTGTCCATTATTTATTTCTAAAGAAACACGAAAATGTATAAAAAGCTCAATTACCTTGTATCTTACGTTATGGCCCCGTAGAAGCAGTTTTTGTAGAATTAGGCTAACGATTGCATCATAACCACGCGACTCTCTGTCGCACAGTATAGAAATTACCGTATAGACAGGAGGAGAAGCTCACGGGCAATCGGGGGGACGTGGAGGCAAAATGACAAAATAATTAATCAGAATACTTAGCAAAAGTTGCTCCTGCTCCTAGCTCATGGACTCCTACTCACACTCTCTGTCTCTGCAAGTTTCGGAAGGGAATGGTTCAGATTTCTCTTGGCACAGCTACTAGAAGACTTACAACTGTCAGACAGGTTGCTCACGTCACATCTATGTCGTCAAGATCAGTTTGAGTCTGCGCAGTACGGTCAGCCATCAGGAAGTTAGTGCTTCTAATTGACTTCACTTTTCTCCGTTGAATCCAATGGGGTCGCTGTGTCCATTTCTTTTACTGTCTATGGGTAGAACAGAGGTGCGCTCGGGAAAGTTAATGCGCCATACGTCATTGCGTCGCTATATCATTGATATCGCGATATGACACTTTTGTAAAAATGTATACCGGTTTTATCGTGGACGGCATGATATGGCACACCCCTAGCTAGCAGTCAATTTACACTACTGTTCAAATGTTTTACAGTAGTTTACACTACTGTAAAAATTACAAAAATACCAAATGAATTGAAAATCTAATAGTACATTTTATGCATTGAAATGGGAATTTAAAAAGTCTGAGAGGAGAACAAGCCCCAAACAGAAAAAAATATGGTATTGTTTATTATAACTAATTACTGTTATAATATTATTATAATGTTGTTTATTATAAATAATTGTTTTTCTTTTTCTTGTGTTATTTAAACATATTTTGAGGACAAAATTGTATCCAAAAGTTAGCTAAATCTTAAATAGCATTCTTTTGGGGATATCCTCATTTGTAAAAGTGTGTGTGTGTGTGTGTGTGTGTGTTAGGACTCCCTGGCTGCTGAAATTGAGGGAACCATGAGGAAGGAATTGAGTCTCGAGAATCCTGACAATGAAGAACAGAGGTTTGAACCTTTTTTCCCCTTCCCATCACACAGCACATTTTCTTTCATTGGTCATTATCTGATTTTTCCTTTACTCTCAATGAATCTTTGCATTCAATAACAAAATATGCTTTTGTCTCAAGGGTCCGTCATAAGCGTGTGTTTGAGACTGTGAAGAACATCAACCAGTCCGTCAGACAGCAATCTTCTGCTAATTCTGCTACTAACATCCCTGGGTCCAATCAGACGCTGTCCTCCCTTAGCTCCGCCCCATCCGACAGTGATAGCAACAATGCAGCACCTGATAATCGTACACAGAGCATGCTCCAGGAGACCGGCTCCTCAGATGCTGCGTGAGTCTATTATGAGGCTATACTTACAGAGGCTGTGAGCAAATAACTTTCAATTGACCTTTAGCCAAATCATAATGTAGTCACTGCTTTACTGGGGAAACAATAAATGCATGTTAAAATATTCATGGGTTTGAAAGGTCACTGGTTCTGGCCCACTTGAATGAGTTTGTGGATCATTCTCAGGAAAATCAAACATTTGAGTTTTACATCAAAATAACACATTTAAAATGTAACTCATGAAGGGGGACATGCAAATGGCTTGATATTCCTGATGGAAAAGTTGAAGCTATCAAATACTGTGACTAGTTCAGCATCCTTTTAACTGTAACAAGTGATCAGTTGACTTAACTTAAAAAAAAAAAAGTGAGGAATCCCGTTGCCTTAAAATTATTAAGTAAATATACTTCATGCGTAATTGAAAAAATTAAGTTATGTGGAATTGTCAACTTCACATAACTTAATTATTTCAATTACACATGAAGTTTATTTGGCCTCTTATTTTTACGGCAACGGGTTTCCTACATTTTTTTAAGTTAAGTCAACTGATTACTTTTTACAGTGTAAAATGAGTATGACCCTTGTTTTCAATCATACAACTTTCCTTGTTCTCTGACTGCAGAGTGGACGCCTCTGAGAAGCGATCCGGCTCCGAGGAGCTCAAGCTCGCTCTGCGGCGACTGTCTCTACGTCGACAGAACTGTCTGAGCGAGCGTCTCTTCTTTGAGGGGGAGCGGGGGAGGCGTAATCGGGAGCCGGCGGACAGTGGAGATTATTCAAACAGGCTTGTCCACAGTGAGAGCATCATGTCCCTGGGCGCTTGGTCAAGTCGGCCTTATCTTCCCGACAAGCTCCAGATTGTCAAACCTCTGGAAGGTGACCGAAATACCCAAAATGTCTATCCTAAGACATTCCTGCATTACCGTTCAAGACCACGCCCACCCACTATGATGCTTTTCAATTCACTGTGGGCGCTAATGCATCCCCGCAAACACTCCTACTTTAGAGAGTCCCGCTCCTGGGTAAATTTACACTAGGGATCCGGTTTTAACGAAGTTTTGAAAATGGATAAATGTAAAGGAATAGTTCACCAAAAAATAAAAATTCTGTCATCTTGCCTTTTAATTTAAAAAAATAAAATTTTGAATGAAACACACCCTCCACTGTATCACTTGGCGGATGCAATTTATTTTGCATTTGCAATTACTGTTATGCATATTCATATATTCTATAAAAGCTCTACTATGAGGCAATCAAAGAGGCAGGACTTTATTTGTGTTTTATCTATGCTATTCTATGTATGTGAGATGTAAAAGAGTCCCATTAGTCATTTCTATGTATTCTAGTGTCTAATATAGTGTATGAAGTAGTGATTTAAATATTGATTTGTCTAGTTTGTTGTGAAAGTTCTTGGGGGGAATTTCTGTTTTCTATTTTAGTACCGCCACCTAATGGACAATAAGTGAAAAATAGAACTTTTGTTTGTGATATTCTTCATCCATTTTTATTCTGTTCTGTATTCTTGTACTTGCATTTTTTCCCTCATCTCTTATTCTGTGTTCTGCAGTTTTATTTAGTATATCTTCAATAAAGACATCTTATTTTCACTCTTTCTTTCCTTCATTTTTTGTTTTTCATTATCACTTCATTGCAGCATTGTTAATATGTGTTTGTTTTCACACTAAGTTGATGTAGCCACTGTGTAAATTAGGTTATGAAATCACACAGTTCTCCGTCTCAATATCCCTCGTGTCTTTTTTTTCCTAGGCTCAGCTACCCTTCAGCACTGGCAGCAGTTAGCTCAGCCTAATCTGGGCGGTATCCTGGATGCTCGACCTGGTGTGGTCCCGAAAGGCTACCGTCCTCTGGAGCTGGATCTGGAGGAAGTTTATCACTATGCCGACTACGAGGAGGATGAGCCTGGAGATCAGTACTTCCAGAACCTTCCCACCACAACCACATCTAATCCCAGTGTCCCTCCTGCCCATAGCATTGCTCCCTCAGCCTCCCCGTCACCATGTCTCAGCACAGGTCACGCGTCCATAGAGTTCTCAAGTAAGTCAACATGTTTTTGTGTGCTTTAGACAGCTTGCATCCGATGCAAAGATATTTATGTAATAATAAAAATAAATAATACTTGTGTTTCTAAGAACACTTTTTCTTGAATGTATGAAGTCAGAAATGGTCATATGCTACATAATGTTTGATAAATATTAACTAAATATATAGAGTCCTTATCAAACCTGAACTAAAAACAATTAATGCAAAATATTGGTATTTATTTATTTATTTATTTAAAAAGAAATCAAGGCTATATCTTTGGCCATTGTCCCATTCATTTCGAATATCAGAATTACAGATTTTTCAAATCAGTATTTTAAATCTATGTATTTGGTCAATAGCTGTGTAAATAAAATAAAAAATAAAAAACATTTTATTTTATTTTAAATAAATTGATTCATTTAGATAAATTAATATTTGCTATATCTGTAATTAGTCCTTACACAAAACTATTTGACCTAAATAAATGACATTTATTATAAATATTTATTGATTGATTGAATGATCGATTGATTGTCGATCGCTTAAAACTGTATATTTGCCCATTATCCCAGGCAAATGATTTCCTTTATAAAACGGATAGTTCCAGTCCTTGATTCTGATTGCTTGACTCCGCTCCACGTCGTGCCTAACAACTGTTCTAAATCCACTGTAAAACACAGCTTCGCAGGGCTTATTGCTTAAATATATTAAGCTAATAAATAAAAAAATTACAAATGACTGGCACAGCAGACACAGATGAGCGACTAGCGCGGTCATTGGCTGTGCTGCGGCAACTGCACGAACTTGTGGCGAGGCGGTTCAGACGCGTGAACCAATCAGGCCTCTTCGCGCCCTGGTACGTCAGAGCCCGCTAGAATGGGTGTGGCTTATGTCTTTATAAGCATCCATTCTTAGCCAAGGAATTTAGAATTTATCTCCTTCAGCGAACTCTCCACTTCGCTGACCTCCGGCCTCTTTTCCGCCGTCGAAAAGCCTTCAGCAGGACAAGCCACCTGCCTTGCAGTTCTGAGGACGCCGGCATCCGTTTTCCTGGACGCCGCCTTCAGCCCACTCTGCTGCTGTGCCATCCAGCGAGCTATATCCTTTTCAAAAGCTAATATAGTTTGTTCGCCGCTATGACGCACTTCTAAAAGAGTGAATTTCTGAGGCGTTGTTGCAAATGACTCGAGTCACGTGCGCCTCGTTCAGAGGCCCTCTCTTCGGCTGAGATCGTCACATCCTCTGCGCTTCCTGTCTGGGCCGTGACGCACTCGCCAAGGGCGGCTGCCCTGACTGCGATGGGATGACGACATAGCTTTTCAGCTTTTCAGCGGAACGAGCGGCCTGCGAACGAGAGTTGCCGCTCGTCCCCTCGCACCCACGGCTAGTTTTCTCTACGTTCAGAGAGCTACCCCGCCTTCACGCCCCCGTTTTGCTCGTCATGCAGAGCCCTCTCGAGCTCTCTGCATGACCCAGATGGACACTATGAGTGAGTTTCACGACTATCGCTGAACTGCGTCCTCACATCGGCGAAAGGAAGAAAGAGAGAGTTTGAGTCCAGCTGAGGCCGGACCAACCTCCATTTCTCACACATTTCCCAGTCCCCGCTTTAGTTCGGGCGGCTGGAAATGTCAATATTGCAGCTAACGAGCCTGTTATAAAAAAACATGCACATCTGCAAACAAATGCTGTTTTTACAGGCGACACAAAACATGCCACTCGCGCTAACTGTCTTACGTCATTCCCCCGCGTGGCTCAGTGGTGGAATCTAAGGCTTTCGCGCCATAGACCCATGTTCGAAACCCGGCTCTGGCAGCAGGTGAAAATTATATAACAGCTGCTCTTTTCACTGCGCTCGCGGCCAGCTTTCTTACAATACAGAAAGTGACCCCGCCCCTCGCGCCCTCCCGTTCACAACGGCGGGGTTAGAGTATTAATGAGGGTTCAAAAACAGGTGAGCCCACGCCGGCCCCGCCGCCGCGTGACTCACATTCTACAGAGAGAGACTTTTTTCTCCTGTGCTTATGCCGGCCCCGCCCCCGCGTGACTCTGTTGTTATATGTACGCTCCCCTGCAAACATACGCTGTTCCAACAGCGACTCTAATGAAAAAATTGTGCTTTCTACCATTTTCCCCCTTTGGCTCACGCTGGAGGTATTCTAAATGTAGGTTGTGTGCCCACTATAAAGAATGCACCCCTGCACACAAGCACTGTGCCAATAGCACACAAGCATGAAAGCAGCTGGGCAGCCGGGTCCCTATCATGAAGCTGTCCGGTGTTCTAAATATAGGTGGTGTGCCCACTACAAAGTGTGCACCCCTGCATGTGAAACGGGGACCCTGACCTAAGATTGTGTTGGACCCCGTGCCTCGAAAACCTTCCTAGCCACTGCGCTGGAGGTGTAATAAATGTAGGTTGTGTGCTCACTATAAAGTACGCACCCCTGCACATAAGCACTGTTCCCACAGTATCAAACTCTCCCCCAGCTCACGCTGGAAGTGTAATAAATGTAGCTTGTGTGCCCACTATGAATATGCACCCTACACATGAAGAGTTCGCCCTCACCATTCAACGCCTAGCGGCATCTTTCAGAGAGATTTCAGAGGATGTTGGGTCTTATGGCCTCAGCATCATCAGTACTCCAGCTTGGATTACTGCACATGCGTCCTCTCCAGCGCTGGCTAAAACCCTGTGTACCAACTCACGCGTGGCGATCTGGCCACTTACAAGTCAGAGCGAGCCAAGACTGTATCAAAGCACTGGCTCCCTGGAAAGCAGCCGACTGGTATCAGTCGGGAGTGAGTATGGGTGTGGTTTCAAAGAGAAAAGTGATCTCGACAGACGCCTCCAACCTTGGTGGGCCCTTCATATATGGCCCCTTAACGGGTACCCAGGTGTTCCCCGGAAAGGGTGCTTAAAACCATCACTGAAGCAAGAGCACCTTCGACAAGGCGCCTCTCAGAAAGGGGTGGTATTTTCTGGCTGGTGCGCAGCACGGAGCCTGGACCCCTACTCGTGCGAAGTATCAAGTGTACTCGCCTTCTTGCAAGAGCTCTTGGACGTGGGTCGCACCCCCTCCACGCTCAAAGTGTATGTGACGGCCATAACAGCATCTCACGCTCTTGTGGCCAGACAATCACTAGGAAGAAACGACCTTGTCGTGCGTTTCCTTAAAGGGGCAAGGAGGCTAAACACTCTGCGACCCCCCTCTGTGCCAATCTGGGACCTCTCCACGGTCCTGGAAGGAATGAAGGGTGCCCCATTCAAGTCGCTTCGGTCTGCGGACCTGAAGCTTATTTCGCACAAAACCGCTCTCTTACTGGCGCTCGCTTTAGTCAAGAGAGTGGGCGATTTGCAAGCGCTATCAGTAGGCGCTTCCTGCCTTAAGTTTGGGCCTAACGACTCCAGAGTCGTCCTTAAGCCAAGGCATGGTTATGTTCCTAAAGTGCTCTCGACTCCGTTCAGAGCACAGGTTATTTCGCTAGCAGCTCATCCCTCGCCAGAGGATGAAAGAGACGCAAATTTTCTCCGTCCCGTCAGGGCTCTCAGAGTTATCTGGAGCATCTGCCTCATTCAGACAGTCGGAACAGCTCTTTTTATGCTTTAGCAGCCGCACCAAGGGGCTCACCGTCACAAAGCAGAGATTATCGCACTGGATAGTGGACGCTATCGCGCTGGCTTATGAGTCTAAGGGCCTTCATTGGCTTCATTGGAATTCCTTGGCTAAGAATGGATGCTTATAAAGACATAAGCCACGCCCATTCTGGCGGGCTCTGACGTGACAGGGCGTGTAGCGGCCTGATTGGTTCGCGTGTCTGAGCCGCCTCGCCATGGGTTCGTGCAGTTGCCGCAGCACAGCCAATGACCGCGCTAGTCACTCATCTGTGTCTGCTGTGCAGCTGCACTGCGTTTAAAAAAATTTGGCTTCAGTATTCTCAAGAAAAGGAGTTTTCCCATTGCGTAAGATAGCCTTACGCAATACTCTTTCCCTCATCTCAGTAACCGAGGTTACGTTAGTAACCGAGACGATTTGCCCATTGTCCCAGGCAAACAATTTCCTATAAATTAAGCTAACACATTTCAGGTAAGAAAATTACAAATTTCTCAAATAAGTATTTCAAATCTGTGTATATGGTAAGTAGCCATGTAAATTAAAAAATATATATTTTAAAAAACTTATTTATTTAGATAAAAATAAGTGAAAACTTTGCTTTGTTCTCAGCTTTTGTACCTTTTTCAGTGTATTTCCCAGGCAAATGCATGGCTCATACAAGTTCGACCTACACCTTCACCACCTGCAAAATCCTCCATCCTTCTGATGAGCTCACAAGGGTGACCCCCAGGTAATGTAATGTCCTGTAACTGAGACAATAATTGTCAAGCCAATCAGCACATAATGTTCTGCTTCTCTGTCCAGTTTAAACCCCGTCCCAACCTCGTCCTGCGTGATTTCAAGCAGTCTGCGGTCGACGCCTGCTGTCACGCCCTGTACTCCTCGCCGAATGAGCCTGTCCCAGTCACAATCCTTCACCAACTTGCGGGACCCCACAAAAACCTTCAGCACGTCTTTGGGGTGGTGCGCCTCTGCAGGAGAGGGGCATCTCTGCCGCCGTGTACCAGCCTCAGAGCTGGGACAGAGGAAGTGGAGGAGTCCTCTTTTCCACCTCAGTTCTTCCTCCGCCCCCTCACGACCCCCACCGCCCCAATACCCCACCCAATTCCCCCACCCGCCTCACTCCTAGCCCGGGATCGGTGGTTTCTGATTCAGACACCTCTATGCCTTTCTCTTTCAAAAGCCCATCCTATGAAAACTTTTTGGCTTCCAAACCGGCACGGTCCATTTTGAAAGAGGTAGCAGGGGTGTCCGGAGCTCAGGCTAAAGACTGTGAGAGCCAAACTGATGTCAGTATGTATAATCTCAATTTGGTTGATAAGCTTAAAAGGTTGGGTTTGGCAAGCCCCGGGGCTTCTGGGGCAACAGGGGGTGGGATTCCAAGGCCAGGCCCACTTATAAGTCATCTTGGTGCGCTACGAAGGGCAGGGTCCCCCTTTAGTCCACTAAACGAAGGGATGAGGAGGAATCGGAGCTATCCTGCTATGGTTGGGGCCAGTATGGCGATGAAGGGGCCTGGCCCTCAAGGGGATGAAATGTTACTGACTCCTAAACTACCTAAGCAAACAAGTCTCAAATAAGTTATGCATAATAATGAATCACACAATCAATAGATAGGACACTAAATTACTAACACAGAAGTCATAACTTGTACAAAGACACACTAACTAAATAATTCATCCAATTTATTTTTGAATCTGTCTTCATTTGCTCACCCTCATTCCAAACATGTATAACTTTACAAGATATATTATTTTGAAGAATATTTTAGCTGTTCATACTCTGAAAGTCAGTGGGATCCAAAACTATTGGACTTCATTGACTTTTATTGTATGGACAAAAGCCAAGACCTTTTTCATAAACATCATTACACAGTCATTTGCTCTGTCACAGTCACATAATTTCCAACATTTGGAAGGACATGAGGGTGAAAAAATAAAGACATCATTTTCATTTTTAGGTTAACTATCCCTTTAAAAACAGCATACACACATAGTTTGAAGTTTCTCCACACTTAACTCCCTGAATTGCTCCGTAAAATAGAATGCGATATGTTCCTGTACCGATGGTGCTGATTGTACATAACCTTTGACCTCACTTTCACTTCCCAGTGCACATGCAGGAAGGAATAAACCATCAAAAAAACAATTGAACCAGAAAATCTACAGTCACATGTATGATTCGATCACTATGAATTAGAACTAAGTTATCACATTTGACGTGTAGTTTTTGGAGCTGAGGGTATTTCCAGGATATAATAAAATGTATTGATTCGGGATCAATGGTGTTCTGCCCCTGCTTTGGGCAACTATAGAGATGTTCACCCTGGATGCCTGCTGGTTTTGAAGGGTGGCATTTGAGGCTGATGTATTGATGCTGGCAGAGAGAATGTGTAGGACAGGTTTAACTACTCACCTGACCAACTCTCTTTTCTTCCATTTCTCAGTTTATATCTTTTTTAGAAGATAAATATTTAATAAAATAGTGAACATTGTAGCTTTTGATTCAGTAAGTGGAAGAATAAATTGAGGGTTGGCTACATGGATAGACTGATTTCAGGAAGTGCTGCTGTATACATATGAAATTCTACATATGGTTCCCTTTCAGTCGCTCACATTCGACATGACGGCGTAATTAGTGATCCCAATTAGGTCGACGTTACGGCGTAACCGAGACGTTTTCTATGATAAAAAAGCGAGTGCCTGTATTTTAGTCATCTGTCATGTCTTTACTGAACGATTAGGGAAAATTTGAAAAGCTGGAGAGCACTGTAAACTAGAATGAGCACTGAGCACTTGTGTTTAATTGAAATTTTATTGTCTTTATTCATTTACCTTGTTTTTTCATGTTATTAAAATGTGCACTTTGACGTTCTAATGTGCTGTTGAACACCACCTGTTTCATAAAGTTTTTGAGATTTAGTTGCTCTTAGCTTATGGTCTTACAAGGGCAAAAGCTTTTAGATTAGTGAATAAGCTTTAATGTTTTTTTTATTATTATTTTTTTTCTAATTAAATAAATGCAGAGGAAAAAAAAATTACGCTTCTGGTCGTCGATGTCCATAACTGTCATCTAGAGGGCACTGTGTCCTCACACATTTGTATTCCTTTCCTTGTCCTCCCACTGATAGCCATTACAAGTGAAGTAACCTACCAGTTGTATTTTTCTCATGATAAAAAAATCTAAAAGCTCAAACATAATTGTTTGAAATTAATTTTTATTATTCAGTACAAATATAAATTATGACTACATATACATTTCTTAACAATTTGACTTTGAAAAAGCTTACATTAAAGTGCCCATATTATGCTATTTATAGTTTCCTAATGTTGTTTTGGAGTCTCCTACAACAGGTTTACATGCATCAAATGTCAAAAAACGGTTTCATTTTCTCATAACATACATTTGCACATCACCACATTTTTCAGTGATTCTCAAACAACTCGTCAGATGAATTAATCTCTCTAAATTCTCTCCTTTCCGCGAGCTGCTCTGCTCTGATTGGCCAGACAGCTCAGTCTGTTGTGATTGGTCTACCGCGTACAGCGCGCGTGTTGAAAACAAAAACGCCCATTGCCATAACAACTTCAGCTGTCCTGAGGCTTTCTACACCGTAAACTAAAAACAGTAACAAACGATGATGTCGATTTTACCATATCAATCCTAGCAAGAGCCAATAATGAAACATTGGAAGAACTAGTCAACCCGAACCTCCATCGCAAGGACGACTCAAGCAGGACGTTTCTCAGTGATACACTACTCAGTTTGAGGTACATTATGAGATGTTGCAACTGTAATTCCTCACCATCAGCATTAACAAGCGCATTTCCATCAACAAACCAGTTATTTTATATTGTTATTAAATATTATTAAATATTTTTCTAATTTATTGCGGTGAACATGTGGAAACTGTATCAATAACAGTGCATTAGCCGAGCTCTAACGTGAATGACTGATGTAACAAATGTTGGTAAAACAAATCTTGCTCCATGCTTAAAGGTGCTCTAAGTGATGTCACGCGTTTTTAGGCCAAAACATTTTTGTCACATACAGCAAACATCTCCTCACTATCCGCTAGCTGCCTGTCCCCTGAACACACTGTAAAAAAACGCGGTCTCTCTAGACACCACAGGCTCCACAAACGGCAACAAAAACAAACTGGGCTCACCCGCACCACGAAACACAACAAACAGTGCTCCAGCCAATCACCAACAAGAAGTATTTGAGGGGTGTGGTTTGGGGGTTAGTGCGCGTGGACATGAAGGGGGTGTGGAGGAGGAGAGACGAGAGAGAAGCATGAAGAGGGAAGTTTGAATTATGGCTGACACACGACTAAAGAGACGACGTTCCGATGAACAAATTGTAAAGAAGAGGGACAAGGATAAGGATAAGGAACGCGCGAAGTCCCGAATTTACATCGGAAAAACCCTCGAAATGTGGTGAGAACTCCGCCGGCAAAAGGGCTTCCAATCAGACATTCAGTTGCTCTGTTTTTGCAGAACAGGTAAATCCATTTTTCTTTCTAAATTGACGTTCATGTTCGCCAAACCAACACAAGGATGTAATTAGCTAGAACTATGCAGTCAGCGTTAGCTTTGGTGAATACAACATATATGTTTCAGCTAGCGATCAATCTCTATTGTAAATGGTCAAGCAAATTCACAGTAGGGCGACAATTTGTGTGAATTATTGTTTTCACCCACTGTTTGTTATGGATTTGAATGTTCATTTATAGGCTATTGACAACTTTGACTAAATTTGTTTACGACGCCGCCGTTGTTTATGCTCACTGGGAAACGCGAAGCTTACTTGCTATCATTGCGTCCTTGTATGGGAGCTATAGTTATAGTTATAACCTCAGGTGGCGAAACGATTTTAAGACAATGTTTCTCTTTTTCTGCATTCTGTTCTGCAATATATAAAGGCATTTATCTAACTTGGTGACATTACACATTGAATGAAGTATCAGTAAAACTTAACTTTGTTTTTAGTGACTACTTTGACTTTCCTTTATGCCGGAAGGGAGGGGAGGAGGGAGGAGACGGATGAGGAGGAGGAAGATCTAGCTAGCCTCCGTTTTGTTTGACAACAATTCGAATGTCAACACTCCCGGCCTCACTTAGAGCACCTTTAATCTTTCCTCAAAGAAGTGAGAACAACAGACAATATGCATTAATAGACACAGTTGTATCTAATAGTGGCCCACAACTGATTAGCAGAAGTATTTCAGTAATAATGTGAGTTAGCCAGAGACCTACACAATATAAAATCAAAACTAAGTATTTTGAACACCATCTTTCAAAAGCAAGCGGTTTGTGATTGAACTCAGATATTTAAGAAGCAGTCGTCAGTAAAATAAAGGGAACACAGCAGAAGTTTAGGATTATACTGCTGTGGTATCGTGGTAAAGATAAATATTAGCCACTGATTCTTCACATGCTCGTCCTGGGCAGTAAAAAAAAACAAAAAAAAAACTGTCTTTACCTTCACATTGTAGAGCACAGCATCTTCTCGACATGATGCTATCCTGTATCCACGGGAACCTGCTGCAGTGTTTGAGGTTCAAGTTTTCCCTGGTGTCTGCACACGCAATAAGAGGGCGGGCAATATGCTAATGTTTCGTCCTGACGTTACAACTAAACGGCATACGACTCGTTTGAAAAACAATTCATTTTATTGACTCAGAGTCGACTCTTACTTTTGAAAGACAATTTTATATAACTTTATATACGCTGCTCTTTCCGATTTAAAGCTTTGCAGGATGTTTTCATTCACTTAGAGCTATCTTACACTACATGAAAGGTAATAAAAAAAAAAATCAATAATAGGGCCACTTTAAAATAGTTTTCTTTCGTTTTCCATAATAGGGGCACTTTAAAATAGTTTTCATTTGTTTAACATTTTGGTAACTGCGTCATGTGAAAATACGAGAAAAAGAATCTGAGAAAAAGATGAATTGTCGTTGCAATAACCGTGTTAAGAAGCTATTCTGCTGTGCGGAACTGAGGAACAACTGATGATGACAAGATTTGATCTTCGGCTGACCAATCAGAGGACAGGGGCATTTCATTCCCGCCCACATGCAGAGATCGAATATTCAAACTGTTATTCATTTTATTTTTAAACAAAAAGAAAAAGGAGCAATTTTTTTTTTCTACTTTCGATATTAAATAAAAAAACTAACACGCCTCCCTGAGCTTTTGTTTATTATCCTATTTGTGTCATTTCATATTTTGGATGATTTGGACTTGGTTTCATGGTTGTGGGTCCATGTACCTTTGAGAAGCACCTGGCTGCAGCCTGCAGATTTGGGCGGCCCCCTGCAGATTTGGGAGCCCCGCCCCAGGTGCAGCCCCGCCCCGATCTGCAGGCTGCAGCCAGGTGTACTTGGTACCTTTTGGTAATTTGATTTTCTACTTAAAGAGAAATGAGAAACGGTTTGATCTTTGTGTTTTTCGTTTTGTTTAAGAAACGGGAATAATTTGAATTAAGCTATAATTTTTTGTATTTGTTGTTCCGGGGTAAAAAAGGAGATTATGCCTTAATATTTGTTTCACATGCGTGGGCAGCCCTGCAATGCCCCCTTTTAACTCATCCTGTCTTCTGTATACTGTCTGTCCCATCATACAGAATACAAGTTCATCTGATGCTCTGCAAATTAGTTACAATAATGTTTCTTCATACTGTTTGGCTGTTGCATATATTTCCTGTCAATATACACGTGCTGTTTACTGCAGAGTCAAATGATGTCCAGCTCCACCTCTCTGGACTTCTAATGGGGTGGAGGGATAGAGTTGTGGGTAGGGTTAGGGTGTGGTTGGATATTCTAGCTTCAGCCATTAGGCCCAAATTACATTCACTCCTCCTCGCTGGACGTCTAGTGAGGGGGATCTAGATGTAAGCTCCACCTATTTGCTCTGTAGTCAATATACATTTTATTTAGAAGACAACAACGGGTCGGCGGAAGAACATCCCCTGCATCCCTTGCGCGATCCCTTACATTGTTTTCTGTGTAACGACTTAGACAAATCAGATACAATTATTTTTGTTTAACAAATAATATTTAAAACCCCTCACCAACCACAAAACAGGGTGTCCATGACAACCCTCAATGTAATAGAACAGGCTCTGGTTGCCATGGTTTATGACATAAAAGAATGCAGAGTAAAGTCATTTAAATCAGGCCATAGGGCCCCTAAAACAGACTTTCCTGCATTGATTTATAGACGAACTGATCTATAAATTAGCATGCATCCCAGGACATTGTGTGTATGAGTATTACTGTCTTGTGTAGTGTCTCTTCTATGGTATCTTGTTTTATGCATGTTTTATGATAGAACCAACATTTAATGTAACCCCCAGCGACTCACACTTTAGTGGACATAACCCCATAGAATGCAGTGTGTGTTTGTTATATTAAGTATAAATGGACACAAACTGCTAGACCCATTCTAACCATGCTCCATAATGGCCATAAAACCCACTTTGAAATTTGACCTTTCTCATTGGTCAAGTCAACCCTGAGAGGTGTGATTTTCCCAGGCTTTATAGTGCATCCACACAAGTTCCTCCCTCTCTTCCTGTTTCTGCTGGTTGCTGTGGGTGTGTGGGACTGGAAACCTGGTCCGACTACGCGGTCACGGGCCGGCAGTCCCAACCATCAAGCCATGTGTAACTTCCTCGACCATGGCGGAGTCAAACTAACTGTGAAAATTAATCATATATTCATTCAACGCAGAAGAAATCAATTGCAACTTCAATGCCATCGACTCACGGAACCATCAAATCAGGAACTTTACGAAACTGCTTCAACTGCAACGGCAATGCAAGTATCCTACAATTAACTGACCATACAGGAGGTTTAGTAATAAGCTGTGAACCCTTCTAAGGCTTTGAAAATAATAACCCGATGGTTTTTTTCATAGTTAAAAATGAATCTTTTCCATAGCTTCATTCCCTGTTTCCGTTACCGGTTTCATTCTGTCACTTACTATTTTACCCATGTATGTGTGATTGTGTGTATGTGTTTGTTTAGATTAGTTGTTTTCGTGATTTAGTTAATAAAACTTGTGCACAATACACATTTGGTTCTGATTCTCTGCTTGCAGCAAAGTCAATTTAGCGATTTCTGGTCTTGTTACACGCTCAATCACAGTAAATGCTAAAGATCATTATTTTTCAGTGGCCCTGAAAAATAGAATTTTCTTAGAATTAATGAATAATCAAAAGTGTTTGCTGGACGAACTGATTCATTGATTTTAATATCAATCTAGCTACATCAAGTTAATCAGATTGACTGATCCAAATATTCATAATTAATCAAAAGTTAATTTGCTACACCTCACAACAGTGGAAAGTACTTAAAAACTTGAAATACTCCTCATTTAAGCAGCCTCTCATTCATTTTTGAGAGGCTGCTCACTGCAGAGCAAATGGGTGGAGCTTACATCTAGCTCCTCCTCCACCCCATTCGTGATTGGTCAACATAATTGGGAGACGAGATAGTCTGTGGCTCTTACTATTGGAAAAAAATGGCAGTGACGTCAGTGGCCAGCGTTCATAGTTTTATGACAGTCGGTTACAGTTTACGCTACACACAGTTTCTTGTGGATTAGCACGTTCGTACCCTCATTCATTATTCCCTACATTTCTCCACTAATATAGTCCACTTGAGTGAGTGAATGAAAACGAGTGAGTGAATTCGGACACTGAGTGTGCCAGAAGGGCTGCCGCTGTTGCATACTGTAGTTTGTGCTTGCTGTTTAATAATCATTTGGAACTTAGCAAACTACCAGCTCCAGTAGAAATGAAAATATTTAACTTCAACTCTGTCATGGAAGCTTTCATTTATAACCCTTAATTAAACAATTTAATAATCAATTAAAAAGGAATTTATACCATTATTATATTATATACCTGTATGATATTACACTGTAGCCATTGGTCCAGCGGTTTGGAAAGTGGATGATCAGCTGCGTCCACCATCTTCTGCCGAGACGCAGAAATTCATTTGGCGTACAACTCTCACAGTGTCATGTCTCCAGTCTGATTTGCCTGTTTTCTTGTCCTTGTCCTTGTGTTCGTTGTCTGCGTGGTTTGTTGTCTTGGAGCACATGGCTGTGTTTTGACAGTTAGCCATGTGAGCCGCTGTCATTGTGGCATGATTTTCCCACCCTCGTACTGCTCATCCCTGCACCTGTTATCAATTACCTTACCTTCCATTTCCCTGTTTATTCTCCTTGTGTCTTCTGTCTTTTGCCAGATCGTTGTGGTTGCTACCCACTATGCTTCAACCCAGCAAGTTAATATTTAACTCTAGTTGTGTCTTGTTCAGTCCTGTTTTGAGGCTCCAGTGCCCTGTTTGTTTTCTTTTGTGCATCTTCTTCTGTCGATCCAGCCAGGCTTTCTCTCTTTTGACGGCTGTTATTTGACTCGCTGGTCCTGTCTTTCCGCACAAGTCTCTCGCCTCTCATTAGCTTGCAATCTCACCACCGCCCCTCTCCCTCTGCCTGGCACCCTGCTGTTTTCCCTCTGCCTGAGCTTTGTGCTCCACTTAGCCATATAAGGAAACGGGCTTCCAGCGTTTTTTAGATCAGTTTGCCTGTTGCTTTCTGCTGGATCTGTTCGTCTGTTTGCTTTATCTTCACTGCACATTTTGGCGCTGTTATTCAGTCAATAGCCTGCAACTGAATCCCGTCTTGATTCCTTATAGAACGATCTGGCGAGGATGAATTCAGCAGGCACAGAGCAAGTAAGAACAGCAATCGCCCAGCAGGGGGCCCTCTTGGGTCAGCATGCCACTCAGCTGGCTACCACCTCCAGGGAGTTTGAGTTTCTCAATGTCTGGTCTCATCCGTCCCTCTTCATCGCCTGCTGGTGCGGGGTTCTTCTTTGTCAAGAATAAGGATGGCTTCACTAAGCTAGACCTCCGCAAAGCGTATCACTTGGTACGGATTTGTGAGGGGAATGAGTGGAAGACAACGTTCAAAACACCTACAGGACACTATGAGTACTTGGTCCTACCTTTCGTTCTGACCAATGGACCAGCTGTCTTCCAGGCTCTGGCTAACGATGTGTTGAGAGACATGAATAATAGGTTTGTCTTTGTGTACCTGGATGATGTACTTATCTTCTCTCCATCATTACAGGTACACACTCAGCATGTCCGCCAGGTCCTACAACAGCTGGAAATCAGCTCTTTGTTAAGGTGAGAAGTGGAGTTCCACTCCAAGTCGGTCACGTTCCTGGGGATGTCATCTCAACTGATGAGATTTATCAGGAACTTTAATCAGATTTCTGCTACTTTATCAGCTCTCACCTCCACCAAGGTACCATTCAGCTGGAATCATCAGGCTCAGAGGGCCTTTGATGAATTAAAGTCATGTTTCATCTCTGTTCCTGTTCTCTCTATTTCAGACCCCGAACAGCAGTTTATTTTCAAGGTGGATGCTTCTGCTGTCGGGGTATGTGCGGTCCTGTCTCAGCGGTCTCCTAAGGAAGGGAGGGTACATCCCTGTGCCTACTACTGGTGGTAGTTGAGGAGATTCTCCCTTCTATGTAAAGCGCTTTGAGTGCAGAGAAAATGTTTATATATAAGGATCTATGTAAGTGTAACAAATTATTACTACTCCCATCGACTGAGCCGAGCAAAGGGTAACTATGACATTGGTAACAGGGAGCTGTTGGCAGTCAGGTTGGCTTTGGAGGAGAGGCACCACTGGTTGGAGGGGTCGGCACCACTGGTTGGAGGGGTCGGCACAACCCTTTTTGGTTTGGACTGACCATGAAAACCTTGAATATATTCGCTAGGCCAAGAAGTTAAATTCTCGTCAGGCCCACTGGGCATTCTTTTTTGGCTGGTTTAACTTCACACTTTCGTACTGGCCAGGATCTAAGAATGTCAAACCCGACGCCCTCTCTGCTGTTCGGGGCCCCCGGAGGGGAAACACAGACCGAGACCCAGATCATCCGGAACCGGGGACACTTCCTATAACACCTGATGTACTCGTTACATTATAAGAAGAATGGCATCTACGCTAATGTTAGTCTTTCTGTTTATTCCGAGCCTCCGAGGTTTACTGAAGTAAGCCAGATCCAGGCCGTATCCAGATCAGATGGTGGACCTGCGCCTGGACCCATCCATGACGCATCCCTGAAGTGTCAGCCTCATCAGCCCTGTGAATGCCTCATCGACACGACAGCCATCAGCATGATCCTCAACAAACTCGTCTCATACTGGCGTGATGACTCCGACTTCCAACCTGATGGAACTGGATAAATATTCTGAATGTTCTGATCCAATCTGACTTCTGACCTGTAATGCTGCCTGAATCATAATCATACACTGTTCGCTCGTTGAGGAAAACTGGCCCCTGACTGAGCCTGGGTTCTCCCAAGGTTGTTTTCTTCATTCTGTCACCTGATGGAGTTTTGGTTCCTTGCCACTGTTGCCATGGCTTTTGGCTTGCTTATTTGGGGACATTTAATATTCAACAATATTATTGATCTGCATTACTTAAGGTGGACGATGACGCAATTTTCTTCTAGAAACAAACTTTGTTGTATTATTTTCATGTTAGCTGTGAAGCTGCTTTGATACAATCTGTATTTTTGTCATCAAGCTGACCTGTCACCCAGGAATTCGGAGACCGCTGGCTGCCATCCGCCAGCGGTTTTGCTGTCCCTCCATGGGCCCGGACATCAGGCAGTTTGTGTTGGCTTGTCACTGACCTTCCACCCTTGAGAGGTAACACCACTTATCTAAGGCGGCCCATTTCATTCTTTTGCCAAAGCTTCCCTCAGCCAAGGAAACAGCTCAGGTGGTGGTCTACTATGTCTTCCGGGTTCATGACCTTCCGGTTGATGTGGTCTCCGACAAGGGACCCCGGTTTGTTTCACAGTTTTGGAAGGAGTTCTGTTGACAGATCGGAGCCTTTATGAGTCTGTCCTCAGGGTTCCATCTCCAGACCAACGGGCAGTGTGAGTGAAACAACCAGGATCTCGAAAGAGCCCTCCGCTGCTTGGCCTCACAGAATCCTAGTTCTTGGTGTCAACAGTTGACGTCGGTGGAATATGCCCAAAATTCCCTGCCAGTAGCATCTATAGGTTTGACACCATTTCAATGTTCTGTTGGTTACCAACCTCCTCTGTTTCCCTCACAGGAACCCGATGCTGCGGTCCTGTCTTCCTTAGCTTTCGTTCAGCGCTGTCATTGCACCTGAAACAAAGCTGGAAGGTCCTGGCCCAGACCTCCGACGAACCAAAGCAGCAGTCAATGTAGCCTACACATCAATGTAGCCTAAATGCATTCACTCCGTGCTGTCAAGCTCATATAAAAATTAACCATGTAGCTTTCTTATAGTAAAAGTGTAATGATGTTTTTTTTTTGGGCGGATTGATTACCATCTGTACAACCACAGTTTTACTACAAATACCATGATTAAACTATGTTTAATGTAGAAAAACCATGATTAATTTGTGGGTACCATGGTTTAAATATTAACCATGTTTTTTTAATTATTTGTAGTAAAACCATATGGTTAATTTTCGTAGTGCATCACACAGATTTTTATAGTTGGTCAGTTAAATAAAACAGTCAGTGTACCAAATATGTAGGCTAGGGGTAGTTGTAGGCAGATGTGAAGTAAATGAATAATTGAGATAAACTAATAATTCACGACACCCGTATAGGTGAAGTTATGTCTACATAGTAGAAAGCCCTATAGGCTCTGCCCTGTTATAGTTTGTGTCAAGCCATTAGTTAGTCTGGTTGCTTAATGATAAAGAGCTAAAATGTAGTTGCATTAAACGATTTAAGAATCAGTACAATTGTAACAGCTGATGATAGCACGGTTTGATGTTTGGTTGACCAATCAGTGGAAAGGGGCGTTTAATTCCTGCCCATGTAGAGATCGAATATTCAAGCTGTCTATCCATATTGGTTTTTGTTTTCATTTGGTGAATTAGAACAAAGTGTGAAGAAAACGAAAATAAAAATATGAAGAAGGGTCCAATTTGTGGTAAATGAACGGTTTCTTTGTTTACCCATTTTGAAGACAAAAACGAGAAAAATTATCTGAAGGTACACGGTACACACTGTCCTTGACCGTTTTGGTCAGTCAGAATGTTTTACTCGTCATTTCAATTGTGAATGGGTTTGCATTTCTCCTATAACACAGCTTTTTTATGTAGCCTATAGTGTGTTTGAAGGAGTACAAGACAGAAGTGATAGGAAGCAATTTGTTATCCCAGAAGGATGGTGACTAACCTAATTTCGTTCTTGCCTACTTCAGACATGCTCACCAAATTAAGCCTCCATGCTCAAACTACCTTATTCAGATTGAAAAAAATAAAAGGCTGTGGTATAGTAATTGCCATGGGAACAGGACGGGAACTATCTGCACTCAAGTATTTCTTATGAGTCACAAAGATGTCCAGCAATGAGCACAAACAGCATTTAATGTGACCCTGATGCAGGTGGGACATCATTTGAAGATGTTTCATAGGGCAGACTCACAGACATATGACTATTTAATTAATTACAATGACTTTTCTGTTGTCTTGGAGGCAAATCCATTAATGTCTGACATATCACTAAGATGTTTTAGAAATCTAAAAACCCTCAACTATAAGTTATCCATCAGAGCATGTTAATCTCTGGTCACAAATAAGTAGCCATGTTTTGGTACATCCATTTGTGTCATCCAATCAGGCAAAAAATAACAAGCAATTGCTCATCTTTTAAAATGAGGTAACACATCTTTTAAAGTTGAGCTAACACAATGAGAAGAATGTGACTGATGGGTCCAGTTTATACCTTAATGTCCCCAGCAGTGGTTGTGTTCTTAGGGTTGTTACAATTACGTCATTATCTATTATTACGAATCATTTAAATGTTTACATTTTAATGATATGACATTTAATAGCTTTTGTTTTCATTCACATTTATTTTTTGTAATCATGAACTTGCAGGAGGAGGAGCATAGGCTAGATTAAAGATTATGCATTTATGCATAATAAATATATTTATTATGAAGAGAACAGATGAACAGAGACTGTGCACCACAAAGCAGATGAATGTTTGAGGCCACTCAAACGTGAACTTTGTGCCTGCAAAATACAGTTATGAACAAAACACGTAAAAAATTAACTGAACTAAACGCAATCGCAGAGGTGAAAAGTATTTGAGTAAATGTAATTTGTTACTGTACTTAAGTATGTTTTTGGCTACTTTGTAGTTTTAATGAGTATCAAAAATATTAGCAACTTTTACTTCTTGACTACATTTTTGAATAAGTTGTACTCTTTACTTATTGACATTTGTAATGAGCAATTACACATTACCAGACATCCCACCTCTCCCAGAAGGTCTGGGAGTCTCCCGCATATTGATAGTAGCTCCATGTCACCCGCAAATTATATACAATATCCTGGAAATCAGCTGTGTGACAGGTATGATTCAATTTACCACACTTCTCATTCATTTCTATGGTATCTGCAAACAGTGCTTGACTGTCGCACCACTCTGAACGAAATTCAATGACGTCAAGGCTGTAATGTGATTAGCTATCAGGGCACATGTGATCCAAGTTAGCCATTACGTTTTTTTCCAATGGTAGAGCCACAGACCCTCGTATCTCTTAAGACCATCTCTGTCTGCATTACATTTCACATGGCATTTAACTTTTTCTGCCGCAGTTTATTTCAGCTACAAAAGAAGTGATATTGCCATCTACAGAGCATTGAAGGTACTATATCTTGTGCTTTTTGCCTTTACCCAAACTTAACAACAAGGCTACTTTATGCAAATGCAAGTGGATTAGCAGGTAGTTGCTGAATCGCAGGTGTTTATATGAGATGAGGACATGGCTGCAACAGGAACCAACCCGTTTAGTGCAAGTAGGCTTTAATTAATTTTACTTAACATTATTTATTTATCTATTAAAGAGACCTTTTTGAAAGATATTGGTTTACTTATGCCTTTTTGGAGAACTTGAGCTTAACTGAGACTTGAGTGTTTAGACGTGTTGTGTCGACCTTGATTTATTGCCATTTTGAGGTGTTCCGTTTTTTATTTTTATTTTTTATAAACATGTGATTGCTGTCCTCACAAATCAACTGTTTCTTGTTTTTCACTGGCATGTCTCTTGAGGCCGGGACTCACCAAGCTGATGGTTGGCCGTTGGGGAGCATCTATGTCGGGCTAGTTTTTGCAGTGTGTTCCTCACGTCGACATATGCCGTCGGTGAGAGATTGGGAACTTTGATTGGATTTTCAGTTTAGCGAACGAGTCAGGCACGAGAATTAAAGTGAAAGTGATAAAGAGAGCAAGTAAGTCAAGACGGCACAGACAGAAGGCTGATCTAATGTTATGTTATCCTACCTGAGCATTCCAAAACGCAAATATTTTCATAACAACATGAGCCACTTAAAATGAAGAAAGTTATCAACATAACTGATATTCAAAATGATAAGCAAGTCTTCCTTTTACGTTTTGTTAGGGTTATCTCGTTTGTCCTTGTTTCGGTTTCTCCTTATACCTGCTGATATAGAGAGTTACTTATAGATAAGTTACTTACACGCAGGCGCAGAATTTGCTAATTTGCAATTGGCTGTAGTCTGTGCTGTGTGTTCAAGCGCAGCTTTTTGGTCCGCGGCCGACGCGAGGCGACAACACCGGCTAGTTTCGGCTTGGTATGTCCCAGGCTTTAGGTGTTGAGGACTACTGCATCTTTGAGCTTACATTCAGTATGAGTAAAATATTTAAGTCCTGTCAAAATCAGATACACTTAAGAATCTTATTTAAATCATATTGGAATTGGTGACTTAACTTGTAATGGAGCCATTTTTGCTGTACTTTTACTCAAGTATGGTTTTCAGGTACTCTTTACACCTCTGCGCAATCAACTTTCTGTATCTGCCTGAACTCAAACCTTCCTCCTGGGTGCTCGCCTGTGCCGGGGACTGATAAACGTTTTCTGCTGTTTGTCCTTCATCCTCCACCGCACCCATATCAGTCCCTCTTTTTACACCTCTTTTATCATCAACATCAAAATTATTTTGGCCGTTTGAAGAAACTTTTCACAATCAGCTGCCATGACATTTTAGCAATTGTTTGTAGCGGTGACTAAGCCACAGGTTATGCACTGAGATCAAAGACGAGACAAAACTATAATAGACCATTTGGGTGTTGGCAAACAGCGAAGATGTGTTTTGTGTGTGGAGCCTAGCTGGCAATTCCGAGTTTATATCTGACAATTCTGAGAGAAAAAAAATCTGAATCGTAATATAAACTCATTATTCTGTCTTTTTCCTCGAAGTACGAGTTTATATCCCGCAATTTGACTTTTTTCCCTCATAATTGTAACCATTGAAGGTTTCACAGTCCAGTCTATCCGTTTAATGGCTTGCAACCATAAACGTCTGCGTTTAGCTTCGAGCGAAGGGAGTCTTCAACGACGGTGTCCTATAAAATGAAGACCATCTTTTTTTGCATTCAGATTCTGACAGCCAAAGGCACAAGACGACATTTTTTTTTTTATCTTAATCCATGGATTTTGTCTGTTTTCCAGTTTTCTTGCCACCATAATGCACTCTCAGCTCCAAGTGATGTAACTGACGTTTGCTCCCAAATTATCTATAGCTAATTAATACGCACGCTCGCCACCAATTGGGCAGGGGTGCTACAATTTAAAATAGATCACCCTCATTGTAATCTGACAAAATGATGGATGGCCTTCTGATTTTTCTGTCACTGCTAAAAACAATTCACTCAGTGACGGATTGAGGGTTTGATGCGATACATTTTTGTTCTTATTGGCCTGTACTTGATTACAGCCCAGTATAGGATTTTGCTTTTATTAAGAGTCAGTGGAGGGAAATTATGATGTTTTGAATATGACAGTTTTGTCCTGCTCTCAAGCATTTAAATATTGCCTAATTATAGTAGACAGTGACACGTTTGTGTGTGTGTGGGTATATGTGTGTGTGTGTGTGTGGCGGCTGACCAGTCTGAAGACATATGCCATATCCACTGCATCTCGATGGTTGGTCTGTTATTATACAGAGAGATCAATTGCATCTGTCTGTCTTCCAGTCTATTTCTGTCTCCATGTGCCTGTCAAATGGAAATCTTTACCCTTGGACAGCGTATCAAGCTCAATAAGTCCCTTGAGTCTGCCTTGAAGTATATAAGGAACTTTCTACTCTCTCTTTCCATTTTCTGTCTTTGACTTAGACCATCTGAATAATTCAAAAGTCTTTTCTAACCAGAATTTTTACCACTCTCTCCTCTTAATGTCCCTTTAAAGCATTTCCTCCATTAATTCACTTAGTCATTATTGATTTTTCACTTTCTTTTCAAGAAAGAGGCATTGTGAGACTGCAGTTTGAGCCGCAAATACTTGTTAAGCCATTTGTCGAGCACTTCCTTCCATTAAAAGCAAGTTATTTTGGTTGTGAGTTGTTTTGATGGACAAAATGCCAGAGTCTGTAGGATTTAAGGCCAAAGTTGAATGCTGACCTGATTTATTGAAAACTGTGGTTCCATGAATCTGACAAACACATTAGCTTAATGGTTCTCATTTATGCAAAAACCACTGTGACAAATAAAATCAAATAAAATGACAAGATTTAAAAACAATACTTTGAGACTTTTTTGTCTTTTTTGTAAATTTTGGCATATGTCTATTCTGCATTATACTGGTTTCTTAACAAATGTACATTAGAATAATAATAACAATAATAGTAATAAATATACTCTTTATTTGTAGATGAGGAACCAGATGATATTTATGGATTTTATGATGAGTATTCATATTCCTCAGCACTCCGGCGGCCAAAATCCATCCAGCCCACATAATCCCGATCTTTTATCCGGTGGTTACTGTTTGCTCTGTTGTTCATGGAGGAGTTGCGACGAACAGAGCCTAGGAGAGAAAGAAAGAAATTATGTCTCTTAACATCTTAAATATATAACTAGTAAAGTGACATGATATATCAAGCGAGTTAAAGTTAAAGAATAGAAAAGGTGATATATATATATATATATATATATATATATCCCACCACTCAAATACCTATACCTGCTGTACCGTACATCCGCCTTGGCCGTACAGCAGTATCCCACCACTCAAATACCTATACTAAACAATAATCATTCTGCCCATCTATCTAATATAGACACTGCTTTCTAACATAACACTAAGAAGAACCATTTTCTAAATGGCAAACTATCAAAAAAGTTGTACTGTGCCCAGATTTCTGACACCCATTTGAACATAATTCTTATTTAAGTGTGCGATTAATAATGTTAATGGTGAAAAAACAGTTCAGTGCTGTTTCAAAAAGATGGAAACCTTTTGTGAACGTGTCAAAGTGGAATTTAAGAGTCGATATTCTCTTGGCCTGCTATTAACTGTAGTACTTGCAGAGCAACAATTAATTTGAATAGTAATTGGAAAAGAACATTGTTTTCCAGAGTGGCATGCTACTGTGTGTGGCAATGTTTCAGCTACAAACAGCATGTTAAGTGTCAATCAATCTGTTGTTTAGGGGTGTGATAGGGTTTGCAACAGATGGGAGACTTTTAACAAACGACATACTATCATTTTGTTGAAATTTGTACAAGTTGTAGACTTGTTTTGACATGCTGACATGTGTGAAACTTGCACCTCCTACTCACAATTATTTAAAAAAGAGAGAGAGAGAGAGAGACAGCTAACCTTATTGAGAAACTAAGCGCACAGAGAAACTAGGGCTGTTATAATGGGATCAATTAGTTTCCACTAAGCACTGAATGCCATTGCACACACACACACACACACACACACACACACACACACACACACACACATTTGTGATTTAGACTTTCCATTTTTTATATACTCAGCTAATGGTATTATCTGATATTGAATCTAATAAATGATATTAAATCTAACCCTTACAGAAAACCCTTCTGCATTTAAAAACAAATACAGTTTATTAAGCTGTATTCCTCCTGGAGACCGTTGAACTTTTGGTCACTTTACTGTATGAAAAATCTGATTTACATACAAACACACATAACAGGCACTGTTAACAATAAATGTTTAATAAAAAAAAATAAAAAAATGCCAGACTGCACATGTTCAGAGGTACAATTCCCTGTTCCTGCATTTAGGAATGATAATAGTTATACCCTTTGAAGAGGTTACACCCTAAAGAGTGGTTATGCAATTTAATGGTGCACACCTGACCCAAAAACATCCACCCCTTGTACACCTCGGGCATAAACATGCTTCACTCGGCTGTGTTTATGTTTATCAATGCCAAGCAACGCTAACCTGGAGCTACTGTATAGTGCGTGACAAAGGTTTTTCTTTCATAATGTGGAAACCTGAATTTCATGTAATGATTTTATCTGCTTGTTGTTATTTTTCCTTTTCCGTGTTGTTGAACATGACACATTTTTTAAATTGAACATGACTTGCTCTAAATGTGTTTAAACCCTTTTTTTTTTTTATCACGTTGTATAGTGTGTATGTTACGTTTTGAAGAAGATCAAGTTGTATAGTGTGTATGTTACGTTTTGAAGAAGAATCCAATTTGTATTTTTACGTTTTTAAACACTTGTATATTGTAAAAGGACTAAACAATATATAAACTCATGGCTAGCCCCCCCCTTTGCTTTGTTGAAGCAATTTTTTGGTCTTTATAAGACAATTGTGTTCTTCCTGTCATTGAGGATCATTGTGTATTCTTCTAAAACGTCATGTGTTTGGCCGTTGAAGTGTCTCTCACCTTTTTTAGTGATGAGTTTGGCCAGCAGTTCGCTGAGGTTGGCACGGGTGTCTGGGTCTGTGTCGACTGCTGGCTGCTGTTTGAGGGTGAGGCTGGTGGAGCGGACGACCCGGTGGTGCCCGCTTAAACTGGTTTCCACCTGCGAGGGGAGAGGGCTGTCATCAGTGTCAGGGGAAGAGGAGCGGGGCCGACCCAAACAGGAGGCGGAAAGCGCAGCCAGGATCACACACACGCACACCCCGCTGTTCATCCTGCAAATGTGAATGAGAGGAGGAGAGAGAGGCGAACACGTTAAAAGAAATCCCTTTAGTAAGACTTTGTATTTCTGTTCATTTTACTATACAATTTTTAAAAATGTATTATTCATTTATTATTGTTATTATTAACTGTATGTGCTTACTTTTTGTTCTTACTGCTATAATTTTATATACATTTCTTTTCTAAATATTATTGTTGTATTTTTTTCTAATTAGAATTATTAAATTACATTCGTATTTAATTTCAGTTGTTTATTTTATGTGTTTTTTTGTTTTTCTAAAAGAAAATCTAATTTAACCTTAAATTTGATTCAGTAATCAATTATCAAATTAATTAGGCTGCAAGAGAAAATAGTAGGGAAAATACAGTTATTTGATGTAACAAATGGCTATTATAGCTATATTAATGCAAAGGGGAAAAATACAGTTTTAAGGACACAAAGGTTATCAAGCACTGTTTTACGATAGTTGCCATCTGTTATTCTAATATTACATTTTTCTATAAATATTTATTTGTAATATTTTCTTAAAAAAATGATTAAATCCTTGTGTGAGGTTAAAGAGATAGATAGATAGATAGATAGATAGATAGATAGATAGATAGATAGATAGATAGATAGATAGATAGATAGGATCTCTTACCTTATTCTGTTTTGTGAGCTTGGAGGAGAATGAAAGTGTATTCTCGGGAAGGAGGGAGAGAGGCACTTATATACCCAGCTGTGACGTGCACACACACGCACACAAATGCATTCACACACACTTACACAGACGTGCACGGACATAGAAAGTGTTTAAGCATATACATATTTACTACATGCTATTTTGAGTCTGCTTCGAAATTTAATTCAAAGAAAGAGGGGGGGAAGGAGGGGAGGGGAGGGGGGATTTTAATTATTAAATTATTCTATTTAAACTTTTTAAATAGTCATTCATTCTGAATTTGGTCATACTTTAATTTAAAGTCAATTACACAGACATAGACAGTGAGAGATGTTTGTCTATTTGGTGATCTGGGCGGAAAAAACAAACATGCAATTTGTAAGCCATATTTATTTAAGTGTTAGATATGCTGCCCATTTCAGTCCTTGCATTTCATGTGTAAGTGAGTGGAAACCATTATGGCACCAGTCCATGCACCTGTACTCTCTATGTCCAGGTGTGAGCCAAAGTAGACACACAAGTGTGAGTCTGAATGTAATTGTTGATAGAACATTTTGTGAGTCATTGATAAAATCTGCTGCTGGTGTCTTTAGACAGACTTTATATAACTCTTTATATAACTTACAGCTTTATGTATATATAACTTTCTGGAAGTGTTTCAGCATCAGTACTTTTTACAAGGATTACGTAGTAAACACTATGTGCCAACACCTGTCTCAAGGCCATTTTCTTTTTAGTTTGCTGTATCTGTTTCCCTTTTCCTTTCATCAAAGTCATTTTTCTATGACTTTTTCTTTATCTTCTGCCGTCACACTGCTTTTTATAAACCTTTCTGCATAGAATGGAGACTTTGGTGTTTGACAAGAAAATCAAGCAGATTCATTTTGAGCTAACCTGGTCAATCGACCATAATCGATCACAGTTGATTCCTTCATTTGCATAGTAATGGGAAGATAAGACACAAGGTAGAGAAGTTATAAGTTATTTTTGTAATTTTGGACCTTTCATAGCCCCAGTAATTTACTTACATTAAAAGAAAAGTGTGGCCAAAAAGCCTGAGAAAACAAACAAACTTAGTCAATACATCTCACATGTCATTCATCTTATTCTTGCCTGCTGACCTTTTGTTGTGCAGAGCTCAACGCTGAGGATTTTTTTCTTCTGGCCAGTGGTTAAAATTTTTACTTGCTCTGCCAAAATTTTCAATGACCCCGCCACAAAAAAGTAATGAATAAAATTGGCCTAGTTATTAACTTCATTGTTTTTTATTTTGACCCATAACCTTAATAAATATGGTTGTGACACCATGTTTTTCAAGTCTAACAGTAATTTTCAGGTCGAGAAAATTATTAATCAAATGTAAAATAGCACTGCATAGTCTTCACTATATAAATTAAATATAGATTAATCCTTGTTAAAGTTACAAATGTTATTCAGTCAAGAGCAGTGCTTTCTTCTTTTTTCTTTGTCCTTTGTTTTATGATTAACACTGATTAACATATGATCACTCAAGATATAACAGACTATGGGCCAGACTTTCTAACAGCTTCCGCCAGCGCAAACCCTCTTTTGGCGCTAAAAATCTATTGTCAGGATTTACTGGATTTAAGACACACAGTGAAAAGGCGTGGACAGGGTTATTTTTGTGGCTGATCTTATGCATTTGTAGGAGTTTCCCTTTCAGATGCAAAATTTATGGGAGGAGAGTATTGAAATGAATCATGCAAGGTGATTTACTTAGGTTTGCGCTAGTCAATTTACTAGTATTTGCACCATTATTACCATTATTGCGTTGGTCATTATGGAAGTGATTCGCTACGTCTGTGTTTATTAATTTGTGCATTGTCAGTAAATCAATGCAAATGATAAACTTTCGTGATGCAGCATTGGCCCGATCAGGCAAGTGACATTGACTGAACTATCCTGCATGAGTGACGTTAAAGCTTGCCCTGGGCCATTGGGCAGTCCTTATGGTTGAGCCCTGAACTTTGTGTATCTTTTTTATATTTGACATCTTTTTTTAAGTGACAATTTAAGTTCACATGGGGTACTTTAATTTGTTTTCACAGAAAACAGCTGTGCATAAATATAACTGTGTCTGTCCACCTGTCTCTCCTTCATTCTTTCTCTTTCTCTCCATTAATCTCTCCCTCTCACGGTTATCAGGGTGCAACATTTGCGTGGTTGGTGTGGGAACACTTGTGTGGGAGGTGCTGTGAAGCATGAGAATTGATTGGCTTGCGTGTGGGAGGTGTTTGTGTGATTTTAGCCCGTTGTAGTGTGAAGGCAACCTGCACTTCAATTTGCTTGACTTCTTTACTCCAGGTGTGAAGCAACCTGTGCACACATGAGCAACACTCGCAACCTGTGTTTCATGAGACGATTATTATAGCAATCTATGTGCATCAAGACTACTGACCTTTAGTCCACAGTGCACTTTAAACTTTCATCACCTTACATATATATGAGTCGAAATCTGCTAAGAGTTAACAATGTCCAGACAGGATCTGCATTTTCATGGGTTTAAATTAAATATTGTTTGTTATTTGAGACAATAAAAGAGCTTTGTGCAATCAAAACCACTCCTATCCTGGTAAAAGAATAACTTGATTTTCAAAAGTCTACGAATTTGCAAAAAGTGACGATCCAAACATGTCAGTCTCTGAGTAACATGAAATTTATTTAAGCCACAAAATAAACTTTATTCTGTAAAATAAGTATAATGAACTAACTGAATATTTTTCTTACACAAACTCATCGCTTTGCTTCAGAAGGCCTTTATTAACCCCCGTAGGCTTGTGAGTTCGTTTATGATGGATGGATTCACTTTTTTGGCTTCAAACTGTTGGTTGCAATTCACTGCCATTATCAAGCTTGGAGGGTATTTTTAAATATAACTATTGCAAGTCAAATACATTTAGGATGGCTTGAGAGTGAGTAAATCATGGGATAATTTTCATTTTAAAACAAGAGGGATCTTGAGATGAGTCCCTGCAGTCATCCAATTTGACTCTCATATGCTGATGTAATTTTGATTGCAAGCATACCATTAAAAAGATTGGGCTAAGTTAATTTTATTTACCAAAGATCATGATCAAATGTTTTGAAACTAATCTAAATGACACATTTATAATTAACAAATTATTTCTGTTTTTATATATACAGGTTAAAATAAATTCTGAACTTTCTATTCATCAAAGATTCCCAAAAAAGTATTACAGTTTCCACAAAAATGGTCAGCAGCAAAACTTTTTTCAACATAACAATAAGGAAAGTTTATTGAGCACCAAATCAGCATATTAGAATGATTTCTGAAAGACCCAAGACACTGAAAACTGGAGTAATAGTTGATTTTAAAAAAATCACTGAATTACATATAACATTACAAAAAGATTATAGAAAACAGTTATTTCCAATTATAATAATATTTCCTAATATTATAGTTTTTACTGTATATTTGAACAAAAAAAAAAACTTGGCAAAAACTTTTGCCATGATCAGTCATGTCGAATCAACTGCTCTGCAACTCATTACTTCAACCTCCAAATGGTCTTGGTTGAAACAATTACTCGCAGTCCTTGCAGAAATCCTGGCTCTGATGCTCATCATGTTTTATTCTGATTGGTGTCTGTCATGACAGGGTCAAATCTAAATCGAGGGCTAGGAGGTTAAATGGCAGATATAATTGTGCTCACCTCACATTCTTCTGGAAAGAAATGAACCCAGCGCCATTACCAAAAATCATTCCAGAGTAATTGAGGATGACCTATGTAAATCTATGCTTCTTACAAGACTTTTAAACTTTTCTCTGCACGCATGAATAGTAATTTAAAGCTGTTTCTCTTTTTGCTGCTGCCCTCTCTCTGTCTATAATTACATGCTGGGGGCATGTCAATTAATGAGACTTAATTACAACATTTCAGTCCAGAAAAGACAGTCCAGTAAAATGTCCATGTTACTTCCAGATGTTAGCTGGAATTAGAGGAGACCAAGCAAAACTGGCAGACTTGTGTCTTGTGCAAGACTTTATGAAAAAAAATAAAAAAAATGATTGTAGCTCATATCTGTTAACTTTAAGAGCATGGTAGTGGAATGCACTCCTAAATGTTAAATTAACTTCTAGCTGATCAGATTTAACATGTACAGTCATTCCTTTTTTAGCAGAAATTGACCAAAATATTGGTGACTACTGCACTCTCAATAAATCTGTCCACTCAAATACTCTGTAGGGAAAGTCCCTCCCTCAATACCATCTACGTCTGACTAGCATTAGCATTTAGCAAATAATGTCACAATGAAAATGAAAAGGACCACAATGTCAAATGAAAAGGTTTTTGGCTTTAGTTTATGACAAGCCCTTTGATATCCCTGGAAAGAAATGCTCATCAAGCTATTGATGGGCACTTTATGATTTTAAGTGAATGCAAAGGACTCTGGAGATATCAATAAACAAAAAGAAAGTTGTTCATTTTGCAGATGCTTTTATCCAAAACTGTACATTGCATTTGTGGTATAGATACATTTGTGTGATCGCTGGGAATTGATCCCTTTACTTAGGCGTCGCTTGTGCCACATTCATCTACAGCAACTGTCAAGTAGCTGAAGAATCAAGGTAAAAAATAGAACAGTGTGACAATAAAAAACACACACTGCCAGATGTCACAGTGATAAACCATATGTCCTTTGGTAAACACTAAATAATTCACAACTAAATGAATGCATGTTTTTATGCAAGTCTCTGTCACCTTTACAATACCACTGTGATTTGAATGAAAGAAAATCACTATTTTATTCAAGGACCCTGCAGATTCCTTGATCATAATGATACTTCATCCCAGCAAACGGGAACATTTCCATAGTTTTTACTAATGTTCTTTAAAGTTCATGTTCATGGAAGGTCCTTAAGATGTGATTTGCACTTGATGAATGTTCTTGTAATGTTGAGAGAAAATGTTCATTGAATAACATTCTCGCAATGTCCTTATAATGTTGTTATTTGCTGAATGTTATCATAAAATGTTCTGAGTAGACTACAACGTTCATGGAACGTCCTTACAATGTAATTTGTCCTTGAAGAATGTTCTTGTAATGTTGTAATGAATGTCTTGTCTTTCTATTTCATATCCCATACTCCATATGAAACAGGTCATATATTCTGAACACAATAGTGTGTGTATTGTTTTTTTTCTAGTGTGTTGTTTACCATATGTCTTGTTAGATTTGACTTGTGTGCTGTCTAGTTGTATGTTTGTGTTCTTTTTCTGCATTGTTTAACTTGGTGGGGTTGTGTTTTTGGTTTAGAAAAAATTTAAATGCTTTGCTCTTTATGAATCCATGTTTTGGACGGTGTAATTCCCAGAGACTCTTACACAATTTAGTGTATTACTATAGTAAAATGTGAATCTTAAAGTAAAGTCTTATCTGTTATTTTTTGTAATTCAAATATTTAATATACTTCGAAACTTTTATACTCTGGAAAAAATTAAACATGTAACTTTTTTAATCCAGTCAAGAAATTAATTGCTTACATTGTATCTATTTTTATCATTTGAATTAATATAAACATATGAGCAGGGCAGCACAGTGGCAAGAAATGTCTCCTCACAGAGCGAAGGTCAACAGTTCATGTCCCAGCTATGCCAGGAAGGCATTTCTGACATTGCAGACCGTAGAGAGGATAACTCAAGCCAAGTCACCTTAATTTATATAGCGCTTTTAACAATATGGATTGTTTAAAAAAAGCTTTAAAGTGATAATAGGAAATTACCATAACAAATTGTTTAGGCTTAACAACAGTTCTAGGATAAAGTTATTGTCCAGCTAAAGTTAGTTTTGATTGATTGATTCACTTCCGTTGCGAAGATATTAGTTATTAACTTAGGGGCCGCTAACAACACGGTCTAACAGGAAAACCCTTAACGCGCTCCGGCCGTCCATCCGCACAAAACAGTGCCTGAGGTCTCGAGAAGAACCCACTCCCTGAAATAGGTTTGAAGGTGCAAACAATTATCCGTTATCTCTGCGCAAACCTCAAAAACGCAAACCTACGCACATGCGCATTACATGTTCAATCCAAAGGTATGCGCGTTTGAATATATATGTGCGCAGGCGTGTAGTCCTTCTTTACAAATCAACCCTCAAATTACTTGTCTGTCTTAAAAATGTATAATACAGAATTTTTTCGCGTCTGCGTAGCCACATTAACCGGAATTATCCCGACAACATTTTATCTGTACTGAGGTAAAGAGAAGGGAAGGAGGCCTTCACAGGGGAGGGGGACTGGTTGACACTTCAGGACTGCGTACAAAAAAGTATACTTCAAGTTCATTTTATGAAGTATACTTGTATATTTTAAGTATACTTTATGTAGTAAGTATACTAATATCAATGTGTACTTGTAGTAAACTTGTAAGTGTACTATTTCAATACTGCTTGGGACTAAACTGGCCCACTTTTAGTATATAAAAGTATACGTTTAAGTGTACTATAAGTGTAAGAGTATAGTAAACTTTAAGTACACAACTAGGTTTCTCATTTGTACTGCATCTGTACTACAAGTAAACTTATAAGTATACTAGTAGTTTACTATTTGAGTAGTACATTTTTGAATTTATGAAAGTACACACTGAAGTGTACAGTGTACTCTCAGTAAACTACTAGTTAAGTAGTTTATACTGCAAGCATACTTGTAAGTTTTCTTTAAGTGAACATAACATTATACTTATAGTTTACTATTTATATATTATTTTTGCACTTACAGTATACTACTATGTTCAAAAGTAGATATTTTTTATACTTGAAAAATACCTTTAACTGTACTTTAATTTTAAAAACATTTTATTAGCTTCATGCATCCTTTTTTATCAACACTTGAATGTCTGTAAGTTCATAAAGAAAGAAAACATTTTAAATTTGTGTTAAAATTTTAAACAACATTTTTGTCAATACGCCTAGATCAGATTCAGAAAGATGATCAAAACACAGATGCAGTAGATCGAGTCCAACACCCCCAAAGCTTCACAGTCGTTTTCTCTTCATGGGTTACGCTTCATTTCATTTGGTAATATTAAGCAGTTTTGATTTACACGTTGTTTAATGTTTGATGATCACGTTATTTTACATTTGTTTTACACATTCTCCTGTGTTTTGATCCGGAGATTCTGTACTAGACGATGTGTCATATAGCGCACCCTAAAAGTTCAAAAATTTCTATACACTACCAGTGGACTAACCTACACAAAAATTCAGATATGCAGAATTAGAAACATATCTGTTTTATATCAATATTCTAATAAATATTTATAAACAATTTAAGTTTCATAAGACTGTATATGAAAAATTATCAGAAGATAGAAGAATCAGAAAGAGCTTTATTGCCAAGTATGCTTGCGCATACGAGGAATTTGTCTTGGTGACAGTAGCTTCCAGTACACATACAATATAAAGTGACAAGACAAGTGACAAGTAACATAGGTATAAATAAAAAATAGAAAAAAATAAAATAAAATAAAAATAAAAAGATTATAAATTATAAATATATATAAAGTTATAAGGTGCTATAATGAAATGTCTGAGGGAAGTATTGCACATGTTTGTTCCACAGTAGGGGAACATTTAAGTGTTCATGAGGTAGATGGCCTGGGGAAAGAAACTTTTCCTGTGTCTGGTTGTTTTTGTGCTCGGTGCTCTGTAGCGTCGACCAGACGGTAACAGTTCAAACAGAAAGTGTGCTGGGTGTGACGGGTCCAGAGTGATTTTGCGAGCCCTTTTACTCACTCTGGATGAGTGCAGTACTTTGAGTGTGGGAAGGGTAGTGCCAGTGATTCGCTCAGCAGTCCGAACTATCCGCTCTAGTCTACGGAGGTCGGTTTTGGTAGCAGAGCCGAACCAGACGGTGATGGAAGTGCAGAGGATGGACTGGATGACAGCTGAGTAGAACTGTACGAGCAGCTCCTGTGGCAGATTGAATTTCCTCAGCTGACGCAGGAAGTACAGTCTCTGTTGGGCTTTCTTCACAATAGAGTCTATGTGAGTGTCCCACTTCAGATCCTGAGAGATGGTGGTGCCCAGGAACCTGAATGACTCTACTGCAGTCACAGTGCTGTCCATGATGGTGAGTGAAGGGAGTGCAGGGGCGTTTCTCCTGAAGTCCACGATCATCTCCACTGTTTTGAGCGTGTTCAGCTCAATTGCATAATTGCATCATTGCATAATTTAGGTGGCCTAAGAGAGAAAGCAGATCATGCTTGCTGCAATGGTTAGCTTCCAGCAAATTTGATGCGATCTATTTTTTCTTTGGGGAGAGAAGCTTGGAATTTGACAGAGTCTAGGAGGATTCCAAGAAATTCCAATGATGTAGATGGGCCTTCGGTTTTCTCAAGAGAGAGGGGAACTCCTAGTTTGGAAAACACTGTTTGGATGACGGTTAGATGTTTTGCTGGGGGAAAATTACTTGGTGAGATGACGAGGAAATCGTCGAGGAGATGGATGAGGTATGGGATTGCATAATTGTTTTGTAGGATCCAGCAGAGTGCTTCTGAAAGCATGTCAAATATTTTGGGACTGCTTTTACAGCCGAAAGTTAGAAGTACTGCCAAGTAGTATTTTTCGTTCGAACGAATGCTGAAAAGGTGCCAGAAATCTGGGTGAATTGGCATGACTTTAAAGGCAGATGTAATGTCAACCTTTGCTAGCCATGCTCCGAAACTGGCGTTTTTAATGAGAGTGATTGCTTGGTCTATGTCGTGGTAGTGCAGTGAGAATTCATCTAGCGGAATTAGGCTATTGATACTGGGTTGGGAATTTCCATGAGGAGCAGAGAGATCGATGATCATTCGTTTTTTGCCGGAAAATTTTCTGGTGGCTACTCCGATAGGACTTATGAGGAATAATTCGAAAGGTGGAAAATCAAAAGGACCGATCATGAATCCTGAATCTAGTTCTTTTTTGATGAGGGCTTCCACTATATCGGGTTCGGCTATCGCGGATTGCAGATTGTTGCAGATCAGGCTGGAATCAGGTATGCTTTCCAGGCCGGGGTCAAAACCTTCTTTCAGGCCTGAAAGAAGAAACTGGGTGAAGTTTTTGTCTGGATAGTTGTCTAGTTCTCTAGCTAATGAGGAAATGATGATTGGACTAGAGAGGTACTTTTGAAGCCTGGTGCTTTCCTTCTCTTCTGTTTCCTGAAGATCTGACGCACATTATCCTCACTGATCTGAAGTGCAGGGGGGGAGGGGAGGGGGATGGCTGGAGGTGTTGATGGCTGTGTAGAGAGATGGTCAGGGCGGGTGTGGGGTGTCTGATCGGGGGTCTCAAATCTACAGTAAAAGACATTCAGCTCGTTCGCAAGATGCTTGTTGCTGTCGATGCTGGGGGATGGTGTCTTGTAGTTGGTAATGTCTTTCAGGCCTTTCCACACTGATGCAGGGTCGTTGGAGGAAAACTGGTTTTCCAGCTTTTTGGCATAGCTCTTCTTAGCCACTTCAATCTCCTTTGTCAATGTGTTCCTGGCCTGATTATACAAGATCCTGTCCCCGCTCCTGTAGGCATCTTCTTTGACCTGACGAAGCTGTCTGAGTTTTGGTGTGAACCATGGTTTATCATTGTTGAATGATAAGTAAGTCCTGGTAGGGATGCATAAATCCTCACAGAAACTGATGTATGATGTTACAGTCTCTGTGAGCTCGTCCAGATCGCTGGCAGCAGCTTCAAAAACACTCCAGTCAGTGCATTCAAAACAGGCTTGTAAGACCTGCTCTGTGTCGTTGGTCCATCTCTTTACAGTCTTTATTACTGGCTTAGCAGTTTTAAGTTTTTGCCTGTAAGTTGGTAGAAGATGAACCAGGCAGTGATCGGAAAGTCCTAGATCTGCTCTGGCGACGGAGCGATATGCATCCTTTGTTGTGGTGTAGCAATGGTCCAAAATATTATTGTCTCTGGTGGGGCATGTAATGTGCTGTTTGAATTTAGGCAGTTCACGTGTGAGTTTTGCCTGATTAAAGTCTCCGAGAATGATAAGAACAGAGTCCGGGTGTTGTTGTTCTGTTTCTGTGATCAGATCAGCCAGCTGTTGCAGCGCCGTACTCACGTGTGCTTGCGGTGGAATGTAAACACTGATGAGAACGAGCGAGGAAAACTCCCGCGGCGAGTAGAACGGCTTACAGTTAATGAAAAGCACTTCCACATCAGGACAGCACATCTTCCTTAACACAGTTACATCAGTACACCACCTTCTGTTGATGTAAAAGCATGTCCCACCACCGCGCGTTTTCCCCGTTGACTCCATATCGCGATCCGCTCTGAACAGCTGAAAGTCCGGTAGATGTAACGCGCTGTCCGGAATGGCTTCGTTCAGCCAGGTTTCCGTGAAACACAGAGCAGCAGAGTTGGTAAAGTCCTTGTTTTTGCGTGAGAGCAGAAGTAGTTAGTCCATTTTGTTAGGGAGAGAGCGGACATTCGCCAGATGGATGCTAGGCAGCGCCGTTCTGAATCCGCGCTGCCTGAGCTTAACGAGTGAGCCGGCTCGCTTCCCACGCCTGCGCGTCTTATTCTGTTTCCACAGTGCAGCGGCGCAACCGACGACAATGTTCCGCAAAACGCCAGAAGAATCAAAAACTGGTTGGTGATCAGTTGGTGTGCACTGCCGAATGTTCACGAATGTTCAGCAGTTCGTCCCTGGTATAACTGATAGCGTATGACAAACATAAAACAGGACAAACTAACAAAAACAGTGTAACAACTGGAGAGCTCAACACCGAGGCAGCCATCCGCGGCGCCATCTTGGATTTATTATATATATAATAAATATATATATAGAGAAGTGAATATATGTGTCTATGATTTAAACAAGATATATTCAATCTAAATTGTTGATTAGTACTCTCTCTTCCATTAAAGGAGCAGGCACATCCCACTTCTTGTTGCACTGTAGATTCATGCAATTGAAAATGAAACTCCTTTCCATTTGCCTTCATAGTTTTTATTGTTCTTTTTTTCTCATGCTTTACAAGATATGCTTTAAAGAACATAAACTTAATTTCATAAACAACATTTTCACTGGCCCGTTTCTATCTCCTCTCCATCAGGACTTAAGCCCCAGCAGTAAGCTGTTACATCGCATCCTGTTTGCCACATTAATTTCCTGCGCTTAACAATATTTTTGCATAATTAACAGGAGTGAGCCAATCTGCTGCTCATTGATTCCTCTTCTTTCTCTCTTCCTCTCAGAAACACACACACTCAAAAGAGGGTGAAAGTCTGGCTTGCTTTATTAATGAGGACCATGTGCAGAGGCACAGTAAAGGAGCAAAAGAGAGAGGGAAAAGAAAGTGGAGAGGGAGAGAAGAGGAAAGGAGAGAGTGTTGAGAGGGAGGCGAAAGAGCTCGAAAGAGTTGCGGGTCTAAATTGAATATGATCAAGATCCTGGGTGAGTGTGAGGATTCAAAAGATTGCGCGAAAACAAGGAAAACTTTTTCCCATGAAAATTACTAATGTGCGCTAAAGAAGTAAATAGGGTTTTAATCATGCATACTAATAAGAATAAATATTTTCTGCACTTTTAGGTCAGTAATGAAATGAGAAATGAGCTTCAAGCTGGAGAACATGATCATTAGGTTTAATACAAATTTGTGCAGTTCAAACAGCTTAAGTGCTGTCACCCTCGGTTTTACCAACAAAGCTTAAGCCTAGCCCTAGACTAGGATGTGTTTTAGCATTTTTAACTGAAAGTAACTTGAATATACTTAAAATAAACTGCCATTTTTTTGTCAGTGCCAGTAATGTTTTTTCTTTCTTTTTTTTTCTCTCAGGCATGTTTATAAAAGCTACTTAAATGTCCTAATTGAACTAAGGCCTAATCCTGGCTTAATCTAAGCCCTGTCTGTGGAACCGGGCCTATACTTTTTCCTAATTGAGTAAACAAGATTAACTTTTTACCCACATTTTTATGCTGATACAATCTTTTTTTTTAATTTATTTTTTTTTTAAAAAAAGGGCCCTACTTGATTTTCTTATATATTTTTTATTTAAAAAAAGGTCCCTACTGTATCTTCTTATAGCATAGTGCTCAGATCATCAATTTCATTCAGATAGTTAGAAATGTCATGAAGCTTGATTTATATTTTTTATACATTCATATTGTAATGTAAATGAACTGCAAAATCTTTTAATCATTAAGGTAATGCATTATTGATTAAAGATATTATAAAGTGTTACCAATTCTCTTTTCTTCTTTAATTTGTGTATTTATTAGTGCTGCTCTGCTTCTTTCTCTCTGAGGTTTTCAATTGGAAACAGTTAGCTGATAACAAATTCATTCGTCATTCACCTATACAATCAATGTTCAGACTAGAGGAATTAATCATTGTTCATGAAACCAAGGAAAGCTCTTAATTAGACAACCTACTGCAGGTTTGACCCAAACAAATCCATAGTGGTTTTATATAATCAACATGAAGACATCTGTTTGCTAATGCACGACTATGATTCTTTTGAACTGAACGGAGTTATGTTTACATAGTCCCTCTCTTACTAACGGCACATCCAGCAGTCTGAATAATCATTTCCTCTCTGCAAATATATTCAATAATGACTGGCCCCATTTAAAACTTTTTACACATTCTCTGATCTATTTTATTGTATAGAGCACCAAATAAAATACTCTTAAAAAATATATTACAATACTGTATGTGTAATGTTTCACAATCACTGTAAGAACTTACTTCTACTTGAAATTTTGTTACATTCTCTGATTGTTTTGAGTGTGTAATATATATATATATATATATATATACAATATAATATTATATATATATATATATATATATATACATATATATAGCGCAGCAAATTAATGCATTATGTCACTGGGCCATTGTAAAAGCATGTTTAGATGAGATATTTCAGCAAATCTGGTGTAAAAAAAATAACATAATAAATCCATCATAACAATCAAGCCCAAGTTAAAGTCCTACTAACTGTCACCACAGTAATTTACAAAAACCTGAAGATATAAGTGGGCCGGGGAATTCCAGTCTAATGGACGGTCTCGGAGGGACCACAACTCTAAGCATGGAGGTTTCTCGTTGGCTTAGCCTACTGGTTAATGAGCTCAGTTTAGAAATGCACGAAAAACATTATGAGCTTCCACAGGGAAATACCCCACAACCCGATATCAGTTTCAGGATTTGATAAAAAGAATAGCTCTTTTTACCTGACACATAATGTTTATATGTAATACAAAAATACCTCAGAAATGAACTGAAATGCGAACGAACTGAAAAACACACATGCAAAAAACATGCAAATAAAACATCCTGTGTACACCCATGAATGTTCTGTAAACACAAAACGCTGAAGATCACGACCTTAATCACAAAGCACAGAATGGGGTGAAAAACATGAAATGTCCTCCAGAGATGCTGTAATTGCCTGTTCCTCTTTTGCAATAATCCAATTACCTTTTCTATCTGATTATATTTGGAAAGTATTATGTTATGTTTTTTGAAAAGGGCAAACTGGCCATGCTATCAAAGTCACAGGACACGTAATTATATCATACCACTGGGTCACCATTGTAGGCTGCGGGTGGCTCGGACAGGAGAGGAGGAAGATTTTGTGTCCCTGAAAGCCAAACCACAGGCCCCATCCACACATTTTAAGAGCTGTAATTAACCAAGGTCACCTCTGCAACGATGGAAGTTTATCAGCCTCTGCTAATACAAAGGTCGAAAACCAATTTTGTGATAATTAAGCTTTCTTTCCCAAAACTGCTGGTCTACTGGTGTGAGTAAAGCAAATAATCTGCATAGTGATCTTTCGTTTCTTTTGTAGTGTCCCAGTACCCAAACACTGTGGGATTGGTGGATGGGTTATGGAGATGATCTTTTTTAAATTATTATAATTATTTAATACACATCTAGATATGGTATTTTACAAGAAAGGACTCAACATACTGAGATCCAACAAGACGACAATCTAACTAATAGTCCAACTTTACATTAGGTGTATTTTAATTATGCACTATGTATAAAACTGAAAACACAAAAAAGTGCAATTTCTGTCTTAACCAATAGGTTATGATAAATAATGAAGATATGTAATATAATAAATAATCAATTATAACGATTATGAAGTTAAATAATGTAATTTTCCCTCACTCTGAGGCTGCAGGCGGAGCTATGGGCTCATCATATGGAGGAGGAATTGGCTCCCAGCAGGTCCACGGTGTAGCCAAGCCACTGAGAGGAGGCTGAGGTGGTAATGAGGGGCTGATGGGAGACAGTGACAACTGGGTGGCAGGATTGGTTGAGGACTGAAGAACAGACTGCAGGGACAAACAGATTCTCAGGATAAATAAATCATGAGAGGTGGTGGGAGAGGGAGGCTGGCGAGCCATTATAGACGGAACAAAAATCAAGCATTGCGTTAATAATAATAATAATAATAATAAGCTTTATTTTATAAAGCGCCTTTAAATGAGGCTTCTCAAAGCGCTGAACATAAAATCACAGTCCACCAAAAAGCGGGAATTAATAATAACATAAACAGCATAAATTAATAATGAAAACTACAATACACCAACCGCAAAGGCATCAGCAATCAAATGCATGCTTAAAAAAATAAGTTTTGAGAAGAACTTTAAAAATACCCAAAGTCTGTGCTTCCCTGAGTTCACGCGGTAAAGAGTTCCAAAGGTTTGGAGCATAAACAGAAAAGGCCCTGTCTCCCATAGATTTTAAGTGCGTTTGTGGAACAGTTAATAAGTGACACTGTGAAGAGCGTAGTCTACGTGTTGGAGTGTAACTGTTTAGTAAACCAGACAAGTATTGCGGTGCTAAGCCATGTAAAGCCTTATATGTTAACATCATGACCTTAAAGTCAACGCGGAACTTAACCGGTAACCAGTGTAAAGACTTCAAGACTGGAGTAATATGTTCGAATTTTCCGGTTCCCGTCAGAATCCGGGCTGCTGAATTCTGGACATATTGCAATTTGTTAATTGTAGATTTGGAAACTCCAGCTAGAACTGCATTACAATAATCCATTCTCATGACCACAAATGAATTAATCAGTTTCTCGGCAACAGATAGATTTAGGATGGGACGCAGTCTGGCTACATTTCTAAGGTGGAAAAAAGATGCCTTCACAGTGTTCTGCACAAAATAATCAAAAGTGAGGCTGGTGTCAAAAATTACACCAAGGTTCCTCATCTTATTCTGGGTCTCTAAGACAGATCCATCGACAGACAGGGATAGTGGAACTGCTTTGCGAATTTGATAACGGGAACCTATAAGCATGACCTCAGTTTTCCCACTGTTCAGCCCAGGTGCACAAAAGGGTGGAGTGGCACAGTCAAAGTTAGCACGAATGTCTTTGCGGACATTGTCAATTTTTGAATTAAAAAAACTTAAAAAAGAGTCACAGAGCTGTTGGGAAGCGGGCGTGGCAGACTGATTAACTTGAAGCAGTCTGTTTATGGTTTGGAACAAGTGTCTGGGGTTATTTTGATTATTTTCAATAGTCTGAGAGAAAAAAGAGGATCTTTCAATCTCCAAAAGAACTCGATATTCCTGCAGAAGATCTTTCCACTCTTGATAGTAGACACTCTGCCCAGTAAGACGCCATTTGCGTTCCTTTTTCCGACAAGCAGCCTTTTTAGAACGTAGATTGTCATTGTACCAAGGGGCAGATCGGACATATGTGACTTTTCGTGACATTAGAGGGCATAAATGTCAAGATTAGTAGCAAGAGTGGAATTTAGATGCAAAACTCTCTCCTCCAGTGATGAGGGATGAAGGTCACTTAAGATGGAAACCACCGAATTAGAGAAAGCTGCCTGGTCGATAGACTTCCACTTCCGGTAGGTTACTGTTCGGGTGGTAAGCTCATTTGTATGGTACAGTTCAAGGTTAAAAAAGACAGCTGAGTGGTCAGACAAACCAATGTCAATAGATGAAAACTGTGATACAAACGAGCCATTAGCTATCACAAGATCTAGAATATGACCCTTGTTGTGAGTTGGGTCCGTTACAAACTGTGTGAGGCTGAAACAGTCAATTAGTGACAGAAATTCCTTAGCCGCCCCTGAGTCACTCTGGTCAACATGTATATTGAAATCGCCCACAATTAGAATTCTGTCAAACTTCATAGTCAACATCGACAGGAGGTCTGCGAGCTCTAATAAGAAAGCTGCGTGTGTCTTGGCCTTAGGTGGTTTATAGATTGTAGCGATGATGGTGGAGACAGGAGCAGAGATACTCAAGACCAGACATTCAAATGATGAAAACTGGGGGATAGTCACAGAGCTTATGCGGAACTTCAAGTTATATAGCACAATAAGCCTCCACCTCTGCCAGTTATCCTCGGGAGATCTAGTACTCCAAAGCCCGCTGGAGTGATCTGATTAAACAGGAGCCCATCATTTTCTTTATGCCAAGTTTCAGTTAAAAACAACAGGTCTAGCTTTTTATCTGTAAGAAAATCCGCTAAAAGCAATGCTTTGTTGTTCACAGACCGCGCATTGAATAAAGCTGCGTAAGCCTTGCTTTGTAATGGAGATAGCAAAGGTTTATTTTCCACGCGGGGAACTGAAATTAAATTACTGTGAACAACAGCACTAGTATGAAACAGTTTTTTGGTCTTACGTCGACATGTAGGGACATAGACATTCTGAGAGGATGAGACAGCAAGGCTGCGGCTCAAACCTCGATGGATATATGGCTTAGGACGTACCAGTCCAGCATCTGACAGAGACAGAGATTGTAAGAGTTTTTATTTAGGCAATAACAGTTCTGATTTAACTTCAAAAGTGTACGTATAGTGTACCTTAACACCATGATCGGTATGTGCCACTCGCAAACCTCAGTTGCACACTGCAGGACGCCGTATAATCCACACAGTAACGTTAGGTGAATTGAGATGAAGATCCAAAATAACACAATGCAGGTTGTTCCAAATGGATCTCCGTAGTACAACTGCAAGCACCACGTCGTACAGACCACAAAAATAGCCGAATTGAGGCAAAGATCCGGAGTTACACAGTGCAGGTCACTCCCATTGAATCTCTTTAGCGCACAGCAAACACAAAGTCAAACTCCGTAGCACACTGCGAGAACAAAGTCACACAATCCTCACAGATAGGCGGAACGGGGGAATAATCCAAATCCACGCTGTAGTTCAACGGTTATGCTGTAGCGAGCACAAAGTCAAACTCCGTAGCACACTGCGAGAACAAAGTCACACAATCCTCACAGATAGGCGGAACGGGGGAATAATCCAAATCCACGCTGTAGTTCAACGGTTATGCTGTAGCGAGCACAAAGTCAAACTCCGTAGCACACTGCGAGAACAAAGTCACACAATCCTCACAGGCGAAGCAAGGGAATAATCCAAATCCACGCTGTAGTTTACGTTAACGTTAGCCCAGGTGAAGCACTAGACTCAAATAAACTTAAAAATAGAATAATATAAAAATATGTTAAAATCCAGTAACAGGAGCGGCAGCAAAACACGCCAGCGTACCCCGGAACCGGAAGGGAAAAAAAGTTCAGTTAGTTCAGGCAGGCCACTTTAGCCAAGCTCCCATCAGCTGATATCCAGCTGTTCCTAACGTGTACCAATCCAGTGTCGGCATCAATCACAGTGGCACATATAAACTCCCATTCCTTCATAATTTCCTTCATAACATCACTGCTCGCATTCAAACTCCCTCCTCCAACCCCAACTCCACCAACCGAACCTTTAACCTTAAACCAGAAAGAAGCAGTCAAGCAACAGGGGTAACTGTAAGTGTTTTGTATCCTTTTCTCATTTGATTTAACCCCCTGAGGTCGGCTATCACGCCGGCGCGATAGGCTCGTTTTTTTTCTTATCAGTGCAAGAGAGACTCAAAATACTCTGTTGACTTTGATCTTACAAACAAGTTTCATACATCAATCGATCCTGTTAAGTGTGCATTTTTTTGTGTATACTCACAATAAAAACAAAGTGTTGTGCTTTTTGCCAAATAAAGAAAAACTCTGTCAGTGTAGTCCATTCTGAAATGTGTCCGAAAATGAACTGTAACTCAGCGAATACTCAGTCAAACAGGCATACAGACATACAGGCATGAAGCTTGAATTCTCTTCTTTTAAATGAAGTAATTTTTATAAAAAACAAATATTCTCAGTTTATGTAATATGTATGAAAAGAGAGAGATGTCAGTCGTTCTCATCTCATCTATTAAGTTTTAATGTGACCCCGCCCATGGAGAGCGCGCGCTATTCAAACGCAAATGATCTGAGGCGATACAAACCTGTGAAACGCCCACATCAGCTAGATAACACACACACCGAGTTCACTTTCAGACTCATCTACTTTACGACGCTGTGAGGAATAATACTATCTTAATAATAATCATGGAAAATTTACCTCAGAAGTGCTGGAAGTTTAATTTCGAGGAGCGACGGATCCAGCTGAGGAATAGGTCAGTACAATATTTGCTTTGTTCTAATCGCAAGTGCCTGTACACGCAAAAAGACTGTTTAAATATGAATCGCGTTTCTGTATGTGAATGAATGAACGCACAGATGCGCGCTATTGTGTAGCTACAGCTGGCAAAAATACTATTTAAATATGAATCGCGTTTTTGTGTGTGAATGAATGAACAGCTTTTACCAAACTCTATTGCTATACAGAGATGTACGTATGATGCCAGTAGAGATCCACTTCCTGTAGAGTTTAGGTGTAAGAGGTTATTCATAACAACAACTTGTAAACGTGCAATTTTCTGAGAGCTCCGACTTGTACCATGTGATCGCTGTACCACCTGACCATTTTTCCACACGCATATTGCCTTTCCAAACAAAACGTGCCTTACAAAATTTAAATCAATGTATTGTTTTATGTGAATGATTAGGCAGGGTGATTTTCACATCATTTTGAAGAAAAAACTCTAGGCAATGACATCAATTAGTCAAAAGTCTTATTGACACGTATTTAGTATGTGTTTTGTGGCCTTATTTCAGAAACTTTAGTTTTTAGTTTTTTCAATAACCATGCATAAACATTATTCTCTCAAGAATACAAACATTTACATACATATTATGTTAGCCCTGTTTGTGCTAAATAGAGTGTAATTATACCTTTGCCATTAATATGTTTATAAGCAACTGAAAAAAGCACAAATGTCAGGGCATGTCAGAACATCTCAAGGACCCCAAAAACACCTTAGACCCCAGAGGGTTAAGTGCAGTTGTAGTTACTAGGAAACAGTGTTTGTTATGTGCTCACAAGTTGAAATCTCGTTGGTGAAGTCTTGTTTGTTCCGTTTAGTCACGAGGTAAACAGTTTCACTAGTGAGGCGTGGCTTAAGCCAGCTCACGCTATTAATACAGTGTGTTTTGTAGCACTTATTAGAAAGAAGCATTCAAGCAACAGGAGGAGACAGTAACTTCATGAGGTAAACAGTTTATCTAGTGAGGCATGTCCAGCTGTATTCAATAATGACATTTCAGGTGAGTATAAAGCAAGTAGTATACCGCGGCAGCCCTCGTGTGAAGCCGAGCAAGGACACCGACAAGGCACTAGAGTATTATTTTCTTGCTGTTTCCTTTCTCTTCTACACAACTTTTCTTCTCATCATCTGTCTGTTTGTGACAGACATGTGTTTTCAAATCCCTACTATTACTAACACGTGTAAATTAAATGTCACACGTGGGAGGCAGCACAATCATAGCAACCTGCGTACCTTTCCGGTGTCTTCTAGTACTTTATTCTCTTTTCCCGTCGGTCTCTGGAAAAGTTGGTTTCACGTGACGTCACATTGCTGCTTCGCGAGAGCACGGAATTCAGATGGAGGGCAGGAAGTGAAATAGCTGAGGATTTTCCGTCTGAAAAAATGGCCATGTTTTGTGTAGTTTACGGCCGCTCCAATCATTCTAACCGAGAAAAGGGAAAGGGGTTTTATAGAGTACTAAAGATTGTCGTTCATAAAGGTGAGAAATGTAAAAAGCTCACAGAACAACGCCGTAAAAAGTGGATTTTAAACGTACGTCTGCGGTCGGGAGGAGCAGAGTCTGCTAATGCCCGTGTCTGCACTTCCTCTGAGGTATGTTAGCCAGCTAACTTGGTTTTGGTGGCTGTATTTATATAGCATTAGGTTGTCGTTAAATGCTCATTTACTTAGTAATGATTATTAAGTTACTGGTAGTCTAATATGGACTTCATTGGGACTTTTTAGGCTGCCCAAGCACTTTGGGTGATGTTGAGTCTGTAGACTGGGCTCCGACGGTCAACCTCGGTTCCAAAAAACTAAGCCCAAATCAGGCATCTCTTCAACGAGAGCAGAGATGAAGCTCAAGGAAGACCAACAAAGATGGTTGGAATGTGCAGAGGCTATGTTGGATCTCCAACAGACAGCTGAGAGCCCGGGTATAAGCCCGGATCTGACGCAGACAGCCGAGAACTCCGAACCAAAGCAGCCAGCTGACAACAACCCACAATCAGAGGGCATCAGTGGGAATGGGACATTAATTCATGAGTCCAAATGAGTCCAATTGTACTGCCGATATGTATTATACATGTAATGAAATGGATTCCAATTTATTATTGCACACCATTGTAGTTATTACAACAATTGTTGAAAAATCGAATCTTGTAAGTAAACCACCATGTATTATTCTGTCTTCTCAATGGCATTTAATCTTTTCAGTAAACATCTTCCAAATTGTGTAGTGCTACTCAATATCCAACAACTTGATGACAATTGGTGCTCTCACAAGATATGAACATATTCTGATGAGTAATGTGAATATAATGAAATAATATGTCTTGAAACTGGATCTAAATCCGTACAATACGGACTCTCTGCAACGGTTTCCTCCATAGACATATCCTCCATGTTTACTTCCTGCCCTCCGTCTAAAATCGCGCCGCCTTCGTGCGTCATCATAATCACGTGACTGAAACCCAGCTATTCCCAGTCCGCTGTAGACAAAGCATCTATTTCTAGTAATTCAGGCCTCAGCCTATTGGCCCTGACTGAGACCTGGCTCAGACCAGAGGACACTGCCACACCTACTGCCCTCTCCACTAACTTCACTTTCTCACACATCCCTCGCCTGACCGGACGGGGTGGAGGTACTGGTCTTCTCATCTCAAACGATTGGAAATTTGATCCTTTACCACCTCTGTGTGACAACAGCTCATTTGAATCGCATTCAATTACCATCACTAGGCCTATTAAAATGCATTTTGTAGTTGTTTATCATCCACCAGGACAACTTGGTAGTTTCTTGGAGGAGCTTGATGTGCTACTCTCATCCTTCCCTGAGGATGGTACTCCTCTCGTAGTTCTTGGAGACTTCAACACCGCCTAGGAAAGCCACAGGCTGCTGATTTCCACACTCTGCTTGCCTCATTCGACCTCAAATGAGTCTCTACTGCGGCTACTCACAAATCAGGTAACCAATTAGACCTTATTTACACGCACTACTACTCCACTGACCATACACTGGTCACTCCGCTGCACACCTCAGATCACTTCCTCCTCACTCTCAACCTGCCTCAGAACACAAACTCCTCCACAGGTCACCTTTTGGCTAGCCCTATGCTTGCTCTCACCCTCTCGCCTATCCTCTTTGGTCTCATCCACACTTCCTCCAACTGATCAGCTCTCAATACTAGATACTAACAGTGCAACTGATACTCTTTTCTCCACTTTAACATCCTGCTTGGACAACTTCTGCCGCCTTTGCTCTAGGCCAGCCAGCGCCACCCCCTCTGCCCCCTGGTTATCTGATGTTCTCCACGAACATCGTTCTAAACTCATGGGTGCAGAGAGAAGTGGTGCAAAATTGAAAGATCCTACTGACCTTGGTCTTTATCAATCCCTCCTCTCTTCCTTCTCTCCTAATATCTCTGCTGCTAAAATGATTTACTATCACAACAAAATTAACAATTCTTCGGACTCTCGCTTGCTTTTCAAAACCTTCTCCTCTCTTCTCAACCCTCCTCCTCCTCCTCCTTCATCAACCCTAACAGCTAACGATTTTGCCACATTCTTCATAAATAAAATGACCACCATCAGCGGCCAATTTACCAAACCACAAAGTGACACACACACGTCCTACCAGCTAACACACACATTCTACCCTCCTTCTCTCTGATTTCAGAGGCAGAAGTCTCCAAACTCCTCCTTTCCAATCGCCCTACTACCTGTCTGCTTGATCCTATTCCCACTAATCTACTTCAAGACATTTCTTCCTCAGTTGTACCCACACTCACGCACATCTCTCTAAACGCCTCTCTTCACACTGGTACTTTTCCCACAGCATTTAAGCAGGCTTGGGTAACCCCACTGCTTAAGAAACCCACTCTACAGACCGGCATCATTCTTCCATTCGTTGCGAAAACATTTGAATGAGTTGTTTTCAACCAGATCTCTTCCTTTCTTACACAGAACAACCTCCTGGACAACAACCAGTCTGGTTTCAAAAGCGGACATTCAACACAGAGTGCCCTGCTCTCGGTAATTGAAGCTCTGAGACTGGAAAAATCAGCTTCCAAATCCTCAGCTCTCATCCTGCTAGATCTGTCTGCTGCCTTTGACACAGTTAACCACCAGATTCTCCTGTCAATCCTAAAAACGAAGGGCATCTCGGGAACCGCACTACAATGGTTCAAATCTTGCCTCTCAGGTAGGTCTTCAGGGTGTCGTGGAGGGGTGAGGTGTCTAAGACTCAACATCTAGCTACTGAGGTGCCTCAGGGCTCAGTGCTTGGGCTCAATGCTTGGACCACTTCTCTTCTCCATCTACATGACATCACTAGGATCTGTGATTCAGAAACATGGCTCTTCCTATTCTGTTACGCTGATGACACACAACTCTACCTCTCATTCCAACCTATATGACAGACATTTCTGGCTCGATGAAGGACCACCACCTTCAACTAAACCTTGCAAAGAGAGTTGCTTGTGGTCCCGGCAAACCCAAAACTACACCTCAACTTCTTCATTCAGCTAGGTTCGTTATCCAGAACTCCATCAAGGTCAACCAGGAACCTTGGAGTTGTGATTGATGATCAATTGAACTTTACAGACCACATAGCGAGAACTGCCCGGTCCTTCAGATTTGCCTTATACAACGTTAGGAGGATCAGGACCTTCCTATCAGAGCATGCTACACAACTCCTTGTCCAAGCACTTGTTCTATCCAGACTGGACTATTGTAATGCTCTCCTGGCAGGTCTTCCAGTTTGCACTGTCAAACATCTGCAAATGATCAAAAATGCTGCAGCTAGAGTTGCCTTTAACCCCCTGAGGTCGGCTCTCGCGCCGGCGCGATAGGCTCGTTTTTTTTTTTCAGATCAGTGCAAAAGAGACTCAAAATACTCTGTTGATTTTGATATTACATCAATAATTGTTGTACATCAATAAAAACAGTTAAATGTCTTCTTTTATTTGTGTACACTCATAATAAAAACAAAATGTTGTGTTCTTCGTAAAACAAAGAAAATAAACATGATGCGCGTTCTGCCGTCTCTCTCAATGTGAAACTCATTCTGAAACGCGACAGAAAATGACCTGTAACTCAGCGAATGTTTGTCACATAGACTTGAAACGCATGTCTATACAACGCTTGGAGTCTCTATTTGCAAGTATGTAAATTATTTAAAAACCAAATATTCTCTGTTTAAGTAATCCGTATGAAAGCAGCGGCATGTACAGTTTCTCAAACGCGTCCTAATTAACTCTAATGTGACCACGCCCAAGCGCGCACGAGCGATTGACATGCAAATGATCCACGCGACGAACGCAGACCTGTAAACACCCTCATTACCTCAAAACAAAGAATCAGAAACTTCAGTAACTTACCTCTCTGCTTTCATCGAGTTTGGAAGACTGTGTTTGTGCTGTGCTCTGCGGTTTCACTTGGATTTACCTCAGAAGAATTAGAAGAACACGATTTGAAGACAAGAAAGATGTAAGGTAAGAAATTCTGGTAACGCTTTAGATTACAGCCCGGAAAGTACTGCGTAATTAAAATGAAAGTACAGTGTAACGTTCGGTAATTACAGTGTACCTATAAAGTACTTACTGAAATGTGCATTTATGGTCATATAACAGACTTCTCCCTATTTCAGTTCCATATACTTTATTCTCCTTTTTGCCCTTTAAATCTCTGTTCAGTGTTTAATGCTTTTGACTGATCTTTGGCGTTTTGCCATGTCATTTTTTTTTATTACTTGATTAGGGGTGGAGAGGCACCATTGTAGACGATGTGTCAAAAAGAGAGGACCACTATCTGAAAACCCCTGACCTAATCTAATGGTTTAAATGCTGGTCTATAGAGCATACACGGACGGCCGCATCTCACAGCTTTTGCGCATCTCTAAATATCAGATGAAAAAAAAAGGTCCCATTAAGTTTCTGAATGTCATTTTCAAAACATTCTGTTTTTTCTTAGTAATAAAAAACGTTAATGGAACATTTAATTTGATCATTTTGCAAAGCTAACTAAGTCATGGAATGTGCTGCATTCAGCTCGTCTAAAACCTTATATTACCTCAATGCTCTTGACTGTCGAGGGCGCTGTGGAAAAAGAATATGAGACGATTCCTCCCCTCGAAGAAGCTGTGGCCGCAAACCTTTGCCCTCCCACCGCCATGGGATGGAAACCTAAAGCGACTCACCCATCCAAGCCTTGTCGCGTCACTTCAGCTCTCGTCGGCTGAGCCTACGCCTCCTCCTCCGCTGGCCAAGCTGCTTCGGTGCTTCATACCATAGCTGTCCTCCAAGTTTTTCAAGCCAAACTTCTCCGCTCGATAGACGAGTCTGGACCTGAACCGGAAGCTTTCAGAGACCTGCGCAGCACCACTGACCTGGCTCTGCGAGCTACAAAATCAACCGCCCAGGCGATCGGCAGGAGCATGATGAACTTGACGGTGCTTGAACGTCATCTTTGGTTGAACTTAAAGGTGCTCCAAGTAACTTTTTTACCTTAACTGAACAGCTTCGGAGTCAGTGGAATGGTTATATTACTTATTTCGGATTGAATGGTGGTGGTTTCGCACCCCTCTGGTGCCCGAGAGCGGAAAAAACTCACTTGCAACTGCGGCCTCGCCGTCAGGAAGTATCGCGTGATATCAGGTCTCGCGATGTAACGAATGCTTGACGGCACTGCACACGTACACGCCCCCATTCAAGCACAGGCTAGCTATAAGCAAAGGGCAACGATAGATTGAGTTATGGCTGAGCCTGTAAAAAAGAAGCAGAAATCTAGGAAATCTTTGTCGGAGGACCAACGAAAGAAGAAATGGGAGACTGACCGAGCAAGAAGTCAGACTCGAGTAAATATCGGACCGGCTTTTTCAGAATGGCGAGAACAGAGAAACAGAAGCCAGCAAACAGATGCTGACCTGGCCTTCTTGCTGTTGCACTTGTAAGTATCTTTGGAATAAACTGTGTTTAATATTTAAATTTCAAGTAATTGTGACCTCAGGATGTTTGCTATTGTCTGTAAAGGTTTTTATTATGATCGCTGTCTGTTACGGGCTTACTACGCTAGATACTATAACTTTGATGTTAGCATTGTCATTAGCAAACACGTTTGATTTCTTTAGTTGTTTGGCCGTTCCTCTGTCGGTTTTATTTGTGTAACTTACACTTTTATTTTATGTCACTAAGTCAACGCATCTGATAATAAGCAATAAACATGTTGCACATATCATGATCGAGCTAGAAAAAAAGTTCTGATGTTTTCTTAGACAAGCAAAGGTAAACCGTCATTCTACCAGATGAACTAATAGACCTTGCTAATATAACTTTAGACAAATATTAGCCCCCGATATATATATATTTTTTTTTATTCTCATGCCCTCTCAAAAAACAAACAAAAAAAAACACGAAAGCAGTAGTTCATATCGTTCGTTCCCAGTAAAAATACTAGTATGCATGACGACACAATAAAAAAATAAAAAATCGCCATCAGTTGGAAAGAAAATATTGCTTTACTTGCCTCAGTAGACACAACTGGTTTTGAAATAGCCGGTTCCTCTGCTCAGCTGGGTTGACAGCTGATCAGCTGGGTTGCTCGTGGCGAGGGGGGAGGGACAACAGTTTGTTTTTACGACAGAGTGTTTGAAAGCATTTACTACCAGACACTAGGGGGAGCTTCGTAGAGAAAAAACACTCAGGCTTGCCTGGTGTCCCTTTAACAGAGATAAAGGACGCAGACAGGGCAGCTTTTCTCGACTCCCCTATCTCCATCACCGGTCTGTTCAGCCCAGCAGTCAAGGGCTTCACGGAGCGTTACACTGAGGCTCAGAAAGCATCGCAGGCTATGCGTCACTTCCTCCCCAAATGCTCCAGCTCTGCTTAGGGCCACCACAAGAAGGCGCCGTTCCCTCAGCCATTAACCCCCTGAGGTCGCTGTCGCGCCGACGCGATAGGCTCGTTTTTTTTTCAGATCAGTGCAAAAGAGACTCAAAATACTCTGTTGATTTTGATCTTACATGCTTATGTTGTACATCAATAAAAACAGTTAAATGTGTTATTTTATTTGTGTACACTCATAATAAAAACAAAATGTTGTGTTTTTCGTAAAACAAAGAAAATAAACATGATGCGCGTTCTGCCGTCTCTCTCAATGTGAAACTCATTCTGAAATGCGACAGAAAATGATCTGTAACTTAGCGAATGTTTGTCACATAGACTTGAAACGCATGTCTATACAACGCTTGGAGTCTCTATTTTTAAAGTATGTAAATTATTTAAAAAACACATATTCTCTGTTTAAGTAATCCGTATGAAAGCAGCGGCATGTACAGTTTCTCAAACGCGTCCTAATTAACTCTAATGTGACCACGCCCAAGCGGGCACGAGCGATTGACATGCAGATGATCCACGCTTCGAACGCAGAGCTGTAAACGCCCTCATTACCTCAAAACAAAGAATCAGAGACTTCGGTAACTTACTCCTCTGCTTTTCATCTAGTTTGGAAGACTGTGTTTGTGCTGTGCTCTGCTGTTTCACTTGGATTTACCTCAGAAGAATTAGAAGAATGCGATTTGAAGACAAGAAAGATGTAAGGTAAGAAATTCTTACTTATTAGTTTATGGTATTGTTGCATGAACTTCACATTGCAGTTGAACTGTTGCTAGATATAAGGTGAATATTATAATATTTAGACCAGTGTTTACTATACTGCGTTGTGGATATGTATCATATGTATCAATGTATCATATTTTAGAGCGCGCTGTGGGTTTGAAAAGCAAAACGCACCAAACAAAGGCTTCATGTTACTCTAATCTCATTTCATATCATCATAACGAATGGAAACATTTGAAGTAACATATGATAATCAATATATTTTTCTCTAACGTAGTTGTTACTGAAATCATCTGGAAGATTTATAGGCTGCTTAGGCTATTGTTATTATTATTTTATGCAGACTGCGCGTAGCCTATGCCTACAAGGCACAACAAACCTGGTGTTCATTATACATTATTTGAAAAAACGGAATCGGCCTAGAAAATTGTAATCGGTGCATCTCTAGTTAGGAGTTATAAATATTATTAAATTGTCTATCTAAATCTAAAACAAATTTCAAGAGAAATATTTAAATTTCTGTACTATTTCTGTGTAAGCCATTATGAAAATGTAAAATGTTTGTGTATTTATATGAGTGTGTGTGTATATATATATAGGCTATGTGTGTGTTGTGGCACAGTGATGAACTTGGAAACTTAAAAATGGCACTTTATGACAAAAAGGTTGCCGACCCCTGGTCTATCCTGATGATGATAATGGTGAACCCAAATGTAAAGATGATACAAGTTACACAGAAATGTGGTAAATTGGGGTATGTTTTCTTTTCTTATTTTTTCTTATTTTCTGAGGACGATGATATGTAAAGAGGGTTAAAAGCAGCAGTCATCCGTGTTACGAGGTGGCGTACAAGGACAGGATTTGAAATTAGGGATTTTTTATCTACTTTTTATGCTTTGTATTTCTATATGGCTTGTTGAAACAACCAGGGGTGTTGAATTGATAGGGATTCCTACTAAATATAATCTACACTATTTCTTGTTTATACTGAGGTGACTGGGGGTCCGATTTAGTGTTGGGGGTGCAATAACAGTGCTTATTCATTCAGCCCGGCTTCGGATAAACCTTTATTTGCTTGCTATAAAATTAAGGGCCTATCCTTACAAAAACAGCCTAAGCTTATTTCCTTTTAATCTTTTTTCCACAAGTTTAAGAAGAGTGATCAGTTATATGAAAATCAGAAATGAAGAGTATAAGTGTGATGTAAGACTTAAACTTGGTGCATTTTTTATTATTATTGTTTGCTTGTTTGTTTGGATTGATCAATTATCCATAAATGATAAAAAGGGGGAATTGTAATGGAAAATTTTGTTTTTCATTGATTTACAGTATTGATTTTCATTTATTTGCAGTAAGACATTGAAATTATACTTTTGCTGAACTGTCTATGGTTTGCAGGGAACTTTATCTGACTGATGTGTGTTTTTACAATGAGTGAAGTAATTGAGACATCAGTGGAGACAGCTTAGGCCCCTAGGGTCAGAGGTGGTCCAATTTAGGACCAGAGGAGTTTGTAAGCATAAACTCAGCAGAATGAGATCACTAGCTAAGAACCTTCCCTTCTTTAGATAAGAGAGCCTGTAAGCAGAAACCTTGAGAAATGATATAAAAGCTGCTCTGCCCCTCCCCTCCCTTCCCTGTCGCACTTGCTTCACAGATTGTAATTGTGTGACTTCTGAGGTCAACTGGGCCTATTCTTGCAAGAATAAAATACTTTTTGAACGATCATTTGATTTCAGAGTGTCTCTTACGCAGTGATGACTGTTTATTGAGAATTTATGCCACAACAAGCCCCAGGCCGATTTCGCTGAGGAGAGACCTCCTCACACAGGCGAACGGAACGATCTGGCATCCCCATCCTTGTATGGCCCCTCAACAGGTATCCAGGGACCTCCCAGAAAGGGTGCTGAAAACCATCACTGAAGCAAGATCCCCCTCGACCAGGCGTCTTTACGCTCTAAAATGGCCAGTGTTCTCCGGCTGGTGTACTGCACGGAGCCTGGAACCCTACTCATATGGAGTGCCTAAGGTGCTTTCCTTTTTACAAGAGCTTTTGGACGCGGGGCGCATGCCCTCCTCGCTCAAAGTATATGTAGCGGCCATAGCAGCATTTCACGCTCATGTGGCCGGGCAATCACCTGGTCACCTTCATGCCTTGAATCCGGGCCCAACGTCTCCAGAGTCGTCCTTAAGCCGAGGCAGGGGTATGTTCCTAAAGTGCTCTCCACTCCGTTCAGAGCGCAGGTCATTTCGCTATCAGCTCTTCCCTCACCAGAGGGCGAAAGAGACGTGAATCTACTCTGCCCTGTCAGGGCCTTCAGAGTCTATTTAGAGCGTTCTGTCCCGTTCAGGCAGTCATAACAGCTCTTCGTATGCTTTAGCGGCCGCACCAAAAGGCTCGCGGTCACAAAGCAAAGATTATCACGCTGGATAGTGGACGCTATCTCGCTGGCTTATGAGTCTAAGGGCCTTTGTCCCATAGGTGTCAGAGCTCATTCCACGAGAGGCATGGCCTCGTCATGGGCATGGTTGAGGGGAATACCAATTGAAGATATCTGTGCGGCGGCCGGCTTCCGCTTTACACGCAAAGGTTCTTTCAATATAATGAGTTTAAGCACAATTCACCATAACTATAAGGCCCGATGTATATCTGGTCCTGGTTCAACCCGAACTATGGTTCTTTATACATTATAAATAAGGGGCTTGGCCCTTTTTAACCCTCTGGGGTCTGAGTGGTTTTTGGGGTCCTTGAGATGTTCTGACATGCCCTGACATTTGTGCTTTTTTCAGTTGCTTATAAACATATTAATGGCAAAGGATAATTACACTCTATTTAGCACAAACAGGGCTACCATAATATGTGAGCAACATGCATGTACATGTTTGTATTTTTGAGAGAATAATGTTTATGCATGGTTATTGAAAAAACTAAAAACTAAAGTTTCTGAAATAAGGCCACAAAACACATACTAAATATGTGTCAATAAGACTTTTGACTAATTGATGTCATTGCCTAGAGTTTTTTCTTCAAAATGATGTGAAAATCATACTGCCCATATCATTCACACAACACAATACATTGATTTAAATCTTGTAAAACACTTTGTGTTTGTAAAGACAATATACGCAAGGGGCGTCAACCATTCAACACCATCATGCATATGTAGTGGTTCACACCTCAGGAGACAATGGGGCCCGCATACTTAATGAGCCATTCATTCAGGTGTGTCACCTATAGACACAAGAAAGAATGCAAGAGCAATATATATATATATATATATATTCTACCAAATTGGTTCACAGTTATATATATTGTTCTTGCATTCTTTCTTGTGGCTATAGGTGACACACCTGAATGAATGGCTCATTAAGTATGCGGGCCCCATTGTCTCCTCAGGTGTGAACCACTACATATGCATGATGCTGTTCAATGGTTGACGCCCCTTGCGCATATTGCCTTTACAAACAAAAAGTGTTTTACAAGATTTAAATCAATGTATTGTGTTATGTAAATGATAAGGGCAGGATGATTTTCACATCATTTTGAAGAAAAAACTTACATGATATCGTCCATAGGCGCAACCCGGCACGAGGATTTATCGCGCTGATTCGCGCATATTTCACACGTATAGTGTGAGCAGTCAAGTCGCAGCTCGACATTCGGACATACAGTGTGAGCACATAAATCCTGAGCTTTGGCTTTACATCGCATGCAATCTACTCGTTCAGTGTGAGTAGGTTCCTTGCTGAAATCGCACAGACATCGCACAGTGTATGCCCGCCTTAAGTTATATGATTTTATCTGCAAAAGTATAATTACAATACAGTTTTAGTCCAAAAAATTACATTCTTACAAAAAAATCTGTTCGTTTTTTTTCTTTATAAAATCTGCATGTACCTATTTACAGCCTTGACAACCATTCATATGGGATCTAGGAGGAAGTGGGCGAATAATGAAATGATCATTGGACTCCTAGCTTGTCCCTGATTGGTGTAATTGGTGGTGTTACAACTCATCCCATGTTACCATACCCGGTCTACCCTAAGCATAGACGGATACCTGCATCTCGCATCTTTTGCAGCATCTCATTCATTTTAATAGAGTGCTGGCGACTTCTGGCGACATGAGCGACAGTGACCATTGGCGACAGAATGTGGGCGTGTCAAGCAGCGTGTCGACACGCGACAAAAGTTCAGAAATTTCAACTTTATGCAAATGAGAAGCGATTTTCTCGAGCGACAACCAATAGGAAAGAAGACTTTCAGTGGAGATCAGCTCACGTCACCGTCTCGAGTGCAGGCAAGAAGAGTTCAAGGGCAATTTCACTGCTTTATATGATTTGACTGTAACCACACACATGGATATAATAAAATGATGCATGGAAAAGAAACTGTCGACAGTCTCAGTGAGTTTAATTCACACATTTAGTTCGAGTGTTGTAATTTTATGAAGCAAGTTTAGCACTGCTGCAGTTCATTTTACAGTTTCCCCTGCATTATGTTGACTATTAGGGCCAAGAAAAATTTATTATTTGTCAAATTAGAATGACGTTTTAGTAATTTATGACAGTGTGAGTTAATTTGTTGATTGATCGATTGTTAATCTAGTAGGCCTAGGCTAAATGATTTAATCCACTGAACACTGCTGTGGTAATATAAAAACGAGAGAGAAGTACAAAAAAAAGAAAGGAAGGAAAACCCCTTGAGAATGACAGAAGGCATTGGGCCTTAGGAGTGATTCAACACCGGTGAAGGCATTACAACCGTTTCACAAAGGAGAATTAATATACTGTTAATATTAAGAATTAATATTATGTGGTGACAAAGCTTGCATGTAAAATATAAACCTGCAGAAATAACAAATCTACAGAGGTTGTGATATTAATGTTGTACACTAGAGGGAGCCACAGAATCTTTTAAGCCTAATGTGTTTCCTATCAGTTTGTTTCAATGGAAATGCATTGATCTAGTTCATTTGTATAATTATACTGTACTGACAGTATACTTTTACTGTAGAAATATGTGAAAGACTTATAGATAATTACATGTTTCATAACTTTTAAAGACCCCCCACCCAAAAAAAAAAAGAATAAAATCGCCAGACATGATTAAATATATTGCTATCCATAACGAGTGAGCGTTAACAGATGAAATAAGTACAACATTTTAATTTATTAATATAATTGGACTATACTCCACAGTGATGAATCCAAAAAACAAGCTATAAGCTGCATTGGCATAGCAATTCTACTGTTTCTCACAGGATTTTTGGTAAAGCTGTGGTGGGTGGACCTTGGTCCTTCTAGGGGGGTTTTGGGGCATGCACCCATAAGAAAATGTTGTGCATTTTAATGTTAAATTCATCAATCTGGTGCACTTTGAGAGTTCAAAATTAAAAGCTCCAACCCATATTCAGTGTGCAAATTAAACAAAGAAAAATTCTAAAAACTTTCTGTTTAGATTACACTACATAATAAGTTATAATATTAATCCCATGACAGTAATAGCCATATATTGTAAAACAATGCACTGAAAATTAAAAGAAACTTTCATAATTAGTTGTGTACTAAGTTCTGTACTTGGAAATAGATAAGCACATGATCTTTTATTTTGACGGAAACTGCATCAAGCTTTTATTTTGGCAGAAAAAATGATTTACAAACGCGTCTCATAAAATTTCTAGTAAATTGCGGTAATCGTAAACTATGCCGATGTGGAAATAATGCGTAACTGGGTAATGGGTTCATATACACTTATGACATAGCCTAGTGTTTTGAAAGTAGTTCTTCTTACCACAGGCTCTACACTTTCTCATCTCTCTCCTGATCCTCCTCATCATCATCATCATCATCATCATCATCATCATCACTGGAGCTGATGAAGGTCCTGCTGCTGCAGAAAACAAAGCTATATTTTGACACATTTTACAGTGTCTGCTTGAAGGGCCTGTATCTTTTTTTTCACGCTATTTCTCTGTACATTCCTTGCGTTTCTTTCTTCTCCATCTCTCAGACTATTTTGACAGATACACACTTACATTGCACGCTCTCTCAGAGCCCAGAGGGGGAGGTGTTTAAAGATGTGATTGGCCCAGCCCAGTGTCAATGAAGAAAAGAACCAATGGGCCGCTGAGCTACATGTTTCATGGGCCGCGTCTGTCAGAAGGAAAAAAAAACTATGTGATATTTTTGACTAAAGTGTTTTGGGCCAGCAGTGTCAATTGAAAAAACATTGGGCCTCCGATCTAGGCCTACCACTTTTATGGGCCGGCTCATGGGCCACAAAAAAAAAAAAAAAAGTTTCGGCAGTCTGCCCAAAAAGCACGTCGGCCCACCGTGAAAGTGCCAGATGGCCAGTCCGCCCGTGATCAGGGTATGTCACGGTTCATGGGTTCACTGTCTGGCCCTTGCCGTGTGCGAGTGTTGTGGCCGTGACTCGTTATCGCGGCTGATCAGCTCCAGCTGTTCCTCATTTAGCGTCCTATTTACTGTCTGTGATTTTCGTCCTGTCTTTGTCAGATCGTTGTGAGGCGATCATAAGAAGCCTGGATGACTGGACCTTGAGCACTCTTTGTCTACTGGTTCCCGTTCGAGTGGTTCTCGTTTCCCGGATCTCCCGCGAGCTGACTGGATCTGCCTGGATTCCCTCTGCCCATTGCGTCCCTGCATGGCAGCAGTGTCTCACCTGCTTCAGTCCTTCGCCTCTGACCAGCATTACAACTCTCCCTGTTTATCATAAATTGCTGTTTCTTGCAATTGGATTCTACTTGCCTTCTTTCTGTACAATCTGTGATAGGGTAAACTGTGTTATAGTCATTTCATTTTGAACATTGGACATTTAACTAAATACATAATAACAAAACTAAATTCAGACAAAAAAACAAGTTACATATGTGTAGGTCTACCTTTAAAATTGCTGTTATATGCATGTGAATGAACCCAAGTGCATGATTACTTCTTTTCTGAGTGATCTTAACAGTATTTGCATTATATTTTTGCTTCATTCCTTAATTCCCTGCATCAATGAACTTTGTCATGACAATTAGTGTCTTGTTTTCTGAAATCTTCTGCAGATTCTCATGTACATAGGTCTTAACATACAAATTGTTTGCTGTATCATGATATTAAAAGGCCAAAAGCACAAGTCTGTTCCCTCTACAATGCTTTCACTAACTTAAGAAGACTGCAGTGCATGAGCCATATCGACCTCTTTTATGGTGCTTTTTGTCCATTTTCGAAGATAAATTATAAACTAGTCTCAATGGCTTAAAAGGTCTGGCCTTTTAATAAGTTCACACTTATTGGTTTAGCAGAAGCTTTTAGCTAAAGAAGTGGCTTACAAATGAGCAGTAGCCTACAACAAGCTATTCATCCTAGCATGAGAAGAACTGTAATGCCAAGTTCAAAAATTGTTTAAAGTTAAAGATTCATCATGCAGAAATATTTGTATTTATTTGTTTAAATAAGCCAAAGAAGGGTTTATTTATAAAGGAAGAATATAAAGTGAAGATTATAGCCTCTAGATGGCATCCTCTGTACTGCTTTTAAACACTCAAGAAGAAAGATTATCAACAGAATGTGGCACGTCAAATTTGCATTTCTTTTTACATAATATTATATAATCATGCTCAAAACACCAATATCAAAGTGCAGAACTATAATTATCTGCTCTGCCCTTAATTCTTAGTTGCTGTTGTCATAAACATTTGTATTTTTAAAATTATTATCTGGATTATATTAAAGTATATGATCCTATTTTAGGTTGCCATGGAAGACTGTAAATTTAACCTTTGAAAGCTGATATTCAAAATAGTTTTCTACAGAAGCATAGTTCCCTTGTCGCTTGTGGGTGTTACTCCACCCCACTTTCTCTTTCACACAAATGAAGGGGAAACAACCACCAATTGTTCATGTGAAGACGTTGTTGTGAGCTTTAATAACACACACCTGCAGAAAGAACAGAAGGAAAGGACTGAAAATGGGTAAGAATCTATATCTACGCAATTGTCTTGTGGCTATAACTATGTTTATACTAATATAATAGCAAGCTAATTTATGTTTTATTGAGACAAATGTCCTGTGAAAAGAAATGGGTGATGTGGGCAGTTTATGTTTTCTGCAATGCCTTTTCAAAATGGCATGCATTTTTTTTTTTTTATTCCTCCACACCTTGGTTGAGTTCATTATCTTGACTTTTTTGAATTGCTGATTTGATCAAGATTATGCAGCATGGCGTTGGGTTAAAAGCTTAGACTATAATCCAACAGAAGTCAAAAAGAGATCTCATCATCCATCCCTGCTGTTGTTTATCAGTGTAAACCACTATTTTAAGATAAAATAATAAAAAATAAAAAATAAGAAAAATATATATATTGCATCTCTGGCTAGTTTTTGTGACTTCAGTCACGTGTGCAATACATGCCGTGTACGTCAATATTGGTTAAAAAGCTGTGGTCAGAAAGGATGTGTCATTTGCAACTGTATTTACTGCTTAATGCAAAATGTATTTGCTTGAATGCAAAACTGGCTGAAAGCATTAATGAGACCAGAATAGCAGGAAAATTATATTTTGTCTTTTCAATGTTCAGTTTTGTGGTCTTATGTTGCATGTGAATTGTGCAACAAATTTTGCTGACAAAGTCTTTTAACCTACCAGCCACAATTTAAGCTGTAGACAGCAAAAATACTTTGTTGGGTTATAAGTACTCTTGTTTATTCTTTTAAAAGCGTAAAAGCATATTTTTGAGTTAAAATACCCAGTAAAAGATACACACATCATGCATTTTATAGAGAATATAGGACACGATGCCCCCTGGTGGCATTATAGTAAGACTGAGCAACTCCTTTTATCATAACCTCTAAATTTGCAAACATTTATTCCCCATAATTCTGACAAATAAAATGAGATTATTCATTAAATATAATTTAGCCTAATCTTGAGCATGATTAACAATGAACTGGTAACTAAGGTTCTAATTTGAACAACAATAATAAGATTCATACTTAAAATCAGAGCTGTAATAACTATCCCAAAATTATTTTAAAGACATTCATCAGCTTTATGCGCAACTGAAAATCATTAATTTCCAACTCCAGTGAGCCATTAACCGCTGCAACCGGATTGCTGAATCAGTTGGATTTCTGAATGAATCCTTCTAATTCAGTTTTCAACCAATTCAAAATCAAAAGAAAGAATCAGAAATGTTATGACTTTCTTTTACAGTTTGCTTTCTCTTTTTCTTTGTGCAGCGAATGCTACGTTTTTGTGTGCAGTGAATGGGACCAATGCAACTCAGATGGAAGCCTTTTCAAGCATTGAAATCTTCAATATATGCATATATTTTGTCGTCTTCGCTCTGGGTATCGTTGGAAACGGGCTCGTCATATTTGTGACTGGCTACAAAATGAAGACGACCGTCAACTCCATTTGGTTTCTCAACTTGGCGATTGCAGACTTCATCTTCATCTTAATCATCATCCTCTACATTGTTACTGCCTTTAACAAGATGGCTTGGCACTTCGGTGACTTCTTGTGCAAGTTTGTCAGCTTCGTGACGGTGCTCAACATGTTTGCAAGTATTTTTTTGCTGACCGCTATTAGCCTGGACCGATGCCTGTCCACCTGGGTGATTGTTTGGGCTCAAAACAAACGAACTCTGGTCAAAGCCAGGATCATCTGTGCATTCGTGTGGGTTTTATCCATCCTCTGCAGCATCCCCTTTGTCATCTACCGCTATGTAAATAATAACCGGTGCATTTATTATGATGAACCCTTCAAGTCTTTGGTCATATACAGGTTTATGGTGGGTTTTCTCATCCCCTTCCTGATCATTGCATCTTCATACATTGCTATCGGAGTGCGTGCCAAACGTCTCAAAAGGGGGAAGAAGCTTAAGCCTTTCCGGGTCATCATATCTGTGATCATGGCCTTTTTCATATGCTGGTTTCCTTTTCATGTTCAACAGCTGTCCACCGTAATTGCAAAGGAGAATAAGTGGAGTGACTTTAAAAAAGTACTAAAACACATAGGACCTTTCGCAAACTGCCTGGTTCATCTCAACAGCTGTCTGAACCCCATTCTCTATGTGTTCATGTGTGAGGAGTTTAAGAAGAAGCTGAAACAGTCTCTACTACTGGTGCTGGAGACGGCATTTGCTGAAAATCATCTGGACTTCAAAGTCTCAAAGCAAACAAAAGATACCATCTCTGCCAGCCCAGAATAACAAAACAAGCGTTTAAGATTATAGAGACATTTACAACTTCACTTTTCTGCTTTGATGGCCACCCTTTTATGGCATGTCCACATGAGGTTCAACATATTAAACAGCCATAAACTGCATTATACACATGAAGATGTTGAATCAATGACTCAATTTGCTCCATAGCAATTGTACTGGAGGAAAAAAATTATTATGGTCTAATTAAAATTAAATACGAATTAATCTGGCTAAATCTTGTTGTCTATTTTAATATGACGTGAATCTCATTTTATCTGCATTTCATGGCATGCATAGGTAATAGAAAAATACTTTCCTTTTCCAGTGGTGGACCGTACAATGTAGTTTAACTTTAATTTAACTTACTTTATCAAAGTATCGTATTGTGGGAAAATTTTATTTTCACTTCAATATACATCTCAGTAGCATAGCCACAAGTGGGCATGGGGTTGTGTTCTGATTGCTTAAAATAAAAAAATTATGGAATGTTGATTTGCCAGCCGAAATGATAGATCATCAGACCAATGCTGCGCAATAAAATGCTACGGCTGTTTTCAAACTTATTGGTTTGATTATGGCACGTGTTTTACTAAGAACTAAATAAGACAAACACTGTTGCCAGTAAGTTACTGTAATTAAGATTTACAGTACAATTACTGTATTTCAGTATTACAGTAACTACATGGTACTGTAATTGTGTAATACAGTGCATTACTGTAAAAACCAAGCTAATCAGTACACTACTGTCATAGTTTTTATTTGTACTAAATATAAATTAGATTTCATAATTTTCATATATAATTAATTTTATCCTACATAAGTACTACTGACATACAAATCAATTAGACAAAATTATTACAAAATACCATTATTTTTATTTTTTTTACATTTCATATACATCACAAAATAAACAGTCTGCCAATGCTGGAAATTATGTGTTACATTTTACACATTAATGGGTGTGTTTAGGGACAACGTTTTTTGTGTTAATTTTAATGATTTTAACAAACTAAATATGT
>FLSR01004866.1:5133406-5149038 GCA_900092035.1 Leuciscus waleckii | reverse complement strand
TGACATTCAAACAAAGGTGCTGTTTTTGTTACTAATATTTTTGTTTTATGCATCTGATCCAAATGATGGCAAGATTTTTACAAGCCAGGAAATTCCCATTTAATTGAACCAATAAAAGAGTATTTAAAGCTACTTTATTAATAGATTCATTTACCTTATGCTTCAGTAAACCGCTTCCTCGGCTCGAGTTGATACACCATGGCTGAATCCGAAATCGCCCCCTATACCCTCAAATAGGGCGCTATTTGACGGGACATCCATTTGTAGTAGTGTCCAAAACGTAGTGGACGTTATTGAGTGCACTCATTCAATCCCACAATGCACCGACATAACGAGTGTACAGCCGACGTACGTTCAACAGCTGTCCGAATTCGCTCAAGTGAACCGTATTAGTGGACTAACGTAGGGAATAGTGAATGAGGGTTCAGGGGGCGATTTCGGATTCAGCCCATGTCCCTGTTTGAGCCATGAAGCATCGCCTTTGATCTGTTCTTCTACGTGAGATGGTGGCGTGCTCCCATTAACTTTATCCTTGATTCCATGCTGTAAATCTTTGTAAATGTGTTTTAATTTTGTATGGAAAGGGTGGGTTTAGAATATAAAACAGATCCAAAGTTAATGACTTTAATCAGCATTCAGGATAAAACTCCAAACATTGCTCAAACTGAATTACAAACCTGTATGCCACTTCCAAGTTACTGTGTTATGTACTTCGAGAAGAACTGATTATCTTCATTAACAACTATTTATTGTTCTTTTTTTTTTCTTTTTCTTTTTTTTTCTGGTTGTTCAGATTTTCCCCAATCAATAAAGAGGATCTTTTTGTAAAACTCAATGTTCTTCTGTATCATGAACATCTGAGAGGAACAATGATTTTAACTTTCTTTAAACAATTTAAACGATTTAAACATTCTTTCTTCCGGATCTGACATCTTTTTTGTTGTAATAAAAGATATTCATTTGATATCTAGCCTTGTTCATGATGAAAAGCAGCATGCATTAAATTCACATGAATGTTACGGTTCTACTCATCCAAAGCACTTGATTGTTGTTAATTTAAGCAAAGGAAATAATGAGTTGATGTCATTTTTGTAAAAAAAACATTAAACTGTCTCCATCCTTCTTGCTCAAGGATACAACAGCAGAAAATCTGTATTACTCCTTTATATTTTTTTATTACACAGCTCTGTGGAATACTTGATTCTGATTGGTCTGATATGTCTTAATATTCTCCATCATCATGGTAATACTGTCTACCACTCATCTGGATAACTAAAAACATACTTAACACCAATTTATAGAATAAATAGTGTAATAGTGTTCACACTAAAAGTCACAATAGGAAAAATCCACTTCAAATACTTGGATAATACACTTATTTAACTGATAAAATGAAGTGTGGAATGGGAGGAGCTATCAGACTGATGCTGGATGACCTGGATAACGTTATAAAATTATTACACTAGACAATAGAGTAACTAGTGCATTTGTAGACACTCACTGGCCACTTTATTATGTACACCTCGCTAGTACCGGGTTTGACCCCTATTTTGCCTTCAGAACTGCCTTAATTCTTCATGGCATAGATTCAGCAAGGTTCTGGAAACATTCCTCTGAGATTTTGGTTCATATTGACAGATTTGCTGCAGATTTATGGGCTGCACATCCATGATGAGAATCTTCTGTTCCACCACATCCAAAAGCTGCTCTATTGGATTGAGATCTGGTGACTGTGGAGGCCATTTGAGTTTAGTGAACTCACTGTCATGTTCAAGAAACTAGTTTGAGATGATTTGAGCTTTGTGACGGTGCGTTATCCTGCTGGAAGTAGCCATCAGAAGATGATACACGGTGGTCATAAAGTGATAGACATGGCCAGGTAGGCTGTGGTGTTTAAATGATGCTCAATTGGTACTAAGGAGCCCAAAGTGTGCCAAGAACATATGTGCCACACCATTACAGCAGCAGCAGCAGCAGCCTGGACATTGATTCAAAGCAGGATGGATCCATACTTTCATGTTGTTTACGCCAAATTCTGACCCTACATCTGTTTGGTCACAGCAGAAATCAAGACTCATCAGACCGGGCAGCATGTTTCCCATCTTCTATTGTCCGTTTTGATGAGCTTGTGCAAATTGTAGCCTCAGTTTCCTGTTCTTAGCTGAAAATATGATTCCACATATCATGAGGTAATTTTACTGTTTAGTAGTAGTTTAGAGAAGCAGGCTTTAGAGTCATCATTGCAGACAAAAATAGATCAGAGTACATATTGTGCCATTGATAAATTATATATGCTTTTTCACTATTGATGAAAAAAAAGCACCAGCTGAAACTGGTATGGAGCCCTCTCCAATAAAATCAATCTAAGCTGGTACAGCAGGAAGTAGAATGTCAGAGAAAAGAGGAATGTGAACACTTGCTAGACTGTACCTCCATGCTTGCCTCACCTTACAGACTCTGGGATGATTAAATGGATATAAAGTATATTTCTTCTCAAATTGCCTCAGTGTGTTTTCAGCCTTGCATTTCTATTCATCACAGATGCTAGAATGATCCATCATGGGTTCAAGTGATGGATTGCTGTGCCCTTCATGAGCCGCCTTGGACACACTCTTATTGTATCCTCTTACCACCACCAACTGACGGCTCGTGCAAAGCAGCGGATACACGGAGTAAATTAGAGCTTGATGGATATCAAAAGTTGCTGCATTGTAAGGTTGTGATATCCCATGCCACAGTTCACAGCACCACAGGAAAGCAAATGCTGGACAGAGAGAAATAATGCAAAAGTACATTTTTGTAAAGAATTTTTTTTATAAAGTAAATAAATGTTAACGTTTATTGATATTAATAATAAAAAGCTCATTTAGAACTCAATATTGACATATACTAGTGCTGGGAACATTAATTCTGGAATGTAATCTGGTGGTAAATATCATGACTAATAAGTAACATAACCTCACGAGCCCTTGGGGAAGTTCATTTTGAATAATTAACAGTCAATTAGGGCAACTGTATCTATGCCTCTAATGATAACATCAAACTATTTTATATTAAATGGCTCACACTATGGAACAAATTATTCACTGGAAACTGGATGGATATTTATGCCACATTGTCTTTGCCAAAGCAGTAATATAGCAAAATTAGCAGCTGCCAAAATACGACCCCCTTACAAGAATATTATTAAGGAAAATTCCAGATTCAACACAAGCCCTATAAACAGCATCTGTGGCATGAAGTCGATTTCACAGAAAATCATTTCATAGCTCATTTTGTTACAAAAAAAAGTTGAATGCTTGCCCTCTAAACTTCCATTATAAGTGCAAGACTCTCAACATTTTTTTCACAAACTGAGATATAAGTCTAAAAAAAATTCCTGCAGTAACATCATGCCATAGATGATTTTAACTTGTATTTAATTCAGAATATTGCTTAAAGATAACCAAGGGCCTTAAAGACTGATATGAAGCGTCAAAAGAAATCCTCTCGCCGGGGCTAGTAAAGAAATTAAAATGTTGAATGATGAATAAATCTGGGCACCAATAATGACTTTAAACACCTTGTATGTCCAGGGAACTAAATATCTTCAATTTACTGTTATATTAAATCATAAAAAACAGTTAATGATGCAAGCGTGGCATTATGGGACAGTTTTCAGGAATTAAGGCACTCAATCTTGGGATGTCTTCACTGGTTCAACAGCAGACAATAACTTACAAATGTCCCCCATTCTTGGTGAACCAGTGTTTTGGCATTGCATCATGTGGAAAGGAAACGCACATTAATCCTTTGGTTCTCCATGGATCTTCTCAGAAGCCTTAGAAAGTACAGGTAGGTAATTGTGAGAATGTCAATCTTGGGGTACCATCCTCCATCTTTTACTTCTCTTAAACCCTCTTCTAGTACATGGGACCTTTGGGAGACATGGGACCCTTGGGATTGTACTCCACAGGCATACTCATACAGTCTGACGGGTGACAACGGCCATCCTTGCCCTTCTGTCCAGAGGGTCCTGGAGGTCCAGGAATCCCGGGGATGCCCTGCTGACCAGAAGAACCTGGTGGTCCCATCTTACCATAACCAGGAGGACCAGGGGCACCTAAGAGGGATGGAAGGAATGAAATAGAAATTACAGTATGACAGTGGAATACATTTGGCCAAATGAGCTCCATTTTTGAAAACTGGAGTCAGACCTGGAGCACCCGGGGACCACTGTCTCCCATCTCTCCTATACCCTTATCTCCTTTCTCTCCCTTTACACCAGGGGCACTGGGGACACACGAAAGCATCCATGTGGAAGACTGTGCAAATGGAACATTGGACCGCTGTATGAAACATTAGCACATTAGTTCATCTTACCAGGTGGACCCATGGGTCCCTGCCTTCCTTCACGGCCAATCTGCCCAGAGCGGCCCGGCATCCCCGGCGGCCCTTGGATGCCTGGATTTCCATCTTTCCCTGGGGGTCCTGGTCGGCCAGGGGACGCAACCATCTCCACAGGCATCTGCATTCGTGACATGTAGTAGCCCATGCGCTCTGCGAGAATTAAATAAACGTTGAAAACCAACCTAAAACACTTTCTCTGTGAAATAAACTACCTAAAAATAGATATGTCTGGTCACAAAAGTTCTCTCACCGTCAAAGATCTTTATGACCTGCTGTCTGATGAAGGATCTTATGTCATCATAGTTTACAACAGCCTGGAAAAAATAGATACATTTCGAAGTTAAAATACTCATATACTTGCATATATACTATTCTGCAAAACAAGATCTATTGTTTCTCAAAGTAGATATTGTTCTCTATGGTACTGCAGGCCGGAAACTGTTTCTGTCAGTTAATAAACTATTCCAGCCAAGGTATTTGAAATTTTTTTCTGTGTACTAAGGCTGCAAAATTTGAAGAAACAATCAAATTGCGATTTAAAATGTGGAAAAAAATAAATATATAAAAATACTAAATAAAAATAAGAAATGTATTCACTGTAAAATATTGAATATTTAAGAAAAATTATATAATAATTTTAACATTACAACAGTAAAATGACAAAAACTAATATTTATGCCTGTCTTAATTCACTTTCAAATGATAAACCAAGAAACTTTGGATGGGAACATAGCTTCTGAATAAGCCTCACATCATTCCCTGGGTTTCCTGGTGATCCGGGGGTACCAGCTTGTCCAGGTGAACCGGGGCTTCCCCTTTCGCCACGGGGTCCGGCAGGTCCTATGATCCCTTCTGGTCCTTTGGAGCCAGAGCTAAAACCAAAGGCTCCTCCTGGTGGGCCGGGACGTCCGCGCTCTCCCGGGGCTCCCCTTTGCCCTGCAGTCCCTGCTTCACCCTGGACAGGGTTAAAGGAGTAGCTGTGATTTACCGCACAGGAGACTCTAGGACAATGACCACAGGCTACTCAATGATCCTTGTAATAGCACCGCATAATGGCCTTTATATAGAAACTCAGCACTATACAGTCCACAAAATAAAATGTTCAAGGTCCATCCCATCTACTTTTATGAAAAGGGTGGTGAAAAATACAGTGAACACTATAATTGTGGCCTATAATTTCATTCTGCTTTGCATTATTTTGTGTGAATTCAATTTTCTGCTTCTGAAAAACCCTTTTACTTTTCTTATAACTATTTTTGTAAATTAGCTATTGATTAATCAATGTAGCTTAGTCTACAGATGAGTGAGGGATAGCTTTAATGGCTTGTATTGTAGTGTGCCTTTGCTTTGAAAACATTGAAAATATGTCTCTCTCTTTTTTTTTTTTCAAGCAGACAAAAACCCATTTAAAGTACTGAATGTGCTGTGCTGTACTTCTATTACAGCCTCGGTTTTGTTCACATCAAAATAAATGTGCAGATTCAACAAAAAAATTCCATATTACTTATGTGAACAAATGTCAACTTATGCATACTGTACAATGTAAAATGTAGTGTGTACAGTACAACAGTAAACAATTTACTGCATTGGAAATTGCATGTGGATTTATGAAGTGGATTGTAAAGAATAACACACAAATGATAATCAGTTTAATGGACTTTTTTTGTGTGGATAATATACTTAATTGCTACTGTTCTTTATGTTTTTTACTTGGTTATATAAATTCTTGTCTAAATCTAAATGTCTGGTCTTGACAAGTTTTATCGACTATATTTCAATATATTTAATGCAGATAGTTCTACTTAAAAATATATTGGCACCTTAAAAGCTACTTTTTGCTAACGGCTTGTATTGTAGTTTAGGGTAGGGTAGTTTTAATTTTTAATTTACAAGTAGCTTGTGAAGCTACAGTTTCAAGCAGCATTCGCAACACTGATGTAGTGCAGTAGCAGTCTATATAGAGCGAGTCACTTGTTTACACATTTAAGGGCTTCTGCTAATGGGTTGAGGGAAAAGCACTGCTCTCATCTCATTCAAGCCCAAACTTCAAAAACCTGACAATGCTGTCCTGTCACAGTGACAGATGCTCCTGTATGGCTTTATTACGGAGTATAATGGTGTCACTATGTAAGCTGAGAGTGGTGTTCAAACAGGCTACTGTGGCAGATGAGGTAAAAAAAATAAAAAATAAAGAGGGATGGCAAAGTCAGGTTAGATAGCAGACTCTTGTGATTGCAGATGGAGCCACCTGACAACTTCATTGAACAAATGTAAGCACACAAACTAACTGGATGTTGTTGAGCACACATTGATTGGAGGGGAAAGCCACTCTCTTATGCCTGAATAAGATGTATCCAAATACATGTTAAAAGATGACAGTGTTTAATGGTGCAAAGACATTATAACAAAGATGTGAAAGCAATGCACATTACCTTCAGTCCCTGTGGACCAGGTTCTCCTGGCAGACCTGGGGATCCCTGCGGTTACAAATAATTAGAGGAGTGAAACTGGGACAAATAGTACAGAGTTTTGCAGTAATAACCATTGTGTCTATGTGCACAAGAATACTCCTAAATCAATCAGAATTTGGACATATTTCGTTTAGGAATGTTTAAATATACGGTAATTGCATTAACCTGATTTTAATAATCCAATCCAGCTTCTAGAAAGTTTAGAATTCTAAATAAGACATCTGAAATTTGTAATTCTAATCCAATTAAGCTTCTAGAAAGTTCCTAGAATTCCTTTTTCAACAAAAACTTTTATGGATTCTGGCCGTTCATTTACACGACAACAGCGTTTTGAAGGCCTGAAAATGCAAACCTTTAAAAAACAGGTTTCAAAGATACCGTTATTGTCTGTCTACAAAAATGTGAATTTGGGAAAACGGTGACGTCATGGCATGCGTATTACGTGTTCAGTGTCTATAGGCGCATTGTTTTTCTTTACAAAGTGACATCGCCAACTCTGGCCTGGCATGAATAATGCAGCATTTTTAATAGTTTGCGCGCATCCGTGTGAACGGGAATCGCTTTGACAATGTTGTCATCTGTACGAGAAAAACGTGAAGGGAAAAACTTTTCCGTTGTTGTCATGTAAATGTACCAAGAAAGCTGGCATTTACAGGTGTATATATACACAATAATAACCTAATAAGCTTCTAAAAAGTTTCTAGAATTCTGAACAAGGCATTTACTGTGCTAATTGGAAGTAATAATAATCCAATTAAACTTCTATAAAGTTTCTAAAATTCTAAGTTAGAAAGCTGGCATTTACCCGTGTTAATCTGAAATCTGTTCCATGTAAACACATTATTAAAAATTCAAAACTGACTATACATTTACATCTCTGCATGTCCAAATAAATGTAATTCTGGTTTCTATGAGGCAGAGGCATTGGTAAAAAAAAAATCCAACAGTCAAAACAGAATCTTTGGAATGATGGCTTAACAATGATGTGCATTTTGAGTAAATTGTGTTTACAAAGTTGTATATTGTATTTATAAGATTGTATTCTAATGCAAATCAAAGGAGATACTTACGTCTTTACCCCCCGCTCCATCACTTCCTGGTTCACCCTATAGAAAAAAGAGTTTGAAAGAATAATGTGATAATATAGACATTTATAATGTTACCATCATAAAATTTAATCAAAATAAATGAATGCATAAAACAAAATTAAATAATACTTCAAATATTTTTTTTCTTGCTCGTTCTATTCATCAAGTACTCCTGAAAAAAAGTATCCTGGTTTCCACAAAAATATTAAAACTGTTTTCAACATTGATTGCAATAAGAAGTGTTTCTTGAGCAAGTCTGCATATTAGCATGATTTCTGAAGGATCATGTGACACTGAAGACTAGAGTAATGATACTTTGCCATCACAGGAATAAATTACATTTGAAAATATATTAAAATAGAAAACTTGTAAAAATATTTTACAATATTATGCTTTTCTACAGTATTAAATAAATACCGCCTTGGTGAGTTCTTTCAAAAACATTTAAAAATCTTTTGATTTTTGAACAGTAGTGCATATGTACAAGCTAAAGAAAATAGATTATACACTATTTTAAATACTTACCATATGTCCTGGAGCTCCAGGTGGTCCTTGAGGTCCAGGAGAACCAGGATCACCCTGAAATACAATTAAAAAAACGTTTTTAATTATCCAGAGGTGTCAGATCGCAAATTCATAGCACAATGCAAGTAAGTGTTGCATTCTCATGTTTACAGCCACTATATAATATTATTTGATTATTTACATACATGTAAATTGTCTTTTAATTACTGCCATGATATAGCAAACGTTTAAAGAGAATATTCCTGAACAAATCAGTTATTATAAACATAAGTACGACCCAGTCACTCCCTTGAGTATTGAGGTTTGTTACTTCCACAGTAACATGACAACACACATTAGGAATGTGCAATGGGATCACACACTTGGAATACATTGGCCAAGCATTTGTATCTTTGTTTGCTTTCTTACATAGACTATGTTTCTGGTTTAAGGGTGCAGAAACCTATTTTCAGAGCATTCTTTCATTATCTGAAATCTATAGAGCATTTGTAGAGAAATCTATGGCGTATTTAAAGGTGCAATGGCAAAATATCTAATAGAAAACAGCTTACCGTTCTGACTCCACTGACAGATCAAACTCAAACTCACTTCATTTTGATCTGCTTTTTCAGAAAACAAGACTTAATATCTTCAGTCATTTTGCAAAAATTTTAATCTAAGAAAGTAAAACATATTTCTAGAAAATATGTCTCGTTTTTTTTTTTTTTGCCTTGTAAGATAAAAAGCTTTAAAAAATACATTTTGCCATGTAAGATAAAAAGTCTTATAAAATACATTGTACACTATAGACTATAAATCTTAATTAAAAAAATCTTAATTCTTTAGTCTTGGCAAGTGAATTTTAGCATATTTTGAGGAAGATTTTACCAGAAATGAGTGACAGCTGTTTTAGTGCATGTTCGATTAGATTGTTGTGCTAATTTTAATAATAATAACACCCCTAAAAATTATAATTTCAAGAATCTTCATTAAGAAAGGTCAAATATGATTGTTTTTGTCACACTGCAAAAAAAAACAAATCCTTCTTGAAACAAACAAGATGCGCATAAATCTGAGTAAAGTACTACAATTATTCATTTATTAGGTTGTTCTTATTTTCAGGTTATTTTGCATCTTAATTTAAGGTAATTATTCTAGTTTTAATGCAATCTTCACTAAAATTACTTATTTAGTGCTTATAAAAAGTGAAAACTGCACAGTTTTAAGCATTTCTGTCTAGTTTTAAGACCCAACAGTATTTTTTAGTGACTAGATTTAAGATCATATATTCTAGTTTTAATGCAATTTTCACTACATTTATTTATTCAATTCATATAAAAAGTGAAAACTGCACCGTTTTAAGCGTTTTTGTCTAGTTTTAAGATCCAATAGCATTTATTAGTGACTAGATATTGCTGCTATTGTCAGGAAGTTCATGTTTGCAGTAATAAATGTATCTTGATTTCAGAATGTTTGGATATTTGTGCTGGAGAACAAGACAAAAGTAAAGCGATGATCAATCTGGTGGCTTTAGAAAAATATGGCAATATGCATTGAAGTGCATTAAATATAGGAGGACTACATCAAAGTCATGTATATCACCACACTTCTGCTGCCAGCTGGTGGCGCTATGACTATATCTGAATATTGGCATGTAGATGTGTTCAGGTCAGGACTCTTATCTAATTATTTTAAGGCTGATTAGACATTGTAGTTACAACAACTTTCTGTCTTGCATATTTGACTATTTTGCTAGAAGTTCATCCCAGTGTAAAACATGTCACTTCCTGTTTCCAGTAGGGGGCGCTAGAGCTGCATGATTCTGAACACACAACTAAACAAAATAACATGTGATTTACTAGAGGTTCTGATAAAATGTTAATTTGCTACAGTCTATTTAAAATGTTTAATTAATCTGAATGAATTATTTTACATGGGGTTGAGTGAATGATTCAATGACTCACTCATAAAGACTATTTACTGGATGAATCAGAGTTTTTTAATGAATCTCTTGAATGAATGATTCAATGATTCAGTTTTAACAGTCACTTGTCGCCACCTGCTGGTGTAACTATGTAATGATATAATCTTTATTTGAAGCATAAAGTTACTTTTAATAGGTGATTTACTCTGTTGATCAGTAGACATCAGTGTTTATATCCCAACTAAACCTTTTATTCCAGTTCTTCTGTGATAATATGATTATTTGTAACAGGGAACACAGATCTGAATGTTCGCTGTGATCGCGATTATCAAAGGTTTAAAAGACAGAGACGAATAATTGTCATTTAGGAATTAGATCGCAATATTTAAGAACAAAGAAATTTAAAGAACAATTTAAGCTTTTTTGAAGATTAAAGGGATAGTTCACCCAAAAATGAAAATTAGCCCATGATTTACTTTCCCTCAAGCCATCCTAGGTGTATATGACTTTCTTCTTTCAGACGAACACAGTCAGAGTTATAGTACAAAATGTCCTGGCTCCTCCAAGCTTTATAATGGCAGTGAATGGATGTTTCTGTTTTGAAGTCCATAAAAGTGCATCTATCCATCATAAAAGTGCACCACACGTATCTGGATGCACTTTTATGATGGACAGATGCACTTTTATGATGTTAATGAAAAATGTATGAAAATGAAGTGAGTTTGTGTTTAAAACAAGAACTAATATCTGCCAATGGAGTCAGAAAAATAATCTTGTTTTCACTCTGAATGAATGAAGTTGATTTTTCTGACTCCATTTGGAAGATATTTTTTATATTAAATCTAAAAACAATTCAGAAATCATATGAAGTCATTTTTCTTCTTCTCCAGTAAATGTATCTTGATTTAAGAATGTTTAGATATTTGTGCTGGAAAACCAGACAAAAATAATGAGATTTTTTTTATTTATTTTTTATTGCATTGAACATTGTACTTGTTTTGTTCAAATAAATTTTTGCAATAATTTTTTTTTTACGTAATTAAAATGCTAAAAAATAATCATATTTCTGCTATAATTATGATAAAGCTACTTGTTTTTAATCTTTTTTTAGAAACAAACTGAGAAACAAATGGAAACAAGAGTTGTTGAGGGCAAAAAAACATGATTTAACAATTTTTAGCATTTTAATTAAGTTCAATGTAGTATTATTATTATTATTATTACAGAAACAATACTTGTTGAGAAGCAGAAAACTGAAATATGATTTTATTATAATTCAAATGCACAAAAAAAAAATCATATTTAGATTTTGCCCCTCAACAACTATTGTTACTATTTTTATTATTATTATTAGAAATAATTGTAACAACAAAATTCTGAAAAAACCCGGTATATTTCCTTTTTTTGCTCTTCGACAACTATTGGTTCTATTATTATTATTATTATTATTATTATTATTATTATTATTATTATTATTATTATTATTATTATTATTATTATTATTATTATTATTATTATTATTATTATTATTATTATTATTATTATTATTATTATTATTATTATTATTATTATTATTATTATTATTATTATTATTATTATTATTATTATTATTATTATTATTATTATTATTATTATTATTATTATTATTATTATTATTATTATTATTATTATTATTATTATTATCATCAATGCAATTAATAAGTTCAAATAAAGTAAATTTAACTGAATTAAAATGCAAAAAATATATATAAAATTATAATTATTATTATTATTATTATTTGTATTTTTATTTTATTTTCATTATTTATTTTTTCATCAACAACTCTTTTTTCCACGACAATGCCTTGACAATAGAAGATTTTGAGTTAAAACTGTGTTTAGTAAAACAGAGTCTTGATGAATCTGGACTGATGTTTGATGTCTTCTCTTCTCTCCTCTCCTCTCCTCGACTCCAGACCCGTTCGTTCCCACCGCCATCTTAGGTGAGCTCCTCGACTCTTGTGATTCCGTGATTGTGTTCTTACAGTGTGTCCGAGGGAAGGAATACGGTCTGCCATCATGTTTGCTTTATTCAGTTTGTTTTGGGCTTTTCATCACACACACACACCTGTCTGTCGCTTCTCTTCCTTTGGGTTCCTCTTCCTCTTCACTCCATCCCATGCGCTTCGCGTGTCGTGAGTCACTTCCTGTCTGACATCCAATGCGCATCGCGTGTCGTGCTTGCTGTGATGTCACTTCCTGTCTGACATCTCATGTGCATGGACAGACGTGTGGACTGGATGTGGGGGAGTGGATGATGCTGTCCACACACACACACACACACACACACACACACACACACAACGCTGGATTCATCCCCTCAGTTCAATCAAATAATGCAAACAGATCTCTGTCTGAACATTCTTATATCAAGATACATTTACTGGAGATGCAAAATTACTGAAGAAATAATGAAAAATGCATCAAAATTAACATTTTAGTTTTTTTGTATATTTCTTTCTTCATCGGAATGTATTGTTCGCAGTCAAAAATGAGCAAATTTCATCTAGAAAATGTATTATATTTATATTTCTGTAACTTTTATTATCTTTTTTTATTTTTTTCTGTAACTTTTATTATTTATTTAAATTGTAATAATATTTAGATTTTAAATATTTTTTCTTCTATTTTTATAACTTAATTTTAATAAATAAATAATGATATTGGTGATAAATATTTATTATATATATATATATAATTTTGATGCATTTTTCATTAAACAAGATTTAATATCTTCAGTGATTTCGCTTCTTCTCCAGTAAATGTATCTTGATTTAAGAATGTTTAGATATTTGTGCTGGAGAACGAGACAGAAACACTGAGGAAGAACATCTTTTGTCATCAGTTTTGGTGTTTATTAAAGGCCTGATGATGATGATGCTGATGAAGAAGAGGTTGTGGATGAAAGCGTGGGTCAGGACTCGGGTTAGAGAGGTTCAGCTGATGCTCTTCATGCTTCTCTGTGTAAATGTGGAGAAGAAGCCGGTGTTTTCCTGTAGTTTTGGCTCCAGTGTTTCTTCGCTGAAGTGTCTCCTCTGTTATTCTCTCTAATGTTTCTTCTGCCTTTAGCGGCTCCTTCCGACCTACTTGTTTTCCTTTCTCGGCTGTTTACTCGTTTACTCTGTGATAAAATAGAATAATAAAGCAGGTTTTGTCTCATTTTCGTGCCACCTCTACACCCTATTTGTCTACAGCGCCGGCGCCCCAGAGTTTAATTGAAGCATAATGTGATGAAGAATAAGAGCTCAGAGCGGCGTATTAAATATGAATGACTCTCGACTAACAGCACGTGTAAACGATCTCTGGAGCGGGAACAGCTTTACATTACACAGTAAAACAGGGGAAAGAAAGGAAAGCTTCACCTCCGGCACAGAAGGGTTTGTGACGCTCCTCAGCTGATCATAAGTCTTCAGGTCAAGCGCTGACATTTAGTTATTTCTTTGTTTATTTATTTATAATTATTCATTTATTGTTTATTAATCATTTAATATTTTTATTTATTTAATGCATTTATTATATTTCTGTTTCTATAACTTTTTTATTTTAAAAAGGATTTTTTATAAAAAAAAATTTTTTAACACATTTATATATATATATATCTTAATATTATTAAATAAATAATATTGATAAAAAAAAAATTTACTCGTTTATTTATTCGTTTATTATCATTATTATTTTAATTATTTGTACATTTAATTTAGAATGTAATGCATTCATTTATTGTTTTTCTATTTGTGTGTGTGTGTGTGTGTGTGTGTTCGCCATCGTGCTTCTGCTTTCTTTGCTTTGGGTTGTTGTGATTCGCCGTGTGGCTTTTGATCATCCGTCATCACTCATTCCACTCATGCTTTGCTGTTGATTGACAGCACCCATCACTGAATCTCAGCAGATCTCAGATCAGGGCCGAACAGCAGATCTCAGATCAGGGACACAGGCCGATCTTAGCCGTGTTTCAGTCAAATTATGCAGGAACGATGCACGTGATATTTCACGAACGAATGGACGAACGGGGCAGTCAATCGATCCCTCCCTCCACATCTACTCATCCACCCCTTCCTGCAACGTCGTGTCATGATCCATCCATTGCCAATGAATGGGAATCGATCAAGCGCTTTCTTTCACACTGACTGAGAGCATGAGGAGATAGAGATGATTAAGGCAAGACCACGAGTAAAAACACTGCTCTTATGCATATATAGTGGAAAGAAAACATCCCAAATACTTTATCCTGCAAGTAAAGAAATACATAAAGAGAAATTGAAGTTACTGTATCAAATAAATACATAGTGTTGTGTTTATTCTCTTCTAAACCGTTTTTAAGGCCTTTTTTATGCAGTATCACTATCCTTCCACTAAATGCGACATACCTCTAGTTTTTAAATCCAAAATATCTTTTGGAAAAACCAATAATGTGTCAAAAAAAATCAAACATGATCCTTGCTTTATCCACTGCTCAGATTTCCGTTCTGGAAATGTATGCAAATTAGTGCATATTTAATTAGATATTACCTCATTTGCATATTCAAACATGACATTTCAGAAAACGTGTAATCTGCAATTCTTAAAGTAATTAATCAGCTGTGGAAGTATGGTGATATCTATTAGTTAAATGTTTGATTTATTAATTACTTGTATCACTTACTCACCTGAGGTCTGCCTTAATTATTCAAAATGTGAGTTTTGTCATTATTTATTCGCTCTCATGTTGTTCCAACCCTGTAAACTGTTGTTTTTCTGTTACATTTCTGCATTTTCAGTGAATAACGGCTTGAATTTCAGTCTCTTTCTCACTGAAAAACAGATAAAACCAGTCTAAGCTAATTTAACAAGCTGGTTTTTAGACCACTTTTTAGCAAACCACCGAAAACCATCTCAGACCAGCTGCAGAAAGACCAGCTTAGGCTGGTTTTCACTGTTTGTTTTTTTATTATTTTCAGCAGTCATATGATTTACTTTAGGAATCATTTATGTCTCAGAATAAAATCACTGTAACACTTTTAGTAAGCTGTCATTAGTTAATGCATTAACTGGCAGTATCTATGAGCAAAACATTTTGTTACAGTATTTATTAATCTTTGTTACAAATAAACTGTACAAAACTGTTCATTAGCTCAGGTCTAATAAATATTCACTTTTGATTTTAATAATGCATTAGTAAATGTTGAAATCAGGGTTATTAATATAGTTAACTAAAACTAAAACCATAAAACAAACATT
>FLSR01004866.1:5112477-5133306 GCA_900092035.1 Leuciscus waleckii | reverse complement strand
GGATACTCTAGCCTCCTCTGCTGTGTACTAACTAGACAGTAAGCAGTGAGTCAGTGTGCCGTTCCGAACATAGATTCGGTTATCAGAAATGAATCAGCTCGTTGAATCGGACACCGCTCTTACTTCGGAGGGGGTGGCGATTTCTTCAGCTCGAAACAAGGAACGTTTTTATAAAACGAAGTGGACTCTGGAGTAAAAAGCACGACATGCTTTTGAATATAGTGAAGAAAAAGTTTCCCAAAATAAAAGTAACTAACGTTACTCCGCTAAAATACAGATAAAAATTGTAACTAAGATCAGTTTGGGGAGTAACGTTAGATAGAAACTATGAATTGTAGATATAATTTAGAACGCTATGAACCAGTTTGAACATATTAGGCCACAAAAAGAACAGCGGTTTCAGTTTATCATCAACGCCATTAACGTTACCTTCATGTCAATCCCGCCGACGAACAGTGTGTTGGGCGTCATCTTGCCCTCAGGTAAAATGTAGCCATTAGACAGCTTCAGAGAGGACGGAAAGCCCTGACGGTGCTTCTGGATATCCTGTGGATTTTACAACATTTTCAGCACTAAATCAACACACATTATTAACAATAGAACGAACAGGTAAAAAGTACAACATGAGCTCTCAAAAACAACCAATAACAAAGTTTTTGAGATTAAAAATACCATTACCTGTGAATACAGCCCACATATAAGGCACAGGGGTAACTTAACGCCCTGATACATCTTAGAATTGAAGTAATGCCTTACGTTTCGTTACCGATTACCTAAAAATAAACCTTAGTCAACCGAAATGCTAGCATTAGATGAAGTTTCAAAGTGCTCGATCACACGCGGCCGAAACCGCGTCGATCTCGTACACGATGTTTTCATGTTTCTTCATTAAGCAATCTTGGCATTTAGGCTAAAATGAGTTAATTAGCCGAACATTTGTGCTCTCCTGGCAGATGTACATAATTTAATGGACGACGATCTGAATTGATTTCCTTTGATGGCGAATTTACCGCGCCATCTATTTTACAGCAATACAACTCGACATTAACAACATAGAACTTTATAGATGGTGGCTGAAAGATGAAACGATCAATTACTATTACTATTTTTGTTACTTACCATATGTAAAATCATTAAAATGACAAAATAAGTTAATGAAGTGAGTGGCTCGTTGGGTCTGTGCTTCTGGCTGGAGTCGCATTAGAGGAGCGCCACACCCATTCTCAGTCCTAATTGGAAAATGCAACATACCAAATAAGGCGAATTTTAAAGTCAATACGGAATAATTTAAACATTGATCATTTTTACATTGATAAAAAAAAAAAAAATCATTAATCGGTCAAATCTCAATCATTACATACCTCTAATTATTTCTAAAATAATGTGGCAGACTTGGTAGAGTCTAAAATGTAATCCATTTTGGTACGGTCTAAAAGTTTGGGAATGTACACCGACCTTAAAAACTTTAAAGGCTATCAAAGCTTTAGTTAGCATTTCAATTGCAAAATAAATCGGCCTTTTTTAAATGAGAAAATGTAATAATATTGTCTGAATTTGAAGGAAAATTTGGTGCAATGCTAGCTAATCCATTATTGAGGAGGAAATGTTGTTATAGCGATAGCTAACCGCTAGATGTCGCGTTTAAAAATTATGAACTGCCTGTCTGGACTGAATTTTAGGTTAAATGCCTCTTTACAGACTAAAATTGGATGTTTGAGTTGTTTCAACTGAAAGCAATTTGCACTGATAGGTCTTATGTCAGTGCAATTGTCTCAAGATGCACATCAGTAATGTGTTGTTGTTGTTTTTTTCTAAGGCATTTATAAAAGTTATTTATATGCTCCAATTGTACTAAAGCCTAATCTTGGCTTAATCTAAGCCCTGTCTGTGAAACCAGGCCAAAACCTACTAGGTTAACCTACTGTCCGGTGTTGACTATGTGGAGGTAGTTTAAAGGCAATCACCTCCACAGAAAAGGGAATAAATGGCTAAAAATAACATCAGAGTAAAAGGAAACCGTAACGTGCACAGATCTTTGGATTAGACAAGAGTAATGCTTTTTATTCATCCAGAGTTAATAGGATATCAGTATTAGAAACATCCTTCGTGTCATGTGCAAAACAATACACAGTTACCACGGGAACCAAGACAAAACAAGACTAATGACATCAGAGAAATACTAGAACATAAAAGCTTCACCTATCATTGGCTTAAAAATGATGACAAATATGAAAAAGAAAAATCCATAATTTAACAAATGACTATGTCGTGGTCTATGGGCTAAAATCTCGATCTTAAAAAAAGAACAGCCAAAAATGGAAAATGGACAACTGCTCAGGCACTGGTTCATGGAAAATCAATAAAGATGAGAGTGAATGAGAGACACTCAGTCCGTTTCATAAAAAAGGCGCTCTCTACTACTAGATTGAGCATCTGTCAATGTCCTATCCTTATCACAAAAGCCAGTTCCCCCTAAAAAGAGACAAAGACAGAGATAGAGGGAAAACTGAAGCAGAATATAGCTTTTATCTGAGGCAGAGAGTGTCTGTTAAATGCATTTCACAGGATATTGATTTAGAAGAAAACTAATATAGGTTTTCTACATAAACGTCAAGATGCGGTCCAAAACCTTTAGGACATTTTCAAAGAAAATGACAGAATGAAAAATCTCATTAAAGTCAAGGCTGCTTTTTATGGCTTTAGATACCACATTTATGTAACAGAGCAAAGGATCTATGGCCAGGGCCTCACATTTGGAGCACAAAGAAAAGAGTTATTTTGAATTAGGATGGTTTTAAATACACAGCCAGAGGTCCAGGATTTAAGAAACGCAATGAGTGGTTTAGGGATTGAGCTACAGGGCATGGGGGCACACGAGGCAATCAGCCTGAGTTCATATGTGCAAACGTCCAGCAGAGTTTCTTAAGTGTTAATGATGGGTCCAGTCATATTTAGGGTAAATCAAGGTTCAAAGGTCAGTAGGATTAACAATAGTGAAGTCAGAGTCCTTGCTGTGAGTGCTGCCGTCATCTGGACTGGAGGACCCAGAGGTGGTCCCCATCAGAGGGTCTTGAAAATCCGCCTTGTTTAGGCCTCGTACATGCTTAAAGAGTGGAGCCGTGGTGGTTATGCTTTGCTCCTCACTCTCTGATGGCTCGCCATCCTGTGAGACCAAGATGTAGTCATCCCAGTTTCTCCCTTCAGAGGCCTAAGACAATAAAAAGTGTGTATGAAATTGGTGTTTGGGTGAATCGCGTTAACATATGGAGGTTACAATAAACAAACTATTTAAATAAAGCTGAAATTAAAATCAAATATTAGATGAAAAACTGAAAGGAAAATTATAAAATGTTGCCTTGGCAACTACCAAAAATAAAATAAGCTTAAGTATTAAAATTACAAAACGGAAATAAAAATAAAATAAAGCTAAATAGAAATATAAACATTATAAAATGATAATAATGAAAAATAACTAAAATATAAAAATACAAGCTAATTCAAAATAAATATATAAATATTATAGTAGTATATTAATCATACTAAAATAACACTGCTTTAAATAAAACTTTTTTTATTGATTGACAGCCCATAAAGTTAATCCCATGCAGAATCCCATTTCAAAAAGCCATTTTATTAGCCTAATCATTATTATTCTATGACAATTAATGAATCCGCCATGCTCGTTATGTAACACAAATGAAATACATGCAAATAAAATTCATATAAAGACTGTAATAGTATTTTTGCTGTACTGCCTTTAATTTATTTGATATTAATGGGGGGTAAAATACTTTTTTATTTTTACAGTAATACATGCGTTTATTTGTCTCAAAATGAATCTTGCGTGGTCCTAATCTTGGTCTACTAAAGTATAACCTTGAAATGAATTTATAGAATGTGCATGTACCTGCTCACATGAAAACCGTTTTTTATAATCATCTAAAGATGATTATATGATCACCTGTGGCTCTGGTATTATGGGGACCATCTCAGTGGTCAAGACCTTGACCTTCTCCTCCTCCTCATTATCGTCCTCTTCCTCCTCCTCCTCCTCTTCTTCTTTCTCTGTTACCATGTCTCCTTCCTCTGTTACCATGTCTCCTTCCTGGTGGTCATAGCGCTCTGGAACCGCTTGTTCTCCGTCTGTAGAACCAGCTGCATCTGGATCACTCTGGTCCTTTAGTGTACTATATTGGCTAGAGCAGTAGTGATCGTCTGCTATGGAGATCTCCTCATTCTCCTCCGCCTCAAGCTGACTCTGGTTAAATCTGAGAGCCCCCTTCAGGATGTCCTTAATCTGGGGACAATATGGTTAAGGGAGACCTCTAATTATATTTGTATATTAATGCAGAGTAAGTTATAATTGCATTTAAATAACTGTTTTTCTCATACATGTAAGATCATTGTACAGTTAGCTAATTTTAATTGCAAAATAAACCCTGAGATTTCTGAAGGGGTTTATTTTGTGGTTATTGGATGGTTATTTACCAATAAATAAATAAACAGTAAAAATCTGTGGTAACACTTTACAATAAGGTTCTATTTGTTAACATTGGTTAAAGTCCCTCTGTAAGCCCCGTTCACACCAAGCACGATAACTATAAAGATAACGATAAAGATATAATTCTAAAAATCGTTTAAAACTCATCTTTGATCACCAAAATTACATATTTCTGTTTTTTCCTGTAAATTTGGAAAAGGTCAATACCCTTGGTTCATTTAGTATATGCGGAGCCAATAATATGCAAATTATTCCCGCCTCCACTCACTCACACCAGCTCAGAGATCCACTCGGACAACTTTACTGTAGTAAACGCTCCACAATATATGTTTGAACCAGAAACTGATTCAGATGAAGTGGAAGAGTGAATTATACAGGCTCGTCTACAAGTCGATGTATCAGAATGGCAATGTGTTCTATGCATCACACTCTACAACGTCGGACACATTTCCTGGCTTCTCTTGAGACTCCCCTGCTTTGCAGCAAAGTAATGATGATATGCTAAAGCCCGCCCCCCTCGTGACGTGATTGGTCACAAGGTAGTTTGTGACGCAAGAAACCCCAGCAATGTTTATTAGACGTTTCTTTTTTTCACTGCAGTTTTATGTATAAAATACTCAGCAATGCTGTTGACATAAATTTGCACATGGTTTGTCTTTAAGCATATTAAAAATACCACATAGACATATAAACAACATTAAAAACTTGATTTTAACAGGGGGACTTTAACTACCTTAGTAGTTAAAACTAAAAATACTTTTAAAGGGGTGGTTGATTATGATTTCACTTTTCTAACTTTAGTTAGTGTGTAATGTTGCTATTTGAGCATAAACATCTGCAACGTTACAATGCTCGAAGTTCAAAGCAAAGGGAGATTTTTTTCTTTTAAGGAAATAATTTAAGGACTACAACAAACGTCTGGTAGGGACTACACGACATTCCTCCCGGGTTAGTGACATCACCAACCCTAGAATTTACATAAACCCCGCCCCAGGAACGCGATTTATAGATTATCATGACAGAATAAGCTAATCAATGACTAGAAGATAGCTAACTCCACATCAGCAATATAAATGTATCAACTAACCATTCAGAAATGTCCTGTTGAATTATACATGTTGTCACTTCTTCTTGAGTCTCTCCAACATTGTCTGACTCAAGTTTGAACATAAAAGGCTTAAAGTTGATGAAATTTTCAGTGTGTCTGTGTGAGGTAATCGGAGCTGCTAACACGCACAAGCTCTCGAAGCTCCGCCCTCTGTGACAGGAGCAGCAGCTCATTTGCATTTAAAGGGACAGACACAAAACGGTGCGTTTTTGCTCACCCTCAAAAAGTGACAATTTTAACATGCTATATAAAAAATATCTGTAGGGTATTTTGAGCTAAAACTTCACATACACACCTGGGGACATCAGAAATTATTTTACATCTTGTGAAAAGGGCATTATACCACCCCTATAAAGCATTTTATTGATCTTTGTAATATTTAATTTCAACATTTGAATGGGACCATATTGTAAAGTGTTACCAAAATTATTTTAAGTGAGAACACTGATTGAAAATGGTGAATATTTTTAAGTTTTAATTTCACACACACAAAATGTATTGTTATATACAGTATATATTCAAAATTGTGTGTTTATCTTATTATTACAGTTTTTTTTTTTTGCAAAGTGGAGACCTAAGTCATACCTGTTTTAGTCCAGCAAGTGACACCAGAACCTCATCTTCCTTCTCCAGATGTTCCTGCAGTATCACATCTTGAATTTTTCCTGTCCATTAATCAAAGCACAATCATTACGATTCCATCACCAGTGTGTATGTGAGTGCAGAGATGACTGACTGGCTCAGTGACTCACCTATGTGCATGTTCATCATCTTGGCACAATATTTACTCATGGCCTCTAGGTCATTAATCTGACCCTGTAAAAATGACACCTGGGCCTCCAGCTCCTCCTGTGTGTAAGGATACATACACATAAATTAGCATACATATAGCACCTATAAAATACAACATTAACAGGTGCTACAACATAATCTCCAAGTAATTTACATGCTATATGAAGAAAGAATGGACACAAAATGAGAGCCTGAGAATGCAAATACTAAAGTTGGTAAAGCAAAAACTAAATTTGCTGCTTACCGCATCCTTCTTGTTTATAGTTTTACTGTGGGACCGTGAGCGACTTATATTAAAGAAAGAGTCTTTCTTCGTGGCAGAGGAAGGCGGAGAGGATGTGCTGGAGTCTTGCCCCGTGGACACAGGGAGAGGAGGGGAAGACATTGCATGGTCCCGCCCACCAGACAAACTCTCAGAGCTGGGGGAGGAACTAATGGTCCTGGGGGTGTGGCCTGCAAGGTAGATATCAACAAAAGTTAGTCTCAGGCAGCCTATGAGAACAGACAACCAAAGAAAAAAAATCATATTTTTGTTTTGGGGTGAACTTTTTTAAAACTGAAAAAGCCTGGTGGCAAAAAGCAGCATGACTCCTTACAAAATACATGATTTACACCAAGTTTATTTGAACACACATGCATGCATTACAGAGCGGACACGTCACATAAAAGCACACAAAGAAACATACAAAAACAGAATCAAATAAAAAGCATTTATAAAGCATGCATGCACTCTCTGGTGCTGTTGTTATCGTCATGGCGCAGTTACCTGGGGATCAGATTGAATCTGGGAAGGGAGAGATATCTGAGAGGCTCCACAAGGACCTATGTCTAACAGACAGCAGAGTAAGGCTACAGGCTACAGCACACACCTATTCTGTCACATCTAACTATGTTTAAGCACATGCATGTACACATTCACATAATAATACATGCACACTGAAATATTAATACATTCTGGAGGTATATGGGTAAAATCAACACAATGGCTGCATCCAAAATTGCATACTCTCTTGAGTAGGTAATAATTTTGAATAAGTAATTACTTCACAACCACTAAAAAAGTACGTTCTATATAGTATGAATATGTGTAGTATGAATGTAATCTGGATGTACTAAATTCGCCATGTTGTCATTATCATGTGACCTACCAGCTTCAGTTACGTCTCTTCACTGCAGAATCATGCCAGAAGTAGGTTGTCTACTCTTTTATTAGTATTGTGAATTCGGACATACTTTTTGTTTTTCGCCTACTATATAGCAGGCAAGTATGTGATTTCGGATGCAGCCAATCTGTAGGCATACGGGGTTGAAAAGTTGGAAACGAGTGTGTAAACGAGTGCTCACCTTTGCTGAGGTGCACTGGCATACTTTCAGACTTCAGCAGTCGGTGCTGATGCTGCGTTTGTGTGTGTGGCTGATATTTGATCTGCGTATTTGCCGGAGCGGTGCATGATGAAGGCTCGGCCAATGGTTGTGGCACTGGAGGTTGAAGGGGAGGAGCTGATATCACCTCGCTGTTAATTGGCGAGATACCGCTGGAGCCGCTTCCCATCGGCGCAATGAGCTTCCGGCCAAAATTAAGAAGAGAACTGGATACTTTATTAATGTTGAGAGGTGCTGCTTTACTGCTGGCCCTGTAGAAAATAAGAAAGAAAATATTTTCTAAATTGGAAATATATATAATTTTATATTTTTATATAATACATAGAATATATGTGCACAAAGTTATAATATGCACAAAAACACAAAATACCGAGTCTTGTTGACCAAGTCGGCTCCAGGGTTTTGTAGTATCAAGGTTTTGCTGGAACTGGTAGTTTACTGGTCTTGGATTGTTCTAAAATTATATAAAAAGACATGACAAAAACAAGGGTAACACTTTACAATAAGGATTCATTAGTTAACATTAACTAATAATGAACTGCACTTCTACAGCATTTATTATTCTTTGTTAATGTTAATTTCAACATTTACTAATACATTATTAAAATAAAAATGTGTATTTGTTAACATTAGTTAATGCACTGTGAAGTAACATGAACAAACAATGAACAACTATATTTTTTATAAACTAACGTTAGCAAAGATTATCAAATACAGTAACAAATGTATTGCTCACGGTTATCTCATGTTAGTTAATACATTAACATCTGAGACGTTATTGTAAAGCGTAACCAAAATAAGTTATACAGAGTACATACTGTACTTTCAGCAGTATAGAGCGTCTCTGCTTTTGAATGTCAAGCTATCTTAAATCTGTGTTTGGGACACTGGGATAAATTCCCTAAACTTATATAAAATAAGTTCCAGAATAAATTATAATAAAATTACTAATTATATTACTTTCATTATATTGTAATTATATTAGAAATAAATAATATTATACATATATATTATTTAATAAATTAATATCACACATACAAATGTATTTTTTAATCTAATAATTATTATTTATATAATATAATATAATATCATATTTATTTATTTATGATGTTTATTATTTTTAATGATATTAAAGGTGAGTATGAAAGAGTGGGTGTGCTGGACAGTACCTTAGGGTCTCTGAGGAATAGTGCTTTTAGGAGCAGTGAGTGGATGTCTCCAATAGGAGGATAGTGCATCAGGAGGCCGAGACACGTCTGAAAGTTACTTGCGATCACTACGACATGAAAAACACAGGAACAATACAGTTACTGGACTCTCAAATAAACTAATTACGTTCTCCTAGAGCTTTTTGTAAAGCATTTTCATACATATTCAATGGCAACAGGTATAAGCCAACTCATCTGCATGTCATTAGCTCTGTGTTTAGATGGTTATGTAGGTGGCAGTGATGCGCTACGACCAGACAAACTGATGACTCTTTTTGTGGGTTACGTATTGCTTAATATCCATAGAGCTCCAAGGTGAACACCCAAAGTTTATTTATGCCTTAGTAAGTCTGTATCTTGTGTTCCATTGGTTTTTGTTATTAACAAATCACAGATGAGAGAGAATTTAACTTACATGCATCTCTGATGTACAGAAGCATAGCGACAAACACGTAATCCACTAAGTCCAAAGTGATGCTGTCTGCAAAGAGAGCATCCCAGACCACCAACAGATCCTGCAGGGGAAACTCCCGACCAAACAGCAGTCGAACCCAGCGACTGCCCGCAAACACACAGAAACAGAGAATTTATAGCTGATGGAAAAGTTGACTAATTTTGATAAAAACAACACTTTAACATATCTTTAATTCTACATTGTTTATATGCACCAGGGAGAAAGGACAAGAAATAATGATTCAATATAAATGAGTAATATTGATAAAAAAAAAAAATTTAAATACCTACATTTTAAAACCTACAAAATTAAAAAAATACCTACATTTTTTATTAATAATAAAAAATATTATATACACACACACATACTGTGCAAAAGTCTTAGGCATGTTAATATTTTATGCTGACCGATTAGCATACTAAGATAATTTAGCCAATAACGTATATTATGTTTAATCTGATAGCAAAAGAGCCACATTAGAATCAATGGCCTCTAATTTACATGTTAACCAATTAGCATGCTAAGCTAACATAGCATAGGTCAGCAAAAAGGAATTGTCCACTTCTGAAAGGCGTTTCTCAGAAACAGTAGTGAATATCCAAAATCTGTTCAGTCATTTCTGTGTGGCTGGGTCCAAAGATTGGATTGAGCTGATTTTAGGAGGGGTAGCTACCTTAAAGACATGCTGGTGATTATGTCTACCAATCTGCTGATATGCTTTGCTGATATGTCAAAGTGTTTAAAAAATATTATAGTTTATGACAAATTTCAAAATGGCAACAGACATTTCGACAAACATTTCAAAAGTTGTTAGCAAAAATAGGCATTTTTGAATCTGTAGGTGACCTGTAGGTGGCGCTGTTCTCAACTTTCGCATGTACTCTCAGATCATGGTGCTGATGAAGTGTACCGAATTTAGTTTCAATAGATCAAAGTTTTGCCCGAAATATAGCCTGTGTGGCTCGGTCTAAACTACAGTACATTTCAAAATGGCGACTAATGTAATGGGCGGAGTCTTAACGCAAGATATTGAACGTGATCAGCATCAAGTAATCGAGGAGTGTAATCGAGAGTATTACGCATGTTCTTTCCAAGATTTTCTTTCTAAGAGTTCAAAAGTTGAAAAGTGAATATTTGAACTGGTGGTGGCGCAATAGAGTTGGTTCTAGGGGGTTCCAAAGTTGGTCAGATTACTATTCAGGACCACTACTAGTGGTACAAGTGTGCAAATTTCATAATTTTCCTACTTAAGGTTCATAGGGCTGCTGTAGACTCCCAATAGGGAGGAAGAATAAGAAGAAGAATACTAACAGATACAATAGCATGTACAGCAACTTTGGTTCTTGGCCCCTAATAAAATAATAATAGACTTCATTCATACTCACATGCCATAAATCTGGGGTGCTATCTCTAGTCTGTTGAGGTGCATGTACAGTTCAATGTCATGTTTTTTTACTAGCTGGTCCTGAATTCGGTTGACTTTGGTCACAATAGCAACAGAAGGGCCAGAGTCCTGTGGTCTCGCAAAGGGGATGCTGGTTAACATCTCTTCTTTGCCCTGAAATGTTTAAACACCACTTAAGTCATGTTAACAAGATTGAAGTTGGAAGCTGACAAAATATCAAAGCAATTAATTTTACTTAAAGTCACCCATTGTACCTTTCTGACCTCCCGCTCAAAACTGCTGAACCAGGGTTCTGCTGTCTCCATGAGCAGAGAAAACATGACACTATGGGATATTTGATGAAGAACAAAAAGACAGATGCAACAGAATGAGCAAAGTGTGTTTAGCAACTATATGGTTTAATCGAACATAATTCTGTTTAAGATCTAGTGTGATAATGTGACATTTACTCACTAGGCATCATGCTCATGGAATTTAGGATCCAGAAGGACTTTCATCTCTTCACTGCAATTGAGGTACAATATGGTTTAAATAAATATACTAAGAAATAGCGAAAATTCCATTAATAATGATTCAAAATTTAAAACAATACACGTAACAAATTGAGCAAGTCTTCAGAAATCTGTATGACAGTAGACAGTCTCGCCTGTGTGGTAATAGGTCAGACCTGGGATTGGCCGTCTCATTGGCATGCTGAAACGCCTGGTGATCACAGTGGAGAACAAACACTATTGGGGCAAGTAACTCATGCATGCCCTGTAGAGAGACAGAGAAGGAGGGATGAAGATGAGAGAAACAAGAGGATAATGTAGAGGTAAATGTTTAATTTGCCAAAATTACACTCAAGATCGACTGTGCCAGTTTGACAAGTTATGTTATGGTGTGGCAGTATTTGTCACAATCATTAAGTGTGTATAAACCTGCTTATACAGTAGCTGCTCATTCTCTCGTGCATAACAGAAGAGAATATCAGTCAGCTTTGTCCTGACATCCTCTTCCTGGAAGTACAGCATCTCTGGAAACCTGCAGACAATCAAGGAGTAACAAATATTGTTTTGTATTGTATCTGTAGTGTCTAGACCAGTCAGACACACACTTATTCATTATAGTTCATGAATAATCCAGAAAACTCCCTCTCCCAACAAGCAAACTATGTGTTAGAGTTCTGTGGACAACCCCCAGAGAGCAACTAACTCCCCAAAAAGGCAGAACAGGCCTCTGGTTAACATAGCAGCAAAGGTTTACGACCAAAAGAAATGTGGAGGGTCAACTCTGTCTCCATTTTCCCATAGGAAAAGGCCCATATAAAGTTATTATTTACATTAATTCATAGGCAAACCTTTTATGAATGAAAATGCATACCTCCAGGACATGTGTATAATTATTACTGTCTTGTTTATTGTCTTTTGTGTCATATATGTTTTATGATGCTTTATGATAGAACCAAGTAGTAATGTAACCTCACCTATACCATTTTTGGTATCTAAAAATTTCCAAATTTCTATTTTAATTGTTTGAATGAACATTTGTCATATGTTGATACCTATGCAAGATATTAATATTACCAGAATCTTTCATAATTCCTCCCTCAACACCCAATCCAGTTACATATCTATATTTGACAAATAATTAACACTTGACTGAATTTCTGACTGAATTATCTTAAAAACCTTTAATCCAAAGACTTATGTTTGAATGCTTGAATATGAATGCATCCTTAATAAAATTTTAAGTAAATGTTTATTTAATGAAATGACAGTAAAGACATTTACAATGTTGCAAAAAGGTTTTCAACATTGAGAATAATAAGAAATGTTTCTTGAGCACCAAATCAGCATATTAGAATGATTTCTTAAGGATCATGTGACACTGAAGACTGGGGTAATGATGCTGAAAATTCAGCTTTGCCATTACTGGACAAAAATTACATTTAAAAATAATATTAAAATAGAAAACAATTATTTTAAATTATAATAATATTTCATAATATAATACTGTTTTTACTGTATTTTTCATCAAGTAAATGAAGGCTTGGTGCTCACTCATCATAAGAGGCTTCTTTGTTTTAAAAATATATATATTTTTTTACCTACCGACCCTAAACCTTTGAATGGTAGTGTATGTGTATTGTTCACAAACTTACGTTCGTAAAACATCTTGTTTGATCATACCCCTGAGCTCCTTATCCTGAAAGAACTTATTCCAGAGACTCTGAAAGAGAAAGACACAGAGACAGAAAAAGATGAAGATGTTAATCAAACCGTAATGGACAGATCCATCCATTCTTATGGTTTTACTGAATTGGATGTTCTCTCACCCCCTCATCCTGTGAGAGTGGGTTGTTCACCACCAGGTCCTGCTGGCCTGCAGCTTTGCGAGGGTTTGTAATGTGCTGCAGTTCAAGACAAACAATCATGATCTAGTCTCAAAACCTACTGAAACACATAATCACGACCACGTACAAGTGTGCACACACACATACCGTCTCTTTGATTTTCTCGTACTGTGCTCTGACCTCCTTGGTTCGACTGATCCATTGAGTCTTATCTTCTGGCAGGACATCCAGATAAAGCTGGAATGAACAAAACCAAAGCTCGTCATCTACTCCATTTGGCATAGAAGTTGCATACCCAGTAATAACAAAAAGACCATTTTCATGCATTAAGTCTGTCATCTGCACGCTGTCAGTTAGCCATTACCTTCCAGCATACGCTGCGGAATCGGCTGCTCCGTAATCGTCCAATAATGCCAGCCTGCCTGATCCGCGCCAGGTAGTTACTGTTCTGGAACAAATCATCCCACTCCTTTCTGTAAGGAGCATGTCGAACAGAAAGTTATAGGATAGAGTTACACCTTCACCACACAGCATTGAGTTTCAGATGTGAACCAGAGAAGATATCTTGTGCTTTGTGACACAAGATAGGGAAATCTTTTTTTTAGGGAAAGATGAATGAACAGAGACCTGTATGACTGAGACGTGGACTCAACAGCACTATCCAATGATCCTCCTGAAATTAAAGAAACAAAACTAGACTGAGAAAATAGTCAAGACATCATAGTTGATCACATTTGACCTAAACACTCAACTGGAATCCATTGAACTCTGAACTATATATTTGTTTTTCATAGTGCAGAATAGCACTAGGCAATATATTGCATATTAATAATACAATCATAGGTTTTTTTCATTTTTTTTTTTCATAAGTTTGATTAATTTCATTGCATAAATCCAAATGGTCCATGCAAAATCAATTCAAGACTCAGTCTCAAAAAAGTATATGTGGGCATTTTAAAATATTTTCGTAAAAATAAACATAAATATAGCTGCAAGGAGCAATGACGGGTCCACAGCGTCTGCTTTAGGGAAACTGTGCATGACGGGCAATATGCATTTAAAGCGGGTAAATATAAAAGGACTGTCAAAGTCCCAGCAGCTTGTGCCGCTATGACTATGACCCACAAAGCCACACCATGAGATTATCCTATTATCCATACTCAGACAAAATTGTAATACTGTATTTTTGATCAAATCAATGCAGCCTTGGTGAGCATAAGAGACTTCTTTCAAAAACGTAAAAAAAAAATCGTACAGACTTTTGAACGGTAGAGTATATAAAATATTGCTGTTAACTGCCATGTATTTTTATAATGGTTCATAAAATAAAATCATTAATTAAAGTACCCCTATTATGCTATTTTAAAGCTTCCTAATTTTGTTTTGGAGATCTCTTACAAAAGGTTTACATGCATCAAAGGTAAAAAAACTGATTGCACATCAGCTAATCAACAAACCTATGTGTATATTTCTAATTCATTGCGGTGCACATGTGGGAACTGTATCAATTACCGTTTCAATAATGGTGCATACATTAGCTGAGCTCTTACGTGAATGACTGATGTAACATTAAAGTTTGTAAAACAAATCTTGCTCAATCCTTTATCATTACTCAAAGTAGTATACTCAAATACTCTGCATTAATGGACACAATTGTAGGTAATAGTGGGACCAAGCTGTTCAGGAAAGACAGTAATAATAATGTGAGTTAGCTGGAGCCCTATACAATATAAAACACAAAACTATGTATTCTGAACACCCAGTAGAAAATATATACATCAAGAATTATTTTAATCATACTTACAGGTTGTGATTCTAATGAGCAAATTGGTCCAAATAAAGTGAGTATTGTCCCATCTTAAATGGATAAGCGTTTTGTAAATCCCATTTAGACCTCACTGAGATTTGACAAGCAATTGTCAAAGGTCACACTGCTGTTGTATCGCTGTGATACTTTTAACCACCGACTCTTCACTTCCTCATGCTTCGGAAGTGTAAAGAGAATATACTTTTTTTTTTCAACAGCATATTCTCGACATGTACACAACACGAACCAGCTACAGTGTTTGAAGGCGGGTTTATAGTGCACTTTGATCTTTAAAAGTTTGCAGACCTTTTACATTCATAAACAACTATATTATATCTGAAAAGCAAATGGGGCACTTTAAATAAAGAGAAAAATATTTTGAGAAAACATGTCTTGATCATTTTTAACTAGATTACAGTGTTTTAATTATTACATTATATTAAATATGAACTCCACATGAAAGTGAAGAAATTATGACAGAAATACAGTACTGTGCAAAAGTCTTAGTCATGTTAATAGTTTGTCTCAGTTTTTTCTGTTGCTTCATGATGACTTTTGCACAGTACTGTATATTATTGCTGTATATTAGGATTCAATATAATTTTAATTTCAAGTACAGGTAAAACGTAAATGCAAAGAGAACTGTTCCCTTTTTCACTCTGTTCACATTTGGGTCAGACTTTGCTTCTGTGTGAACAACATTCCAGAGTTTCTCCTGGCAGAAGAGCTATTAGAAAAGTATTTGGGTAAATTAGGACTATATTAGGAGACAAAAGAAATTTGCTTGCAAGTCTGTAGTTTTTGCACACTATTTCGAACATACTTCAATGTGATTTAATGCCTTTTTGTTCTTAGAATATCAGTTAATCGCTAATATATATAAAAATAATTACAATGCGAAATATGCAGTCCTATTCTTCACACTGTTAGATCTCTAATTTGAATGTAAATGTATTAGGTGTCTTACGGTCTCGGTTCCTGTTGTAGTTCTGTAGAGGGTCGTAACCAGTCTCCTGCTCGTCCTGCTGCAGTGGGTGTCGGGTTTCAAAATTTGGGTGCTGCATGTCCTAAAAAACAACAGAGAGAGCTGAAGCCACAATTGACACTACATGGCAAAACAAGAACTACATCTACACAGCAGGTATTGTGTGGATACTCACGTCTCATAGGCCTGATCGCAGTGGAGACCACAGTCCAATAACCATTAATCTGACAACAAACAACAGAGCAAAACAAATGAATAAACAGACTAAACTAACAATACTAATGGCTTAGGCCAACCTATTAAACTATTGGATAGCATGAAGCAGTATGACGGAAATAACAAACAAGCAAGCAAACAAACAAAACGAACAACTGACAAATGTCTCTCCATCATCGCCTTTTCAGGGCTGGTTAGGAATAACTCAGATCAACATAGCAGAGATACCGTATTTTTTATAATGTCTGGTTGGTATACAGCAAAAAGATTTTGTTAATCACATTGTTTAATTTTAGGCGAAAGCAGTTTGTAATTAAGTCTGAGATTAGCTGCTAATTGTGGCACAGAATATAAATGGATTTCATTGCCAGCAACTCATGATTCAACTCAACTTAAATTCATGACAGCAAGCAACTTTAATGAGTGCCAGCAACGCTTCTTTAAATAACGTTTAACAGGATTGTGTGTGCGACTGTACCATCACCTCAGGATCATTATACCAACTCTTGTATTCATTTACCAGAATAACTAGCCATGCTAGCATTTGACAGTTGTGCAGTGAATTAAAACATACAGTCTTGACTCAAACAAAAACAAAAACAGCGCTCATTTGATCCGTTGTATCTGTGGTATCATTGTTCTGCAGTACTGTGGGTGCATGAGCAAACACTGGCGGTGCCAAGCGCCGTCTGGAAGTGATTCCCAGCCATTAATAAAACAAAAATATCCCAGCTCAGAAAATTCAGTGCCAGACAGCGCTGATGTGACAGCATTAGACCACTAAAAGGAGGGAAAAACAGCCTGTCTGCATTATTTCCCCTATTTTTAAACCTAAATACATTGTTTTTTTTAAGAGGTGGTTCTGAGTCTGACACACACAAACTCCAGCAAACGTCCTTCATCAATTATACAGATAAACTAATAAACACTGATCTAAAAATGTCAGTACAACAACATACAGCCTGTGCAACTCATTCATTATGTATAACTGGGGTTTATTAGCTGATATAGCCTAGGCTATAAAGAAATGATGGAAGTGGGATGATACAACAAACACACACAGAAAATACAAAAATCAAATAAAAATCAAAGCAGTGAATAAAAAGTAATCATTTGGTACAAATATTAAATATTAAATAATATAAAAAAAAATCATATTATTATCATTATTAAATAATAATAACGCAAAACTGCATCTTATGTAAGCTAAAAGCTTCCCTCTTCATTGACAGTCATTCAAAAGTTTGTTTTCTGACAAAATAACAAAATGTTAACAAACAAATTATAATTATTTCATTAGCAAAGACGACAGAACGTCTGGCACCAGCTGAGAAACTGCTTTAGTGATGAACGGGAATGCTAACGGATAGCTTTCTCCAGTTATTATAGACCTCATTGGTCCAGCTCAATTAGATTTATGCATTAGTTCTCTGGTACAGTGGGAAATCCCAGGATCCTCTGCAGTGAAGTACAGTGCAGGAAATTAGCATAAAGCCTCAGGGACAACTTACAGGAATGATTAAGTCAAGACAGACAGACACATGAATAATAATTAAAATATGCTGAACACTACAATAATAATGAACTGGATGTGCAAGATCCCTCACACAAAAAGAATTCGACAGAATTAAGACACAAAAATAAATAGCCTATTATTAAGTTAAAAAAATAATAATAATTTGAAATAGCTCTCTCTCTACAATTAGCTATATAATGTTTGGTTGGTGTAGCATGAAACTATTGTCTTAATATTTATCTGTTTCTAACACTGCAACTACTGCGTTTACTGTCACAGCTGCAGGCTAAAGGCAGCACTGATGCAATCACTCCCCAAATGAATCCTTGCATATTTCATTAGCTATAAACATATGCGCAGTGATCACACGCACAAAGACACACACACATGCGCACACACACATAAATATTTATCACTGCACCAAATAACTGTGGTGAGAAAATTTACTTGATTCAGATGCAACATTTCCTGTGCTTGTATATGTGTATGTGCTTATACACATGCATAATCTATGAGAAAAGCTTGATTATAGCAGTATACATATAGATGTACATTAGGGTGGCCATTTCTATAACACCAAAAAAAGAAAAAAAAACTGAAAAATTATCTTAAATTTATATATAAAAAAAAAAAAAAATGTATTGGTAGGTGAAACATGAGATTACTGCTTTTATTAAACGGTTATTCCATAAAGATTTAGCCCACCCATTTAAGGGGCTATATGTAGAATTCAGAAACCCTTGTTATTAGCAACACGACACCGGTGGCCGTTAAGAGAACTGCAGCCAGAAACGTATTGCTCGTGCTCGCACTCGTGCACACGTGACATACAAGAGACGGAGCGTGATTTAGTTCCCCGATATACTCACAGCGAAGTTCTTTTTCATTCTTCGCTTAGAAGTAAAAAGTCGGATATACCATTGCAGCGAACATCCCAATACGGTCCACGCAAATGAAAGCAACGTTTAGATGAATATGTAAATATGTGCTGCACGCTAAAGGGCTGTCGTGGTGAAGAAATTTCCCTTGAGGTGATTTTTTAAAACATTTTTATGTTTTTGCTATAACTAAGTGTAACGATGTGGTCAGCAGGCAGGAAGATTCAAAATTCAAAAACAGGCTTTATTAGTAATCAACTATAGCTACAAACGAGGACATAATTAGTAACCAATGAAACCGAAACTGAACAGAGCAGGGAAACAGGAACTAAAGGAAACACAACAGAATGTCAAAATAATGGTCCACATAACAGAACATAAACCTGACAATAAGCTGGTTAGGCTATTATTATATGTGTAACAGTTAGGCCTAGTTCCCATGCTCGAATCTGACTGGACGAGAGGCTTTCTAAGAGTGCTGATATTTCCCAATAGTATCCAGCATCAGCACTGCTTGCCTCTACGCATTCTAGACTGGCTGTCAGTCAGTGAGTGCAGTTTACATTGGCAACACACTTTGAGTGATTAAAACCATTCATTCAACTGCGTGTTCAAAAAACGCTGATTCATTCATTAATTAAATTAAATAAGGTGTTGCAAATTTGCAATTGCTTTTTCTATGGGTGTATTCACACCAGGAAAGTCCGCTAGTTCACTTGCTTTGATCCCGACCAAATACAATATAGATTTTTTTTTGTTTGGTGTGGTTCGCTTTCACACTGCCCTTTTTGCAAGTGAACCAAAATTTGTAAACAAAACCACACGTGTGGTAAGTCTCCATTCATTGGACAGAAATTCTCAAGCAGGGAAAAGCAGGAAGTGCAAATCCCCTCTCCTTTATCCGTTCGCTGAACTTGCTGAACACATCAGCATTTTTATGCGTACCGGATCGAGACCACCTCTTCAGCTGGGTCTCGGTGTGGTTGTTTGGTCCGCACCAGAGTGTGATTGCTGTATTCACACCCATGCCCAAAAGATCCGCACCAAGGGGGGGAAACGAACTTGAATTCGATTCAATCGAACCAAACAAGACAGGTGTGAACACACCCTAATTTCGCTTTCCTCGATCTTCAGACATGGCAAACTTATTTTTTTCATGAATATAGACAAAGACAGATGCAGGTAATCCACACGCTCAGTGGTTCTCTCTTTCACTCACTCAATGTCTGTTTAGGCTTGTTTAGTACACCTACTGTGCAGCCCTACAGCCCTACAGCCCTACTGTGCGCTTTCCTCTCAATAACAAAATAAACAACAAAAACGACAGAGGCATTTAAGAAAGCATCTGATGATTCTGATCATAGCAATGTGGATATTTGCACCAGCTCTGCAATTTACTGGCATCATTCTGACAAATTATGTCATTAAAATTACACTATTATGATAGTTTGGATATAGTATATTTGAGACTATAGACTACATACTAAGATCTGACTATGTGAGACTATTGTTTGAATTAATCCCTTTTCTTTCCATGACACATTGACATGACATTGCATGACAAGCATTCATTTCACATGTCATTTAAAAGAAGAGAGGTTCTCGGGTGCGTAATCATCACATCCTTTGGATTAGTAGTAGAGGCTTTCATAGACAACCTAGGAAGTCAGGGATGGTCTTGTTTTTTAAGTGTGTTACAAGCCGTTCACTACAGAGCCCCTAGATGGACGTCAGCAGACAACGTTAAAGCGCAGACATTACTCATGGATATCGGATATCTCCGCAGGTTGGATCGGGAAAATCCGATACGTGAATTACGCTGGTATCGGATCCCGATACCGATACTGGATCGGATCGTCCCCATCCCTAATTATGATAGTTTGGATATAGTATATTTGAGACTATAGACTACATACTAAGATCTGACTGTGAGACTATTGTTTGAATGAATCCCTTTTCTTTCCATGACACATTGACATGACATTGCATGACAAGCATTCATTTCACATGTCATTTAACAGAAGAGAGGTTCTCGGAAGAGTGCGTAATCATCACATCCTTTGGATTAGTAGTAGAGGCTTTCATAGACAACCTAGGAAGTCAGGGATGGTCTTGTTTTTTAAGTGTGTTACAAGCCGTTCACTACAGAGCCCCTAGATGGACGTGGTGGTGGATAAAAATGTGGAAGAAAAAAAAAATGTAAAAAAAAAATGTAAAAAAAAAATATCACATCTTTTGTGT
>FLSR01004866.1:5100298-5110343 GCA_900092035.1 Leuciscus waleckii | reverse complement strand
TTCAGACATGAGAACTAAGATTTCATGAAGCATCCCTAAGCAGAACTAAAAATAGAGGAAGGACACAAGTCATCAATCCCATCAGTTCCTAAACAAAACACAACATCTTCCCCAATTTCAGGATAAAAGAATGGAGAGAGAAATTACAGGATATGTATATTACATCAGACAGACATTGAACTTGTGGACTAATGTGGAAAATGAAATTCAATTTGAAACTTACAGGCACCCGTACAGCCTTAATATCAAAGACAAATTTCAAAGTGGTCGTTATAATCTCGCATACGAGTGTCCCCGACGCTTTACGACAGAAAACATGTTAAAGTTGGATTTATTGATGGAGCTCTTGAGTCTAAAGGCCTAACGGGGCTGGCAGCTCCACACTTCCGATATGAATCATTGCATAACTTTTCAGACTTTCGTTGTCCCAGCATTTAGTTTTGATAAGCACTCCGACAATCGTAAAAGAGAGTTTCAGTGCAGTAAAGGGAATTCAGCTCACCTATTTACCTGCAACGCTTCACGCGGGTCTGCCCATTCTGCCCAGTGCAGTCTGCATGTAAACACTCTAGCGCGAGTCTAGGCGGATGTGCCGCAGAACAGCTGATCAAGCACGTGACTCCAGACGGGAAGCCTCAAGCCTGTGAGTGACTTTAGATATCACCGGTAAGAAATGTGCGCGATATTTTATCGTTTTTTTTTAAAGGAAAGTCAGAGACAACTCGTCTAATACAAGAGCTTTAGCTGCATTATGGAGACATTTTTCGTTATATCACCAAAAAGCCACCATATACCATAAATAAACACGTGACTTTCGAGGTATTTAGCACGTCCCATTTTACCTGCCATTAGTTTTTTTTTTTATTAATTTGATTAATCCCCTAAACGCACCCGTCCTCCTCACTCGTCAGACCATAACTCAATTCTTAATATAACTTAAACTTAAGAAAAAAAAGAGAAAGAAAATATATATATAGAGAGAGAGAGAGAGAGAGAGAGAGAGTAATATATGTTACTCCTATGTACTGGCTGAAGGAAGAGGGTTTTTTTTATTCTTTTTAGAATATTCCTCTAATTTTTAAACTTAAGGTTTCACTCTACTCTTTGTCAAAACTGTCAGATATTTATGAAAACATTTATGAAATTGGACAAAATCAAAGTTAGTGGGATTTTTTTGATATTTTCCTTTATTTTAAGTGGATCATGTTAGTATCTAGCAAAATAAAGTGTCTCTTGCATGTAATACAAGTGTGAAATGAAAAATAAAAAAAGGTTATTTTGTCAATACTGCAATATTTTTTGATTGTGGTGACAGTTCAATAGATGGAGTTTAGTTCAGTATATCCTGTATTCTCAATTCATTCCTGGTGAATGCAAGATTTGTATATTATTTGACACATTTCTTTTGTAGCAGATAGTGTTGACCCATGATATATGAGTGATATATGTGAGGAATGTGAGAAAATGGAAGCAGCAGGTGGTGAAAGTGTCTGATTAATTAAAAAGAAAAACTCAATTTAAGATGGTAAGAAAATGCTGAAGGCAACAGCATTGTCAGTTCTGATGCTAATTAGTATAAAAATTAAGTTATAATTGAGAATACCATCACAGTAAACATCCATATAAAGCCCATTTTCATTCTGGTTCTTGAATAAAATGGCTTTAAACATAATGAACAATAACACTACAGATTTATTGTAATTCATAGAGAGAGAATTATTCACTGTAATTCAAAGTGCTGTTTCTATTGTGTTTTGTTCTATTGACAATAATAAGTAATGTGCTGTTTGCTTCTAAACATATAATACATTATGGTTTCAGGGCAACAATCTTTTAAAAGACAACACTGCCTGGCTAAATATGCCACCATTAACACTGATTGACGTTGCCTGCCTGCAAAAATACAGTTGAGGATTTGAGCAGAAAACGAGACAGCCAATAAATAATGCTACTATAAAATTGCAAATCTTATTCATTTAGGGGTGTAAATACTTGCTAACAACAATTCAATTGCAATTCTTTCCTTAATTAGGCTAAGTGATACTTTATGAAAATGGTGTCTCAATTTGGTTTGAATATTATTGTCACTCAGCATCACATCAGCGTTTTTACACCCCTAATATTAATAGAACATTTATTTAGAAATAAGAACAGTGATATTTAATTTTTTCTGTCCTTGGCACGTCCATTGTGAAATCCTCAAAATTCCAACTCTATAGTTGGTTTTAGCAAAACACCTTGTGCATAAAGGCACAACCGTAAATAGGCTACATTTAAATTTTTATATTACCCGGTATTCATTGCTGTTTATTTGTTTAAATGGGATTTAATACACCACAGTTCAAAGGTTTGGGGTCAGTAAGGTCTTTTGTGAAATATTATTACAATTTAAAATAAGTGTTTTAATTTACTTTTAAAGCATTTATTTTTAATTTAAATATATTTTAAAATGTAATTTATTCCTTTAATGGCAAAGCTGAATTTTCAGGCTTTATTACTCCAGTTTTCAGTGCCACATGATCCTTCAGAAATCATTATAACATGCTCATTTGGTGCTCAAGAAAAATTTGTCTTATTATCAATGCTGAAAACTGTTGTGAGTTCAAAAGAGTAGCTTTTTGCTTTTTTTTTTTCAAATGGAAACATTTTGTCACATTATACATTTCTTTAGTGTCCCTTTTGAGCTATTTAATGTGTCCTCAAACAAAATGACCCCAAACTTTTTAACTGTAGAGTATATATTTTTAGGAGTTTATGAATTGGCAGTAGGCGGGGCTATCATCATGCTCCTCCTTACAAGGAAGCTCCTCCTCTTCTTTAATAGTAATGATAAAACGAGTTTGTGTGGATGCATTCTGTTCCACCAAATCAATGTCTTGTTTCCCTGTCATCATGTTTGCAGTTGTCTTCTCATCTTTTTCCATTGCTTCCCTGCATTCATCCTCTGCCTCCATGTAATCATCTTCACTTTCCCCAATCACTCTTTCTCTGCTGTTGTCCTGTTCTTCCTGTCTGAGCCAGTTGTGACCATTGAAAAAGCTGAGAACAGCCTCTTTGGCTACACCCAGTTGAGCAGATAGTGTATGAATGGCCTCTTGATCTGGATGTAGTCCCACTTCCTGAATGAAACTCTGCAAGATTGCATGGGCTTCTGGTGGTAAAGACCTGCCGCCAAGATTTGGGCCCATGTGAGAGTCTCTAGGACCTCCAGTGATAAGATGGTGCTGGAGGAAGGGTTGATGGTGCTGAGGTGGAATTGTATGTAGTTGTTGGTGCTGCTTTAGAGTCACCACATGCTGTGGTATCACCTTTATAAAATAAATATAGAAAAGGTAAATAATTATGAGAGTGAACACAATTTTTTACAAAAAGTGGCTAATTTGATATATCATGGCTTATATAGATGAAATTAAACTATACATGTATAGTCAGCAGTTGGATATTCATAATGTACTATAATAGTTTGTGTGTGAGCTCTCACTTGCAGTTGTTCAGTCAGTGGTCTTGTGTGTTTTTCTGAGTAGAATGTCTGCCCAGTATTGCTCTCTTGGTCATATATAATATCTCGCTCTGATTGGTTGAGATTTAGAAACTGGCGTATCAAAGACAGATTTTCCCACAGTGTACGATTCTGAGGAGAAGGCTCCTCCTTCCAGCGCAGGAGCTCACACAGCCAACCCTAACACAGAAACAAAAACAGTGGGGTTCAAACATCTCAGACAATGTTGAAAATCTGATTCAAAGTCTAATTTAATCCTGGTGATTCATGTAATGTTTTAGGATTTTTAACTATTTCAAATGCGAAAATATTTTGATGTAAAATGTGCTTTCTGTGGCATAAATATTTAAATATATAATAAATATTTATATGTAGGAGATAAATATTTAATTTTCAAGAAATATTTAAAGTTCTGCAGTATTTCTAGGTCAGTGGACAAATAAGCAAATTTGTGATGTTAACCGTATGAATGCCTTTGTTCAAACCGTAAGATTTTCAAATGATCTCACAAATTTTTATGCTGATAATTTAATTTGTAATGGGGAGAAAATGCTAAAGAAAAGCATCTTCACAAGCCTTTTAGACTTTTGGACCCGACTGTACATATTTTCTCATAAACTTGGGAGGGATACTAATTATTTGTATTACATTCAAGGTATATATACAATAGTGGCCAAACTAAATTGACATATTCACCCTTTATTCAAATATTATAAAAAATGTATTAAAGATTTTGTAAGCATATTGTATAGTTGTGCTTGGAGTCAATTGTTTTTGTGTGAGTGTGATAAAGCAATGATGAAGGCTGTCATACAAAGAAATTATGAACACCTGCAAACACAAGAGAGAACCAATTAATTATTAATAACTTCTGTTGTTGTCAGTTTATGCTTTTTCCTTTGAGCTTTTTGTTTTGCTATGCATTTTTTGCAAAGGAAAATAAAACCTGTAGCTTTGCCTTTTTGTCACATAAATACCCTGACCAAGTGTTTTGTTCTTCCCTCATATGTAAAATATTGAACAAATCTAAAATATTTTCCTCATATTTTGATGGTTTAATCAAACTTGTAGAGTCAATAAAAACAAATCCCCTCCGGACATCACTTTTGGCCACGACTGTATGTATATTAGTCCTTGCATTCATATAAATATTTAATGTACATTTAAATATGTTTCAAACGTATAGGCCCCATACCTTGAATGCAGTGCAAGTCGCTTTGGATAAAAGCATCTGCCAAATGTATAAATGTACTATCTTGTAAGGTATATGTTTTCTTTTTTCTCCTGTTTATTAGTATATTAGATTCCTTTAGTACACATGCACACACATGTCCTGACTCTTGGCTGCAGAGACTTTTGCGAACAGTGCCTGAGACACTTTGGCTCGTCTCATTTCCTGCTGTATTTCATCATAGATGCCGAAGTTGATTCCAGAATCATCGCATTCCACTTTCACTACAATCTCCTTGGAAACAGGTGAAAGTTTTGCCTGTAGTGAGAGATTTTTTTACAGACATTAACAAATGGCATTATTATTATTATTATTATTATTATTAATTTATCTGCATAAGATTTATCTGCACTGTCTATTGAGATAATAGCACATACTAATTTACATCTCTGGTCCACAATTCAATTTAAATGACAGTGAACCTGAATGGGCAGAGGTGAGCTGGTGTTGTAGGTGGTGCTGAGGTTACGCTCTCTTTCCTCCAGATAGATGGAGTCCCTCTGGCTCTGTGGCAGTTGCAGGAAGGCCTGCATGGCTCTAAGGTTAACTAAAAGAGACTGAGACGCGCACCGTGGGTCTTCTTCCTTGCGCAAGATCTCCGACAGCAGGCCCTGTTGCAAAATACAATTTACATTTAATTATTTAGCAGATGCTTTTATCCAACAAAAGCAATCAATCCAATAATAGGGCAACAATATTCAAGTGCTGTGACAAGTCCCAGTTAGTCTAACACAGTACACTTAGCAAGGTGGTTGTTTTTTTACAGGGACATACACTTTATTAAGTGCACAGTTATATAACATTTAAGAGGTATGTACACACACAACTAAAAATTATATGATAAAAATTATACTAGAAACCTCTAATAAAAAGGGGAAAAAAAGAGTTAAGGCCCATTTACACCAAGGACGATAACTATAAGTGCTCCTTTTTAATTTTACTTGAGTAAAACCACAAAAGTACTTGATTTTTTAATGTACTTAAAAAGTAAAAAGTACTGATCATTGATAAACCATGTTTATTATTTAGCCAGCACTAGTCAGACTCATTAGTCAACATAGAAAGAAATATTTGTGCAGACTATATAATATGGTATATAATATTGATCTGCAAATAAGCTAATTTTTATTTTATCACCAACACTATAAAAACATTAAACTTCAATATACTAAAATATCAGTTTAACTTACTGATAATTGAAGTGTGCAAACAGGTAAAATAATAGTATTTTAAAAATACCAAAACAAAGTTTGTGTAAATGTGACATGCAAACACACTAGTTTTATATAATTTGTAACTGCTACAACAGCTGGGAAGATGCATGAATTAATTGGCGATTTTAGGGGAAAACAACGCCTACTCCGTACAGATGCCACACAAATGCCCACATTCAAAGATATCAGTTAGCTGGCCCTTTTACAGCAGATTTACTTCACAAATAATTTATTTAATTTCATTAACAATAATCAGCATTCAGTACTAAAATTCAGCGTCAGTAACCTACTTTCTGCACCATCATGCTGGCAATATCCTGGTTCTTGGCTCGTTTTGACTGGATCATTGAATCAGTCAGTTGTTGATTCAAGAACAGCTATTCGGGAATGAATCGTTCAGTGTGATTTGTCAACCAATTCAACAGGTTATTTGAAAACAATAAGCTCGTTCACACCGTTCTTGCATCTTAGGGGTGACGATTTCTTCAGCTCGAAATAATGAGGAACGATATGTTTTTATGAAATGTAGTAGAGTAAAAAGAACAATATTATGCTATAGAATGTAGTGCAGTAGAAATACACACATATATATATATATATATATATATATATATATATGAGTACAGTAACAAAGTTTAAAAAAATTTGGTTACTGTCAATCACTGAGCGCATGCTTATAATAAACAGAACGAAATTGTGCATTGGTGTGGATGCTAATATATTTATTGTCATAGTTATCTTTGTAGTCATCGTTCTTGGTGTAAATGAAACTTTACAATCTTACAAGACAGCACATTTACGCATTTGACTGACACTTTTTTTATCCAAAGCAACTTACATTGCATTCATGGTATGGTGTATGGCATTACATTTCATACGTATTTAAATGCAATAAATATTTATAAGAATTCAGGGAATGTAAGGACTAAATAAATGTATATAACTTGAATGCATATGAAATTCTATTATTTTACCTGAGTCCTGTTAATGGCCACTCGTGCAAACACCGCTTGGGAAACCCCCGCCCTCTTCAACTCCTCACGCACCCAATGGTAAATTTCAGGTGACACGTCGGTGACAGGTGAGGGACATTGAGTTACTGTAGGTGGGGACACATTGCATTTTGGAGGAGTCAGAAGTGGCGCAGGATGAGGCCCGTGTGTGTGAGGGTGTGTGAGAAATTGAGACATGGCATGCTGCTGTGAGAGGAGCTGAGCCATCACCAGACCAGGCATTCCAGCCTGCATCTGGACAACACCACGTGACTCCGCCCCACTGCCTTCCATTGGTTGCTGGTACATAGCGGGCTGGCTGGAAGATGAGGGTTGGTTGCAGTGCCTGTTCACGTCACCTGGGTAGAAGTGAAAATCTTTAGTGACTCAATATTAATTTTAAATCACTGGGGCCTTTTTAAAATTCACAGCCGAAATCAAGTGTAGCCATATCATATATGCAGGTATTTTAATTGACTGAACTACTGTTGAAAAGTTTGGGGTCAGTAAGATTTTTATGTGAAAGAAATTAATACTTTTATTCAGCAAGAACTCATTGAATCGATCAAAAGTGACAGTAAAGACATTTACATTGTTACAAAATTTCTATTTCAAATAAATGCTGTTTTTAAGCTCATTAAAGAATCCTATTAGAAAAATTATATGAACTGTGATAATAGGAAATATTTTTTGAGCACCAAATCATCATTTTAGAAGGATTTCTGAAGGATCATGTGACACTGATGACTGGAGTAATGGCTGCTTTGCCATCACGGGTGTAAATTGCATTATATTCATTAAAATAGAAAACAGTTATTTTAAATTGTAATATATATAATTAATATATAATTCACAAAATTACTGTTTTTAATCAGATAAATGCAGCATCTGTGATAAAAGAGAGACTTCTTTCAAATAATAATAATCACACCAACCCCTAACTTTTGAACGGTTATGATTTGTGAATAACAATTTGTAACACCTTTGTAATACCTACTGCATAAGCTAATGTTAACGAATTAAACCTTACTATAAATTCTTACCAAAATACAAAAACAAAACGACTACATCAAGAACGGAGAGCTATTAGTATGTGAATTAATGAGCTATGTTTAAAAACATACAGAAAGTTGCTACTCACCCATCATAGATTTTGCCCGCTTGTAGTGTTTGTACCACTGGCCGAACTCCTGACATCTCGCAGCAGAGATACTGGCGTAGTAAGTGCCGTTTACCACTGATGACATCATGCTCTTTCAAACAAAAATACAAGACAAGTCAATATCTGTTCATGTGCATGAAAAAAAAAATGACAGTCACAGAAATGTAGTAATTGGATATACTGAATTATGACAGTCACAGAAATGTCGTAATTGGATATACTGAATTAGGCCTTGAAGTGTGCTTTGGAACTGACTAAATGTGTCCAGAAAGGATGTGCTAAAGGTTTTTTTTCTCCTTGCTAAATAGATTTAATAGCTGGCTCTCAAACTAGGGATGGATCTTAATGGTAGGGTGTATTCTTCAATGCGCTTCTTTGATCATAGTTCTGCTCTTTAACCATGAGATATGAAGCAATTAACCCTGTTTTATTCTATAGCTACATGCAATTAACTGTGTTCAAGTTAGTATGCATGTTATATGGATGGTGTACAGCTAAATATTTACAGTTGCGCACCACTTTTGTTGTGAATGTGTACCTGAGATAATGGACACTCTTTAGCCAGTGTGCTCTGATTCATCTCTTTCAGCAGCTCCTTTAGTGCATTTCTGACAGTAGAATGAGTCCACTGCTCAGCAGGTAAGTCCTCTAATTTAGAAACACTAAGAGAGAGAGCGAGAGAGAGAGAGAACGTGCATGAGTCAGTGAGAAAAAAACAGTGTACTTCAATAATTAATTACACTGTGGGACATTAATCACAAATAATTATTATTTCACAAATAGCTATATTATCATCGTTTATCCTCAAAACTTTAATAACTATAATAACTTTTAATCATTTTGAAATTAGTTTTAATCTAAATTACCTGTGAAAAATGAATCATCATAAATCAGAACAGCTTTAATTCTCTAAAGTAGTTCATCATTCTGATAGGCCTGTTTGCTAAAGCCCAGAGAGAAACGTGACATTGAAAGTAAGTGTGTGTGAACGTTGTACCTGTGTAGTTTTATTCTTAAGGTGATTACATGGTAAAGGTCTTGTAGCATGTCTCCTACTGTTGCGTCAGAGGTGTCTGTCACAGTGGACAGAGCCACTGGGTTCCAATGGCCAACTTGAACCTGACCTAAAGCAGAGATTAATGTTATTACAATATATGACTACTATATGTGATCCGAATATAGTTCCTGACCCCCTAGTTCCTTTTCTTTATCTGGATTGTGGAGTTGTTGTTGTTGAGCTTTTTGATCTTGACCAAGTTCTCTCATTTACCATCAGCTTTCTGCACTTCTTTTTCTATTCTTCCTTTAACATCTTGTACCTCCTAACATTACATATTTTTCATTGCTTAATTTTTGTAACAAATAAGCAAATTATATATCATATTTATAAGCATAAGCATTAAAATAAATTATTTTTATTTTAAGAATAAGTTTTTCCACATAAGCCAAATATGTTATGTTAAAAAAGCATTCAGTACAGGTTAACTTGAGTTGTGTGAGATTTGACCACCTAAATATTTTTGCAATGTTAATGCATTTTATTTATTGTGTAATTTAATTGTGCAGCCTTTTTAATGTCTAAATTGTATTACAAGTAAGCTGCTGTTCAGTGGTTTTGGGGTCAGTAAGATATATATATATATATATATTATTTTCAGAAAGAAATTAATTTATTCAGCAAGGGTGCTTTAAATGGATCCAGCAAAGATGCATTAAATTGATGAAAAGAGATAGAAAAATTATTTTTTTCCCAATAATTTTCTATTCAAGATACAGTTCATTTGAATTTATCTTTTACTTAAAGCCAAGGGATGGTTCGGAGTAATTTCAGCCTAGGGTCCTTTGCACCATGACCTCGAGCCAAACACCCCCCCAGAAGCCTTTTCCCCTTGGTCAAACATTATTAAAGTTAGAGCTTATTTAGAGATATCAGCTGAATGGCTTATG
>FLSR01004866.1:5058440-5099719 GCA_900092035.1 Leuciscus waleckii | reverse complement strand
ACACACACACACACACACACATACATACATACATACATACATACATATATGTATATATATATATATATATATACACACACACATACATACACTGCGGAACAAAACCATTTTAAGCAAGGATAAGTGCCTATTAAACCACCCTGACCAGACTCGGAGACCCTCGGACAGGGTGGTCTGTTGACTGGTTCTTCTAGACAAGGGTTGGGTACTTTTTTGGCTGGTCAAGCTCCCAGCTAAACCAGCTTGGCCGAGCCGGTCGACCATATTAAAGCAACTACGACCAGTAAACCATCTCAGGCTGGTTATAGATGTTTTTGTTTAGCCGTGAAGCGCTGCTACAGGTGCTGCATACATTGCCCAACCTGTGACACAATGGTCTCGTCTTTTTTTCCCCTTCCTCTGCCATATAATTTAAGTCACTTATTTTACTTACTGCAGTACTGTTTTCCTGTGGTTTACAATCCTCCAGTCCGGTATCCGAACATGCCGACAGATCGAGCGCGCGTCCCAGGATCGCTCACTAACAAAAACACTGGCTCCAGAATCAACGCGCTGGTCCGGGGACAAGAGACTCGAGAGCGGGTTTATTTCATGAAGAAAGGTTTTTGTTTTAGTAAACGGGAAAATCCGACACATTGAAATAAATAAAATGAGGGTTACAACGAGGAAAACTGCTCGTATAATATAATGTGCAAACACAGATCCGTAATTAAATCTCTAGGCGGCCCCACAAAGCATTACCAATATGATGTCACCAAGTACGGACCAATCAGCTTCTAGCGGAAGTGCCTGCTCACAGAATACATGACTTTTAAAGTATGTCTATTAAAGTATGGCCATTTAAACATTTAATATTTTATGTCCTAAGCTTTGTTATTTATATAGTTTTGACTGATCAAAACTCTTATTTTCAGATATCTGTTCTACAAATGTAATACATTTCCGTTGGCTTACATCAGAAAGAAGAGAGCTGTCACAAAAATGCAGATGACAACACGTGACGTTCTATCCGGAGCTGGGAATTATGCGTTTTTATGGCTTAAAGATGAATGTAACTTTTATATAAGAACTGGGAATTTAATTTTAGATTCCAATAGTTATTTGTTCAATTATGTTGCATTACACTAAGAGTTTGGGGTCTGGAAAAATGTTAGGTTATTCTTTATTTGGTAACACTTTATTTTGCACTGTCCTTGTTACAAATGTACTTACCATAGTATTAACAGTAAATTATGCATAATTACATGCAAATAATCCTTAGCCAAATCCTAATCCTGCCCTAACCCTATAGTAAGTACATGTAGTTGCTTTATATTACTCAGTACTTAAATATATATTTATCCTGTAACAAAGACACCTTAAAATAAAGTGTAAACCTATAAGGTTAGGGTCTAGTGCAAAAATTGCATGAAATATATATATTTTTTTATTTATTTTTTTTTACTGTTTTTGTACATGTAACGTGTAACAAAGACACTGTAAAATAAAATTAAATGTTACTGATTGTTTTGAATAAAATGAATCCCCTTTAGGTCTAAAAGCTAATTTGCATCTGTGGTGCCTGCAAGAATGCTTTAAATAGATCGAAAGTGACCTTAAAGACATGTATAATGTTAAAAAGATATATAATACATTTTAAAAGATTTTAGATATTAAAAATAATAAAACGTATTTCATATATTAATATATAGTATTAGCTATTATATATTATTAATATATATTAAAAAATGAAGTTCTTTTGAACTTTTAGCAAAGAATACTGAAAAAAATTATCACGGTTTCATATTAAGCAGCACAACTGTTTTCAACATTGATAATAATAAGAAATGTTTCTTAAACACCAAATCAGCAAGTTTGAATGATTTCTGAAGCATCATGTGACACTGAAGACTGGAGTAATGATGTTAAAATTGAGTTTTGCAATCAAAGGAAGACAACAGTTGTAATAATATTTAATAATAATAGAATAATTACTGTTTTTGTTTTTTTTATCAAATAAATGCAGCCTTGGTGAGCATAAGAGATGAGAAAAAAGAGAAATAAATCTCACTGACCCCAAACTTTTGAATTGTAGTATACATATCTAACATTCTTTATGTGCCAATCCAGTATCTGACTATCCTAATATTTTGAGAGAAGTACACTTACAGTTTCACTATGATATATTATTACTATATAAAAATTGTCATATGTATAAAAGCTGTGAGTATGAGTGAGAGGCAATACAATGATTGTTTCAGTTGACAAAAAGATGTTAATCAGCCTCATCAAGTGATCTCTGTGATTAATGCTTGTTTGCACCTGTACACATGACAGTCACTCTATGTGGCAATCATTCTTTTCCATAAGCTTAATCATGATAAACGGAGCTTCATTTGTGTCTTTATTTGCATGAGCCTGCATACAACCATGAAATACATTCAATACATATGATTATATCACAATAAACACTTTATTTTCATATAAAAGCATGATTTACAAGGGCTTTTTCCACAACTGTGTTAAGCATGCATCAGCTCCAGTGGCTACTCATATATCAAAGATTACACCACAGCAGTAAAGATGATAATATTACATAATGATATAAGAAAATTCGTAATTCGTAATTTTACTGTAAATTGCTATTTATTGAATGGATTTTTGTTTGCAGCACTGCAATTGTAAAAGGCACAAATGCGGTATTGTGACCGTATGAACTGTAGAGGGCGGCATAGCCTGCTGTGTGTAATAGGCTACTTTTAACAAAGAATCGTCATATTCAGTTCTTTTGACCCATGCAAAGAAAATGATAACCTCTCATTTCTTTTTGGTCAGCTTTTCGTTCAGCTGTTTTGAGTACTATTATATTTACAGTAACCCACTGTTTAATACAGTAGGCCTAATATCCAAGTGTATTATGGCAAGACACCCTGGATGAATAAGGTAAAAAAAAAATAAATGAAAGATATCACCATACTTAACCAGTTGATTGATTACATTAAGAATTGCAGGTTTTCTGAAATGTTATGTTTCAATATGCAAATGAGGCATTATCTAATTAAATATGTGCATACATTTCTAGAACAGAAATCTGAACATTGGATAAAGCTAGGTTCTAAAGGGTTTTATGTTGTTGACATATTGCATTTAAAGGTTCTTATAAATCAGAAAATACTGTCAACAGGACTGTTTTTAGGATAAAATGTTATATCAGTGTGGATGATATATGAACAAACCCCTTGGTAAAAACCTTCAGAGTACTGATAGGAATAAAATTGGTGCATGTAAAGCTGCTGAGGTGGAGAGGTCTGAGTCAGTGCTGGAGATTTAAAAAACAAAAAAACTAATTTTGAGAACATAATCTTCACTAGCCTATGCATTGTAATTTAACTCTACAGATTCAGAGAAAGTATATTAAGATAAAAACTTAAGTGTGTATTTGGGATATTTTCTTTTGAATAGTCTGGGGGGGAAAAAGATGTTATGAATTTTATGATGTGAAAATAGCCAAAAATCTTAGCCTCTTAACACATTTTGGTTGTAAAGGCTATATCATTCTCGTAGGTTACTACATCAGCATGACTACAGCATGACATATTAACAACAACTATGTAGTCCTTTGCTTAATATATTGTACATTTGGATGTTGGTGGTGGTCAGATATCCAACTTTTGTGGGGTTCCAGGACTTGCTTAAACTGTAAATGCTGTATGCCGCCCACTGAGAGCAGCTGTGTTATTAACGTGATGTGAAATAAACCGTGCTCAACTCTGACTGAACTAGGCCATAATATGAGAATGATTAATTGCCTTTATGTTAACAATGCACAAATTTGTGTATGGGTATGTCTATGTAGGTTAGGCCTACTAACATTTAATACTTTTTTCTGAATATTGAACATTTTAGGTATTTATTTTTCTCCTACTGTTATGGATGACTGTCCCTTTCAAAAAAATATTCGACCTCCTCATCTGAGCTGTCTCAGCGGTCTGACACCGATCGTCAATCAATCTCAAAATATTTGAGATGACCAATCAAATAAAGTAGGTGGGCTTTATTGACAGAAGCTGCTGAGCGCGAATTCCAGCGGGACCTTCAGTTAACGGGCATAAGTGTGAGTTAATATGTAAGTAGCTAAACTAAACGTTACAACCCTTTTAAAATAATTATCAGGAGTACAAACTTTTGTCTAATTTCGCCATTTTGAATTGAAAATAGGCCTATATAATTTACGTGTTTCAGCCTAATGTAATAATTAGTAGCCTAGGCTAACTAATGTGAGGGAAGAAACATTAACGAAGCCGTTAGCCTTAAGATAACGAATGTGCACATGAATTTAATAAACTTAGGCTACCTCGCTTTCCCTTTTCTTCAGTAAATTAACTTGTCTAAGAAAATGATTGGTAAAACATAAATAGGCCTATCAGTTGACCCTATGTTCACTTTCTTCACAGACAGACGGAATTGAAAAGACTATCAGTCAGCTTTATGAGGGGAAGAGACAGCGCGAGATAAGGAGACTGATGGAGATGAGGAAAGAGCAGGTATTGACAAATAATATACTGCCAGTGCCAACTGACATGGGTTTAAAGCTATTATTATGCTTCTTTTCTTTCTTTTTTTTTTTTTTTTTAATCACTTATGTGTGAAAAATCCCGTCAGTAATGTCCTTAAAACGTCTTAGTTAAAAAATGCACATGTAGATCTCGGGGGAGCTGCTCCCAAGTTACCCCCCTAACTAGCTCACATTTGGGACTTATGTGATTATAAAACCCTGCATACGACCCTGATTCGCGACCCACAATGGCTTCAATCTCCAATCCCACGCGCCATTTGTGTAGACTGATCGCGTGCCATTTACCTGAATCGCACCTGCGGGCGTCACTCCCAGTGACACGGGCGCGCGCATCCTCCGTCCTGCTCGCGCGCTCGTGAGGGAGCGGGATCCTTCTTGCTGAAAGCTCAGTTTCACCGGTGTGCTTCAAACTGTGTCTACCTTTGTCTCTGACAACGCCGCGTCAGTTTGATGGGGAATTCGATATCAGGGCGGGAAAATGCCTGTTATGAAGGGATTGCTCGCGCCGCAGAACACATTTTTGGATCTATAGCGACGCGTTTTGACGGCACACGTGAGTTATTGCGATGGCATTTTACTTGTTTGTGGTCAAAAACTATTTTGGGGTTCTAATGAAACGATTTTTTTTCTTGAGCAGGACATAAAGTATTTTGTTTGATTGTTAAAGTAGACAAATGTTTGTCAGAACAAGTACACTATGAAAAGGTAGGCTACAGCATTTACTTTTAAATTAAATTACGTTTACATATTAAAAGCAGTATGATTAATTATACAAATAGGTTTAGAAATGAGCATGTAGAATATATATTTTTCTTTTGACTGCTTGTTGTGATTTTGAAATGCTTAATATTTTGTTATTCCTTTACCTTCAATAAACATTTGATTAAAAGAAAAAGAAATGAGCATGTAGGATTAGCTTCTTTAAGTTGAATCAAACAAAATGAGTATGCAAATAGATTATGAAAAAATCAAGCATAACTCTTTTGGAATAAAAAAACACAGTGCTTATACTAGTACTAAATAAGAACTTTTGATTTGTAACTCAACTTTAAAAGAGCTATGTTTGTTTGTTCTTTCTGTTTACATGGTTTTAAATGTATTTAATGTACTAAATTTCGTATGCTATGAGAAAGGTACTTGTACTACTGTCAACATCACATGAATACTAAAGAAACACTCAAAGTAGAGGATGACTGAACTCATCTCGACATCATATTTTATATATATATATATATAAAATATGTTGAGATGAGTTCAATCATTAATTGAACTGACAGCACTAATATATATATATATATATATATATATTAGTGCTGTCAGTATTAAAAAATTACATTAATGACAGACAGCAGCAGGTTTATTAGGCTGCTGTCACTTTAAGACCTGACGCACATGACTCGGATCTGACTGATATTTTCTCACAACGCTGTATTCATTTAACACTTTTTAACTAATTTAAGAGTGTGCTCACGGGGATACTCGACAAAACAGGAATTTTGAAATAATTTTGTGTGTTTTTATCTGTTCAAGCGCAAATGCGGCGTTGTCTTAAGCGGCATTATGTAAGTGCGTTTCGGGTGTTTGTTCACAGAGAGCAGCTTCACAGACAGCGTGCCAGTAAAGACTTGAGTTCTGTTTTTGCGTCGTATCACGCTTAAATAGTTTAATAGAACTTGAATGAATGATAGTATGATCATATACTGTAGAGCAGCCAAAGGTTGACAGGAAAAAAAAAACAAATGCTGCATTAATTGCGTTAAATACTTTAACTAAATAAATACGTTCATTTTGACATTTTAACTTGTTAAGCTGAAAAAATGTAATTACAAAATTAACACGTTCATTTTGACAGGCCTAAAATGTCAAAATGAACGTATTATTTAGTTTAAGTATTTAAAGCTACAATATGTAATTTTTTTCGCTGCTAGGGTCGCTAACCTCTTACAATAACAAAGGCGTAGGTTGATGACGCATAAGCGGAATTATGGAACTTGTCGTCATGCTGATGGATCAAATAATGTTTATGGATGAGTGAAAACATTCATGTGGTAATCAACTGTGGTATAAAGCAGGGCACGATTGCTAATGAGAGACAGATACCAGTGTCACACACGAGTCCCGCGGATATAAAGAAATAAGGACATTTCATTTTACCGAACGCAAGTGCTGAATTACTACTCACACAGGTCAGTTTATTTGACGAATTAAACTTGTGAGGTAACGCAGTGCTGTTTCACTTGGTCTAACATTACACTATCACTAAACTGCATTTGAGTGTGTTGAAAGTTATAATGTTATTCTATGTGTTAGTTTGTTGGCTGTATGAGACTAGCAGTAAGCTAGATCAACATTATAATAACACACTGATCATATTCTAACATTTCATCATGTTGTTGAGCTATATAACATTGATTTGTTTTATGTAAATTTGCTCAGCTGTCTAATAAAGTACATGCAAGATCGGCGTCTCTGTCAAGTCGAAGTTAGTCGGGGACGTGAAGCTCTCGGCATTTCGAAAACGCCACGCCGATATTGATCCTCGTTTTATTTCTCCCTTTGTCCAAAAGTCTGCTTGCCATGGTCCATAATATTTGAACGAAACAACAACAGCGTGTGGTAGACGTAACGCAGTTGTCCATGTCTGTCGCCATGGTTACTATGGCAGTACAAGCGGAAACCAGGAATAACGCGGATATTACGTCATTGACAGGCGACAGTGACCAGGGACGAGCCATTATTTCAAACTGGAATTTCTCTGAAATGAAAAATCTTTGGGAATTTTGGGATATTGTAAGTGCACAACTGCAGGACATATATCACACTGTGCAAGTGATTTTTGGATATTTTGTTACAAAATAGAGATGCACCGATTACAATTTTCTAGGCCGATTTCCGATTTTCATTGAGTTTGACCTGCCGATACCGATTTTAGCCGATTCCTATTTCATATTTCTAACCACTTTACAGCAGACACAAATATTTATTTTCTATCTTTTCTTTAAAGAACATTTAACATTTTGCATTTTTAACAGATAATCGCTATAAAATAAAACTATATAAATTACTCCTGGTGTGTGAAATTCACACTCATCCAAAGTGCAGTGTTATGGAAGAACCATTTCCTTCTTTTCACATCCAATATTTAACAAAAAAAAAGTGATATATTTAGCAACCTAAACTTCTGAATGAAACTGCTGTACCGTACATCCGCCTTGGCCGTACAGCAGAAACTGAATAATAAAAACAAGTTTAAATGGGAAAAATTTCTATAAATATTTTTTAGTCTTCATTTTCTTTTCTGACATAGCCTACTCCAGTTCTTGTTAAAACACACTAGACACGCAAATTCTGTGCATTTTGGGCACTTTTTGTGTGAAATCATATTTATTTTGTCCATCAAACGTGTGCATTCACTTGAAACTTTTGCAATTGAGCGTGAGCAACGCCGCAAAAATAGACTCGGCGCCGAAACCCACGCTTAACTGCTGCTCACGCTACGCTCCTGCTAGACGCTCACACGCTGCTCATGCTCCCGGTATGAATTCACTCATTGATTAACATGCACGTCAGAAAAAATACGCGCTGCTCACGCGTGGGGTATGAAACGGCCGTAATTCACAAGGTTTCCTACATGTGCGTTCCGTGTGCACGTGTGATGCTGATGTTGCGCGATGTTAATCATGCGGCTTCCGAGTGCATTTGACCGGCATAAAATCGGCATATGTCAGACTGACCGGCCAGTCGCCGGTCAATCAGTGCATCTCTATTACAAAAATCGTACATATTGTACCTTTAATGCAATTAATGCAGCATCTATTTTTTTTCCTGTTAACCTTTGTCTGTGCTCCATCCACAAGTGTGTTTTGTTGAAAGTTTTTGCACTGAAAGCAAAACTGCTCTCAAACTGAGCTTCTGCTCACTCGCACCATGGACAGCGTATGAGGGTAACCCTGGCTAGATCAGTCAAGCATTGCGCTGCTTTGATGCTTAGATCAGTGGTTCTCAGTCCAATCAGCCGCCCAGGACTGCACATTTTATTTGACACCCATGTCAGGTCTTCGAGGTAGCCTACTGATGAGTTGATGAGTTGAATCAGGTTTGTTAGATAAGGAAGACCTCCAAAATGTGCACACCCACTGACTTAGATGGCAATGCATCACTTGGCTGTCCTAATGTTATTTTATTTTTATATAGAGCTCAAGTAGGGTTGGTAGAGATAACAATCGGAGGGCTGTTTAATTAAAGTTTAGACCAGATCATGCACGAAAAAAGATGCGCTTAACGTCCTGATGAAATCCCTTGCGTGGCCCCAGGTAACGACCAACATTGATCAAATATAATTGGTCGACCACAGAGCAGTCAGGCGGTGTTTCATCTCAAGGTGTATTGTGCGTTGTAAAAATGAGTCTGCTTGCTTGAGATCTGGCTTTGTTTTGTGCGATAACAGTTTACAGCTTTCACAGAACAAATCCTATCAGCTTTTATCATTTTGTTTTGGTGTACTAACAGAAAAAAACTTGTACCATCCTGCCTTATCACTACATTCAGGTAACTTGTTTTCCCCCATCAAGGTCTAAGGTTTGAGAAATGAGGATCGAGAATGTTTTATTTTAGCACTAGGAGAGAAAGAGCTCCCACCACAGGAATCCTTCTCAAGGGACATGGTGTCCTCTGGGCTGCTGGGTCCATATATTACCAAACTGTGATGGCGTACACCCATGTGACTGGTTTGTCCTTCAGGGGAGACTACCTGTATGGCTGTCACACCTTGGGCTGCCGCAGGTAACGTGGCTGAGAATAGCACAAAAATGGCTGGAAATAGTGCCTGCCATATTGGAAGGAAAGTGACAACAATGACACAGGGGGGGATAATAGAGAACATTCCATTAGGCATCATCCACAGTGGCTTTCCAAAAATTATACATGTGGAGAGTATTACCTGGAGTTCTGTGTGTGTGTGTGTGTGTATATATATATAGAATAATAAAGAGAAACACAAATATTTTAGGAATCTGTCAAAAAGTTGTTTAAAACTAAAAATGTTATTGTCATTTATTAGGCAAATAACAAACTGAAACAACTAAATAGTCTTTATTCACACAAAAAACTGTTGGCTTGTGCCTACACCGTTCAGAAACTGAATGCCAGATCGGGCAAAAAATAAATAAAAAATCAAGCCCAACCCCTGCACGTTGTGTCTGAGTCAGGCCGACGGCATTAACTGTTATTATGAGCCGGAGCCCACCATTATTCAACATAATATCTGTGTGCGTGCAACAAGCAAAAAGTGCCTCTGTAATCCGGTGACACGTGTCCATTGATTTTTATTAATACAACTTTTCTGCAAAGATGGAAGTTGACGATCGCCATCTCTGTAGTGAACGCGCCTATAGAGAGAAATGCACATTACACAATCAGAGAGTGGCCTTTTTCTTTTCGTTTTGAATTGTTTCGTTTAAAGAAATTGACGATCGGCATCTCCGTAGTGAACGCTATAGAGAGAAATACACATCATGGATTACAGAGAGTAGGCTAGTCTATTTATTTTCGTTTTGAATGGTTTCGTTTACTGAAATTGACGATCACATCTCCGTATGAACGCGCCTAGAGAGAAATGCACATCGTGGATTACTTAGCCTAATCAGTGAGTAGCCGATTTCTTTCGTTTTGAATTGTTTCGTTTAAAGAAATTGACGATCGCCATCTCCGTATGAACGATATAGATATATACATATTCTCAGTTGAAATGAGTAGAGTTTTAACCACAGGGGGACTTTAAGATAAAGTATAACCAAAAGTCAGGCTTGAACAACACTTTTGAATGGACTTTTTTTTCATTTAACTGTCCCTTTAAAAATTGGGTTCAGGACTTTGAAAAATGAAACATTTTTGAGAAATAGCAAAAGTGATGCTTTCCTTAGCGAGCTCCACTAATTACAGCCTTTACCTCATAATTTTGTGCAACATCTGTGTTACATTAGAAAGCATGCTGACTTGTTATTGTCAAGAGAAGCTATGTAAGCTATTACTCCCCTCTGCAGCATCATGATGTGTGTGCTTGCTGCTATGCGTTAATATTCCATCAAGACGAAAGACTTCAAAATACTCTTTTCACGCAGGTACCTGTCATGACAGCATATGGCGGGTAATTACAGTAAAGCAGTCTGTGTGTGTACCAGTTTGCGTGCATTTGCAATTGTGTGTTACCCAAGGAAAGAGTAATTTAGAGTAATTTTGTCCTTTTAAAAGAACACTTCAAGTAGATGCTTCTGTTGGTAAAATCACGATGCGGAGGGTTAGACACCCAAGTCAGGTAATGGAGAAATTTCAGGCGGTTCACTCTTGCATGTAATGCATAATCACACTGCCAGTGAACTCAACACGTATCAGACACAAAATGAGGAAATTGGCATGTCTGCTGCATCTCTTCCAGTTGGGAACAGATCTGTCGGTTTGAAAGATGGTGAAAATGCAGCTCTAGACTGGGAGAACAATGCGGGTATGTTGTTTGAACTTGGGATAGAGATGTCAGTGTGCTGTGCTGTCTTCTGTTGTTCCCCAAACTTCACACAGAGCTGAAACTGAACTCTCAGTCATCATTAGGGAAGAGAGACAGGGACTAGAACCCTAAGAGGGAAAACATAAATGGCAGAGCAAAAGAAAGAATGCAGGGAAACAAAGAGAGAGAACATGGAGTATGGTCTTTTACCTTTGTGTTATATGACAACATTATTGGATGGAAACATTGGTTGAAACATGCAGGACACCATGAGGATGCACTCTGCAGTTTCAGCAGAGTTATCCACACGTGTCAGACCAGAATACAGATGGAACTCACTCTCTGAGAACAGTCTCTGAGAATGGAATTCCGGAATCGTGCCAGTCTAGACTTTCAGACCTTGCTATCTTCCTTTGTCTTATTAACATTCTGACAATACTTTTTTCGTGCTCCGGCACGAAGCATGAATTGAAACTTAATTTGAAGGACCCTGCTGAGACTGTGACAAAAGATTATGTAACCACAACAGATTAGCCAAATAAACAATTGAACCTATTAGATGCGATGTAGCGATTTCAAACTCTTCCTACAGAAGTGCAATTGCTGCTTCGTTTATTTCTGAAACGATTTTATCACCATGTGCAGATGGTTTTAAATTAGTGTGTTCAGTTTCTTGTCAGCTCTTATCATGCCAGTAGAGCTCAGCCTTGAGTATTTAAAGTAGTTGTTTTTACTGAGATTCGTGAGGCAGTTATACATAAAAACACACTTAATTGTCAATAAAGGAGAAGTCAAATATGTTTTCCTCTCTCTGTGCTCAAACCTGTTTTCAGATGTCAGCATAAGAAATTATACAAGATACATTATACATTGAACTTTTTCAAGGAAATAGGATTCAGAACAAGAAGATAGTCAAGATCTGCAAAGATTGAAAGCCTGCAAAATCAAGGCCATGCCAAAAACATACTTAATCATAAGCCTTCTATAGCTCAGAGTCTGAATATTTAATGGCTTGATGTATACTGTGCACTATACTGTATACACTGCCTGTTGTTGTTGTTGTTGTTTTGTTGTTGTTTACAAGAAGTTAAGGAGCAGTATGTGTAATGCATGAAATGTTTAGAAGTATTCATCACATTTCATTCAGTGGGAAATGTCCGGTTATTACCTTGGAAAAAAATGGTAATTTAGCCTTTTTTAAGTTCGTATAGAAGCCATTAAAGGGGTCATATAATGCCATTTTTGTACAAGTTATTATGATTCTTTAGGGTCTAAATGAAAAGTTTGTAACACTTTAATAAAAAATTCTCATTAGTATTGTAAGAAAACACTCATTTTACCTGGTCAAAAACAGCTCTGTTTTCAGCACGCCATTTAAGTGCAGGTGTCGTTAAATGATAATGAGCTTTGCTCACCCCGCCCCTCTGTTCTGTGCGGACACCGTTTGTAACCATAGACTGTAAAAAAATAGTTTGTAACACAATAACACAATAACCATAACGCGTTGTTCATTATAAACGTGGGATTATGAATTATATTGAGAACGTCGTACATAGAAAACATGCCGTAATGTACCCTGAGTGTAAACAGCCGCATTCATCGTGAAGCGTGCAAGCGATTTGCAAAGATTAATATAAATATTAATATAAAGGTTAATAAAACGTTACACTCACTTCTTCTTCTGGAGGTGCAGCAGGAACACGAATAGTTGGTACCGATCCTTTTTTCAGGAGCAGCTTCTTAGCAAAACCAGCTTTATACTGACCCTCGTTTGTAAAGCAGTCTGGTGTGTGAAATGATTCGCGCAAACATGAAAGCATTGACGTTGATCGTGGGGAATATTCCCTTCGAAAACAAAAAATAGGTCATAAAACTAATCCATATGAATTGAGCGGTTTAGTCCAAATGATAAACAGATTGAATTTAGGCTTTTATTCACATATAAACATTGATCAGCAAACATAAACAGAAGCTCATAAAAGTCAGTGGGGTCTAATGTTTTGGACCCTACTGACTTTCATTGTAATGACAAAAACCACTGAAATCCTCTTCAAAGTGTCTTTGTGTTCTGAAAGAGAAAGTCATTTGGAACAACATGAGGGTGAGTAAATTATGTTGGATCTTTCTTTTTTTGGGTTAACTGTCACTTTCTGTCATTATTTTTGCAATTCTGTTGTGTGCCTCTAATGACAACTTTAAATTACAACTTTAACTTCTGATGTTAGAGATGTTTTGATTGATTCAGATGTAAAAAGGTGCAGCTAAGACTGTGTCCACGTCAAGTTTAGAACATTGCATTGTCTGATACAGTATTTCAACAGTGTGATCTGGCTGTATTCTGCTTAAAATGTAAGACTGCTTGCAATAGAAGGATCCAACATCTGTTCTGCCATTCGCTCTCCCAAACATTTCTCTCTTTCTCAACCGGTTCTCTCCATCCTTCCCTTCACTAATCATACTGCCTCTTTAAATAGCTCTCAGGTGTTCCTGTTTGGGACATAGGCTCACAAGATGGGGACAGAGGGAGGAAGTGTGTGTGTGTGTGTGTGTGTGTGTGTGTGTATTTTGTGTGTATATACAGCAATCTGGGGCAGATGAGAAATATGGACATTCCCCCCTCTCTCTCCTGCCTCACCACCTTTTTCCCCTCCATTTTTCCGCATGTTTTTCAGAATTGAAATGCAGTTTTTCGCATAAACACACAGATACACACACCCTGTTTTTACAGCCTGGATTCAATCTGTCCAATTAAACATAAACTGACAGAGTAAACCACATGAGGTCTGGTATGGAAGTGAGGGAGTATAATAAGCTTTTTTTTGCATGTGCACATTGTCTGTGACTGCACACATGAAAACATGTGTGTGAGGATAGGAGAAGGACACATATTGGACAACAAACATATACATTGTGCGCATATATTTATATAAAACATGAATATGCTTAGATACACTCACACAAACACTCTGCTACAACTTGGATTGAACAAGTGGGTCTTTTCCGGCTGTTTTCATTCTGTTGGCCCAGAGGTTATGACCTGGGAGTGAGTAGATGGACAGTAAGATAGAGAGATTTCTCTTCTGGGATGTGCTGTCTGTAGATGTGGATCTGGAATGGCTAGTAGGCCCACTTTAGCATGCATCAATGTCAGTCATTGAAAAAATCCATAACTACTACCATTTTCAATCCCTATTTTTGTATTTTTTTGCTCTATTAATTCTATCATAATGCTTAATCTATGCCACATCAGTTGGGTGTACACAAGCCCCAAAAAAATGTAATCTAAATTTAAAAATTGTACAATTATATTTTTATGCTAAATGGCTGATAATCAATTAACAATATTATACGGATGGACTACTACTAATTTAGAATGCAATTTTTTTCATTTAGATATAATAGTGTACAGTATGTAAATATATTCCCTCCGAAATCTGCAATAGAAAAAGTAGACTGTTTGAATTGCTGACGCGCTAAATAATTCTGTATTATAAATTTTTAAGGCCAGACAAGTAGTTTGTTGAGGGTTGATTTTTAAAGAACTACACGCCTGCGCACATATTAAAACGCGGCTTGCTACGATAGTCGGTGTTACCGGTGTTACACGGTGTTCAGTCGCAACACCGGTTTCATTACTTGCCCACCGCGGCACCGCAAAAAAAAAAACATTTTAATTAATGCAGTTACGCAGTATTCGTGTTTTTCTGTCACCCGTTGACTAGCGTTGTATGATCACGCTCTTATTAATGTGAATGCTTTTAAACCATTCAAGCGCGACAAGACTAAAGAGACCGCGCTGTAAGTCCTGCCTATTACACACACACACGCGACCCACAGAAAAGACGAGCGTCAGTTTCGAGTTCTCTTTCGGGCTTGAACAAACCATAACACACAAATTATCCCAAAATGTCAATTTTGTACAGTGTCCTCATAAGAGCAGTCTTAAATGATTTAAAAAAAAGTCTTAAATGAACGTATTGAGATTTGTGAGAAAATGGAACGCGTGTCAGATCGCATCTCTGTCAGCAGCGGCTGGTCTTAAAGTGTCATTAATGTTAATCAAAGAACAAAGGTAAGAGAGTAAATTTAAATTTGGTCAGTCAAAGAAAATTAAACAATAAATAGGCCTACCATTTTTGTGGCTCTTTAATGTGTCGTGACAGATTGCCTCAGTTAAAGCCAATTTCAAATCCACCGATGTTAATCTACTAACTCTCCTGACTGCTTTAAATTGTCAGACAAAAATGGTGGATTTTGATTGGTCAGACTCAGATCGCATGTAAATCAAACTCCCTGCGAAGGATGAATTGATGCTAATTTAAAAGTGATAGTGAAGTGCACACTGCTGCACCAGCTTTTTAAAGCGATGTAAAAAATAATTACATCTTTTTGACCTATTATCTTTTTTTCTTTAGTGTGTTGCTGTTTGAGCATGAAAAAGGTCTACCAAGTTACAAAGCATAAAGTCAACTCCAAAGGGATTTGTCAAATGTCACAATATTTCTCATTTCAAAAATTCCCACCCTGGGCATTTTCAGAAAAGGACGAGGACTGGTTGAGTTACCAATCAAAGTTGACCAATCACAACAGTCTGGTCCAGCCAACTAATCAGAGCACATTGGGTTTTTCGAAAGGATACCCTAGTGAAATAATTGTACACTTAAGCACAATTTATTCGTATGTACTTCAGTATAACTAAATGTAGCCTATTTGTGCATGCTATAAATTGTTATACTTAAAGTCTGTTAAATTGGAACAATTCATTTTGTACTAAATGCATTTTAGTTGTCCAAAAGCAGTGCCGAAGTTCAATTAAAGTTGTATTAAATTTAGGCTACTTGTTTGTGCTAGAGGAACTATTCCAAGTATACTTAAGTACACTTTAAGTATCTACTCTTGTATTTAAGTTTTGAAATGCAGAATTCACTCAGAATAAACTTCAAATGTATTTCGGTGACATTACAATTGCAATTCAATTACACTGTAAGAGTGTTGAACATAAAGGGTTGATTATGATTTCACTTTTCTAACTTTAGTTAGTGTAATGTTGGTGTTTGAGCATAAACAACATCTGCAAAGTTACGACGCTCAAAGTTCAAAGCAAAGGGAGATTTTTTGCTTTAAAGAAATCGTTTTTTAAGGACTACAACAAACGGCTGGAAGGAACTACATGAGCTTCCTATCGGGTTAGTGACATCACCAACCCTAGAATTTACATAAACCCGCCCCTGGAACACAACAAAGGGGGTGAGTCCATGTTGAGAGGAGATGATAGGATTTGCTAACACACAAGCTGTTGATGCTCCGCCCCCTTTGCCAGGAGCAGCAGCTCATTTGCATTTAAAGGGACACACACAAAACGACACGTTTTTGCTCACCCTCAAAAGGGACAATTTTAACATGCTATATAAAATATCTGTGGGTATTTTGAGCTAAAACTTCACATACACACTCTGGGGACATCAGAGACTTATTTTACATCATACAAAAAGGGGCATTATACCACCCCTTTAAAATATTTATGCGAGCGCAACTGGCTTGAGAAATATGGGAATATCCCAAGGGAATGGGAGACTCCAATTGGTTTATTGCAGGTTATTCCCAAAACTCACCCATTACTCATTTAGATAATATATATTTATATATTTATATATTAATATATAGATTTATAAATAAATAGCCAAAGCTATAACACTTCTGTTTTCTTTGTAACAAAACAGACTGTTGTAAATGTAAATTTACTGATATAAATATTATAATTGAACTTTATTTGGAGTACTTCTTTATTGCACAATGCACATTTCTTAATATTAAGCCTAAATGTTTTTTAATATCAATATTAGTAAGGATAGTAAGATCTCTGTATAATATCAGTCTATAAATGCAAGATATAAAGTATACTTGCAATAGTTTCATTTTAGCACAATCAAATAAGTAGGCTATATCTTTAGTTGCACCTCAGCACTACTTCCGATTAACTAAAGTACATTAAGTACAAAATTAGTTGTGCCAATTTAGCATACTTAAAGTACAATTGCTGGGTATTTATATTAAGTTCATAAATATGTAAATGTATATGTAGTATACTTGGCATAAAATAAATGTATTTCGAATAGTATATTTATTTTTCACTTGGGGAGGCTTTATAGATACGTAAACTAAACAGAGCAGTACTGACAGACTCAAGAGAGGTGATGCAATAATGTAAAATATGTGAAAAAAATATGTTTTCGTTTTTTTATTTAAGCATGAAAACCTATTCTCAGTAGACGAAAAAACAAAATCAAGACTTTATAAAGTGGCTTTGTAAATGGGTCCTCCTTAAAGATAACACGTCCTTTAAGAAATCATGCTTTTAAAGCGTTAAATCTTTGCCATAATCTATTGTGATATGTTGTTCATCGAAAAGAATCCTATTGTCTAACTTGTGCCTGTCAGCCAACAGCACTTATGTATTGTTACTCTTTTTTATTTTATTCTCCCCGTCAGTATTCTTTCACCTTTTTCTTTGCTCTCTCTTTCTGTTCTCTCAGCATCGTTCTTTTCCCTGCCCTGTAAATATTTCTTTTTTTCCTGTTACTTCTCTCTCATCATCTTTTTTCTCATATCTCTCTGGGTCTGACCTCCAACACGTACACTGTTATAAATGAGAGCCTAACTTTACTTTTGCTTATGTGAGCAGAACAATGCTCAGTAAAGTCGTTCAGCACCGTTCAAATGTCTGTTGTCTCGCCACATGCACGCTTCTCATAAATGTCAGCATTTAATAATGCTCATGTGCGTTAGTCTGGGGATTCAGAGATGAGGCTCACGAGCTGTCCTTCGAGAAACGTTTACAAGGCAGTGTTGCTGTATTCATTTATGATGCGTGGATGCTATTAATCTGTTTTGACACAATGACAGGGTAAAACAATAAAACAAGTCAAAATAATTTTTTTTTTTTATCCAGGCAGGAAATTGGTTATGCAATGAAATAGAAAGCTTCAACGGCTCTACATGTGAAAGGCATTGTTTTGTTTTTGTCTAAGATGCATGCAAGGTCATGTGAGTTTTGGGCATGTTAGTATTCTCACACACACAAAAAATGGTTTTAAGCCAGTTATTTAGATCTTGTACTGTAGTGTGTCAGTAGGAAATATCAGATTACATTTCCAAACATTCCTGCCATTAATTGTAATAATCCAGTGAGATTTTTGTATGCACAAGGAGTCTGACAACAGCCGGTATGCTCCACACAGAGATCTGATCTCACCACCATCAAGTCTGTCTTTGTTTACAAGAAACTGAGACAGACTAAATCCAGAAGAACTTTGGCAACGTCTCCAAGACGCTTGAAGAAACTAATCTGCAAAGCTACCTGAAAAACTATGTGCCAGTGTACCGAGGACAAAAGCTGTTTTAAACGCAAAGGGTTGTCACACCAAATATTATTTGATTTAGTTAATAGAAGTTAAAGGGGCTATAGTAGTTTTCAGTGGCAGTGATGTTTCAGATTGCAACCAATACGTTTACAAGCGAGTGAGCGAGCACTCTGGGTACAGGCCAGACTGAGACGCAACACACCGGAGAAAGCATCACACAACATGCTGGAAACTCAGGTAAACTCCCACTGCAACGTTACAATAATAGGCTACTTTTATCAGCTTGACGTTGAACTAATGCTCCATGCTCGTACTATGATAACATTACATTGACTGCATTTAGCCTATGTAATGTGGTGTTACATAGGTACATTTACGGTAAGATAACGAAAACGGTTAGTGCAACGCTACAATAATAGGCTGATTTTATCAGCTTGATGATGAACTAATGCTCCATGCTCGTACCATGATAACGTTACATTGACTGCATTTAGCCTATGTAATGTGGTGTTACATAGGTACATTTACAGTAAGATAACGAAAACGGTTAGTGCAACGTTACAATAATAGGCTACTTTTATCAGCTTGACGTTGAACTAATGCTCCATGCTCGTACCATGATAACATTACATTGACTGCATTTAGCCTATGTATGTGGTGTTACATAGGTACATTTACGGTAAGATAAGAAAACGGTTAGTGAACTACACTGAACAATTTCAGTATAACAGTAAGACCGTAGTAAGTAACATTACTGTACTGAATGTGTCTGGAATTGTGTAGTATAAACAATATAATAGTAGTGGGATGACAAACTTTAGACAGGAGATTTAGTACATAAAATAAAAGTAACATTCTGAAGCACTTACTTTGTGTTATCCTGGAACAGTCTTTTGTATTGATTTCATGTCTCATATATGTTGTAATTTACCTTGCTATTTCATTACAGTTTACCATTATTTATTTGATGTAGTTGGGCCCTGGCTTGATGTGTTTGTACTGTTATGATAGCTGGGAAAAAAAACTAAAGCGCGAAATTAAAATATGTTTTACATGCTTTGTAGTAATGTTAGCTTACCTGTCCAATAGGATGAAAGCCAACTCCGGGTCTGTTTTTATACCCAAAACAAAGCGATGGTTTCTCCATGTTTCAGAAGCCCTGCCGATGTTGATCGGTGTTTTCGTCCGAAGTTGATCCGATTCGCGTTTGGCCTGATGAGCTTCAGCAGATAAAACAGCAGATAAAGTTTTTTATCATTATGTGGAGTTTGTGTTGGAGTCTGTGTTATGCTGGGAGCAGGTCGTTTCTTAGTGTTAGCAGACCCCATGTCATAAGTTGCAGTGTCGTCGCTGTTGAGTGCAAAGTCAGTAGACGAGGCGAGAGGCTCGGGAGCGCGCATGCAGGTCTCAGTCACGTCACGACCCGTAAATCCGACCCGGAGCATTCACATAGAAATAGGAATACTTGCTTAGTATTAGAGGTAATAGCAAAACCCGCCAAGTGTATCATTTTAATGTGAGATTACAACCCCTTCACACACAGGCAAGAAAAAAAGGATTCATTTTAGTAGAAAAACTACACATAGCCCCTTTAATTGATAAATAAAATCTATTTATGACATTATTTTTGAAAGCCTCCTCACTTTAGAGCATTTTTACACAAGTGCCTAAAACTTTCAGAGTACTGTAACTTTGCAGGTCGGTTTCTTAAGCGTCTTGGAGACGTTGCCACATTTGTTTTGGATTTAGTCTGTCTCAGTTTCTTGTAATCACAGACAGACTCGATGGTGGTGAGATCAGATCTCAGTGTGGAGCATACCGGCTGTTGTCAGACTCCTTGTGCATATAAAGATCTCACTGGATTATTACAATTAATGGCAAAATTTATGAAATGAAATGTTTTCTACTGACACACTACAGCAAAATATTTAAATTACTGTCTTTAAACCATTTTTTGGGGGGTGAAAATACTAACGTGCATTAGACTTTTGCACAGTATTGGATACAATACAATGTACTATTCTTATTCAGCAAGGTTGCATTAAATTAATCAAAAGTGACAGTAAAGATTCAAATACATTTTTCTTTTGAACTTTATATTCATCAAAGAATCCTGAAAAAATTTATGATTTCCACATAAAAATAAAAATAAAATAAGCAGCGGAATGGTTTCCTATATTAATCATAATAAGAAATGTTTCTTGAGCGCCCGAACCAGCATTTTAATGATTTATGAAGGATCATGGACAGGACACTTTCTACAAAGGTCATTTGGGGGATGGAAATTACTTTCTTGTATATAATCCGAATCAATTTCAAGCATTCAGTTGTTTTTGCTCAGATGTTTTGACCAAGCTGCATCAACTTCAGTTCCACTTAAAAAGATTTTGACTTACAGGTTCTGGATCAAGAGATCAAGAGTTGAAATAGAAAGAAACAGGAGGTGAAAACTGTTTCAGTGAACATAGCAGGACATCTTTTAACCTGTTTTGTCCCCTTTGCAGTTAATTAGAAATTTGTGCCAACATGGCCTCTGGTAAAATATCATACTAAAATCTTATGGGAGCATCTAGTTAAAGTTAACTAGAATAACTTTAAACGAATAAAACTGAAAACTAAAAACGAATAACTGGTCACAATAAACATTAGTAGACTAATATTTTTGCTTGATGTTTGTGTTTGGAACAGACAGCAACTCATCCTGGCCAATGCACAAGTGTCCAAAGGCTTCCGATTGTGTACTGCTCGGATGGATTCTGTGAGCTCACTGGATTTGCCCGAACCGATGTCATGCAGCAGAGCTGCGCATGCAAGTTTCTGTATGGGCCGGAGACCAACGAGAACATCATTCTTCACGTGGACTCTGCGCTTGAGGAACGGAGCGAGCTCAAGGAGGAGATAATGTTCTACAAAAAGACTGGTGAGAAAAAAAAACGTTAGATTATGCATTTAGCTGTTAGTGATTTAGCAATATTTGCAGTATTTCTTCATAACTGTAAAACTTAGAAGCAGTTCCACTGTGAAAGTAGACCAGTAATAATACATGGAAGGTTAAACTGATCCATTACTAGTAATAGCACATGGAGGTATTACGGCACACCTTTAAAAAGTGAAATCTCTAGCCATTGTTAGAAGCAGATGGTTTTATTAGAGTTGGTTGGCCAAAAGCACCAGAGAGACTCTAAAGTCGGATTACAAAATAAAGTCCAGCAGGTGTGCAAGTTTATTTGTGGAATTTACGATGACATTGAGAAGAATATACTACTACACAATGCTGTCGACTTTACAAATGCAAATTCTAGGATTCATTTTTCTTAATATGGCATATCTCACTCCCTTCCACACTTTATTCTTCCATTCAAGGGGCACTAATGGTAAATTTAGAGCTTGGAGAATGGATGTATTTCTCCCTTCGCTCGATATACCACCATAGGTACTGTGTTTTTGAGCAGTACCTGTACACACCATGTTTCATGAATATGGTAATCATTCAGTACCATGGTATGCATCAAAGTACCATAGTATCTGCTGCACCATGACACCACCATGGTACTTTTCTGTAAGTGTTAAAAACAAAGGGTTTTTAAAAGTAATAATAATATTTTTAAATTATATTTATATAATATAATAATTTATAATAAATAAATAATATTAAATGTATACAAAAAAATATATTTATATTATGTTTTATTCCTCCTGCTCCATATATTATGTTGTATGTATTGTATCATATCATATATCATATGATTTATTGGCTAAGGTCTTAGATCTTTAAATGCTGCTGCTGGGTTTTAACCTCGCTGTACCTTTTTCCTTGTGCTCATTCTCCTCTCCCCCTTTGTTCTGTATTGAATGGAACATCTCCAGCGCACTTGTTCTAGAGAGCGTTATTATTTCATCCCCTTTTCTTCTCCATAATGGTGAGGCTTTTTCGTGAGGAAATGAGAGATTTGACAAAGACTTCTCCAGCTGTGAGCAATCAGACGGAATTCCCCTAGAGGCTTCCAGTAACAGCTACTGGTGAAGAGAGAAACACACACACACAACTAAGCATACATATAAATGTCCTGCCGCACACCCACACCGCTCAATACAGACAGACAAACAAGCATTCACACACACACCTACATGGGAATTGGGTACCATAATGGTGTTGCTCTTTTTGGATGTGCTGATCTTTTTTTGTTTCAGGTTTTTAACTCTTTAAATAGACTGGAAGTAATGTTTTGCCAAGTAAGCTAAAAATGTGCTTCCTGTGGTAACATTTAAATGAACTAGTTTTATTCAATTCGGAAAAACTATTTAAGGTCACTGTGAATTGCAACTTATTTTACTTCTATAATCTGACATATTCCCTTGTCCAGAATTAGGTGCAAGTTTGCTAAAACAATGCTCAAGTAGTTAATGGTTGACATTATCCGATAGCCAGAGTGGCATTGGAGACATTATTAGAGGTTCAGCAAGTTTTGATTTTGATTATGAAGACAATATTTTTTTCTTTGGAATAATGTGCACTGATGAACCCGTTCAAAATAACTCCAGGAATGTAAAAACAGTGTTTTGATGTCATATTGTCATGACTAAATCTACAACTGACTAATAGTTTACACCACTGAAGGTGATTTAAGGGTCAGATCAGGTAGCAGTAGCAGTTTTTACAGGTTGAATGCCCCCATAAACTTAATTTACATCATTAAGACTGTGTGTATGTGTGTGTGTTTATGTATTTTGCCTCACTCATTCTACTGCAGGTAGTGTGTTCTGGTGTCTGCGGATATTGTGCCTATCAAGAATGAGAAAGGAGATGTTGTCCTCTTCCTCGCCTCTTTTAAAGACGTCACCGACACGAAAGCCAAATCCATACTTGAGGAGAAGAAAGGTTAGTACATGATGATGGTGTATGTGTGTTTGCATGGATTTTTATTAAATCGTTTTAACTTTATTTTTCCTTATTTTTTTTTTTTAATTCCTTTTTATATATAGATTTTAATTGTTTTACTCATGTCCCAGACCCAGACTTTGAATCTTAAAATATAAAAATGTGTCATACAGATATTATTACTGTTACTATTAAACATTAATTATTATTCATAAAAAATGAGGAAAACCTAAACAAAGAGAGAAATAAACATAAATAATTGTATTATTTATTATGGAAAGTAATATAGAAATTTTGCACAAATTATGACTCTGACATGGTGTCAATTTCATCACAATCAACAATGTTTCACTTAAAGTTTTATCAATGTTTAGTGTACTTGGCTATCATGGAGACATCAGTGTACCAGTATAAAAAGGTATATGATGTGCGTAGAAAACAAAAATTAAGGTACATATTTGTCAATATTTTTTAATAAAAAAAAAAAAATCCAATTATGCAAAAACATTGTGAACATTTCCATTACCGAATCCTGTTAAATACAACCCACAATTTGAGTTGTGGTGGAAATGACTTTCAGAAATGACAGATTTCTTCTGTGTGTGTGTGTTTGTGTACTGTATATGTTTGAACATTGTTACTAGACAAATGTTTTAAGGATGTCCACAGGGTGAAACATGTCTATAGTGTAAGAAAAAACCTCACATGATCCTTTTTTGTGCTTGTCTTGTTAAGGTGAGTCATGATGACAAATATCTGTTTATTGTGTGATTGAGAACCGGGATCAGATTTTGGCCTCAAGCAGCAAAAGGAAACCATGTGGAGCAGGGAATCCCTGTGCAACTGTGTCTGTCCTTTTTTTTCTTTTCACATTTTCGCCTTTGTTCCTTTTCCTCCCTCTCTGTGTTTCTCGTACCTGTTCTGCCAGTAAATTGGGAGTTGATTTATTAGGATCTATAATAAGTGTTATGCCGCTGGACTCCCTGCTGACTAAAGCCTTTTATGGATGAGTTTCTGTCGCCCCTCTCCTTCTCCGGCCCTGCAGGCTGAAGTGATCTCTATCCCTCTCTAATAACCAGCTTCCCTGCTTTCTCTCTCTCTGTCTGTCTATCGCTCCATCCCTTCAGTCCTTCTACTCCTGCTTTGCTTTCCCGTGGTACCTTGTTCGGCAGGGTTGCAATGAGTGACATTTTTCCCCTGTTGCCCTCGGCAATTGAGACTGGCAGCCTGGCTGTCTGCTTGTTTCCTCAGCTGGCTGATTTAAAAATGCTACACGCTACACATTCATACACACATGCACACATACATTCATAGTCAGTATCCACAGAGACTCCACACATTTCATATGCTTTTGTCTCTGTCTCTACCGCTGTAACCATTGCACTACAATACTCCTGTTGGCACTTTTTCCTTGTTTCATTTTTATTTTTGCACAGTCGAAGCACATTCTTTATGTTGATTGTGAAAGATTGGAAAAGAAAATGAATGGAAAATGGAAGTTTGGATTCATTTGTATTTCCTCAAGTTTTTTCCAAAGAGAAATATTTGTGCTTTGATCTCACCAGCTACGTTTAACAGCTTTCAGTTGGTGTTGGTCTCAGGTTATAGTAATCCAGAGTGTTTTAATTTATTGTATTAATTTTATTTTATTCAGCAACTTAGCAGCAAAGTATTAGGTTTTTGGATTAAGGGTTGACTTGTTCAGGTTATAGACCTTATGTAGCCCCGCCCCTTTTCAGCGCTGCGCTCGTTGTCTTTTGACTTCCGGTCTGTATTTTCACAGCGATTTTGCGCGTTTAATAATGAACGGCTCGTTTTAAAATCTTCCCGGTCGACTGACATTTGTTTAGTCATCTGCTTTAAACATTACAGTCCTCATGATAACTTTCGTTAACTTTACATTAATAAGTCCACTTCAAAAGCTAATTACTCCTGACAGCAGCGCCATAGAAATATACAGAGCGACCGCAAAACGGAAGTTAAAAGACAATATTCTAAAGATGGCGGCGCCCTCGTTTCTCTGACGCATAAGGTCTATAGTAATGGATTTTGATTTTTGATTTTTTTTAGCCACTTGGCAGCCTAGTTTTTGTTTTTCAAATTAAGGGTCGAGTTGAATTTTATTTTATTTATAATATTTTTTTTATCAACAACTACTAGGAGGTTTGTATGGAAGCTTGTTTCCGCCACAGAATAAAACATTTTAAAAGATTTGCGAGTTTAAATCTCACAATTCTGACTTTATAACCGGCAATTGAGACTTTATATCACACAATTCTGACTTTGTATCACGCAATCCTGACTTTATAACTCGCAATTCTAAAAAGTCACAATTGCGAGATGTAAACGCAATTGTGAGAAAAAAAGTCTCAATTCAATTTTTTTTTTTTATTCTGTGGCGGAAACAAACTTCCATTGGTTTGGCTTTACAAAATAATCTAGACAGAAAGTGTTTCAGTTGAAAATACATCACCACAGGACACCGAGGAAACTGCATTTGTCAGACCATTTCAGGTAAACTTTCAGCTGTAGTCTAGGATGTCCCCTTGACAGACGGTTTTGATTCAAGACCTCAAAGACTAAATTAAATGAACCTACTGCAGTATTTAGCAGTCACTCGATCAGTTGAAACAGATGTTTTCAATGTGGAATGAAAACATTCTGATAGCAGAGCCCCACTTGTGGAAACCACTGGTGTAAAGCAGGTCACCAGCATAAAGGAAGTTATTCTTGTTTCACACCAGCTTTTGTGTAACAGCAGCATGAAGGGCAATAGAAGGAAAACGGGCCACTTTGAGTAAACCTGCACTCAATAAAAGTGGCAAGCACTATTTGCATGGAAGTATTGATAGTAAATCTCTGCTTTTCTTCACAAAATTACAAAAACATTCACAGAATGATAAGCTACATTTTCTTCCACCAATTTTTGCTGGTACATTAAAAAAATGATGTAAGAATTCAAGTTGTTAGGGGATGATGGTTTAGATTTTTCTTTGTTACTTCACCATATATTAGAGGAACATTGCCCCATTTTTCAGAGTCTTACTTTATTTAAAGTATTGTTGTATCACAAGCTCAAGTCAATGTAATGCTACAAAGGTTGAGTTGTTCATGTAGTAATACTTTTTATTATTGTATTTATTATTTTATTTTATAAAGTAAAAAAACAAAACATTATAGCAACCTCAGTACCACAGGAATTTTTCTTGAAAGATGCATTGTGTTCTTTGTTTTTATGTATTAGTGGAATTTATTTTGTGCAGTATGTTTTTATTTCTTGATGGATTGTATCCCCAATGCCCTTGACTTTTATAACAACAGCCCAACCTTTTCTCAGAGTGTCGCCGCGGGCAGGTCAAGGGAGGTTCTCCGTTTGGCTCCACTCGGCTGCGGTCTAGCACAGTTCTGTACCACATTTCAGGACACCTGCACAGCCGTCAGAAACAAAGTAAAATCAAACTTAACAAGGTGAGACCATTCAAATACTGATGATATAGAAAAATACAGGAATGACAAGATAAAACAGAACCAGTGTCTCTACCATAATTGTTCTATCTCTTTCTAGAATGTGTTTGGTGATCCACCGGCTCTCCCTGAATATAAGGTCGCTGATGCCAAGAAGTCCAAGTTCATTCTTCTCCACTTCAGCACCTTCAAAGCTGGCTGGGATGGCTAATACTACTGGCTACATTCTATGTGCCGTGACGGTGCCGTACAACGTTTGTTTTATTGGTGATCAAGACTTGACACGTAGCACCACCGTCACTGACATTGCCGTCGAGATTCTCTTCATCATTGGTAAGAGAATCCAATTTTGATCTTCGACATAATATATTTAGTTAGATATATATCAATTATTAATATACATGGTATATTTTTCATTGCTAGCATGATTATAATTTATGAGATTATCTTTGCTCAATCACATCTTTATCTTTACACATGATTATAATCGTGTCTTTAAATCAGGCTCTATGACATCTTCCATTAACCCTCTGAGGTACAGCATTGCCACAGGGCAGCATATCATTCTGTATCCTGCTATTGAGAAAGAAATTAATTGGAATTAAAAGGGCAGTTTTTACAGAAACAAAAAATTTGCTTTTTTAAATACATCTGCCATTTGAGTTTCTCTCCATGGTTGATGGAAAAGGAGCACGTATGCTTCCTCAAATTACGCTATTTTTTTATTTTTCTTGCGTATTTGTTAGGTAAATGGATGTTTTTGTTCAAAGATTGTTTGAACAACGTAAGATGTAAAGGATGTTGATTCCATATGGTTTAAAAGTTAAACGCATGCATTATGTTATTGATTTGAGTTTAAAACAATAATATTATAGGCCTACATTCATTTTTTATTTGTCTTGTCTTATTAACACTGTTTCCTGAAATGTATTTTGCCTTTGTGACTCTGATAAGGCCTCTATTTAAAACGCTTTGTGTTCAGATTTGTTGACAGCACATGAATTTTTCATTTTTCTGTTGTTGGTCTGTGATAGACTCTCCACTTTGATATATAGCTGTCAGAAAAGCATTTTTGCTGTTATAAATGCTTCAATTGACACACTGTCGTTCATTGATATTATGCTGATGGTGTATTTTTTGAAGACGCTGACTCTGTCTGTCGCTTTAGACATCGTGTTCAGTTTCCGCACCACGTACGTGAGTAAGTCGGGGCAGGTGATCTTCGATCGCGGCAGATCTGCATCCATTACATGACACCTGGTTTATCATCGACCTGGTTGCTGCTCTGCCCTTTGATCTCCTTTACGCTTTCAAAGTCAGCGTGGTGAGTAATGCATATATTATGCATATATTACAAAAATTATAATGAATCTATCGAGGGAAAAATCTGAGGGAAGATTTTTGCACAGTTTTCAAATGCATTTTCAATTGACAACTTTTACATGATTTTGGGGGAAAAAGCTGGCATACAGAGAATATGTGCCGGTATAAAACTGCAGAATTGTCACTTGCGTGTTTTTTTATATTATTATTATTAAATATTATGGCTAATTCGATAATGCTTTGACCCAGCTAGCACAACTACGTTTTTATATAAAGAAAACATTTTGATGAATTAAACTTACTGCCATAAATATAAATAAGCGCAATATACCAGCATTCTAGAGTTGTCACGATGGTGGTTGCAGCAAGAGAGTAGTTTAGGCAGGATCTAATTGCAGCAGACACTTTTATTAACTCTTCAAACAAAATAACAAACATGCAGGAGAACGCAGGGGATCGTAAAATTACTATACTGAAGCAACACTAGAGATAAGAACAGACAAAGAACATTTCCAAATGAGGGCTATATATACAGAGTAACTAAGAAAGAAAGAAACAACAAGCACATGTGAGGACTAATCGATCAACTACCATGACAAAAAAAATTTAAGCGGGAACATAGGTAACAAAGGCACACAGAAAACAAGAAAATGAAAACATAAACCTTACAAGAGTAGGGGTGCACTCCTGGTATGGACCAGGCCCCACGGTTCAGCACGCATGTGATTTTTTCGCATTTCTTTGCGCTTGAACAGACACATACACATCAAAATACCCGTCTCTGCAAGTATTCTCTCGGTTATGTCTTAAGTGAATGTAAACAGTAGAGAAAGATATTGGATGCCTGTCAGTATATTCGGTCCGTGTATTTGGTCTTAAAGTGACAGCAGCCTAATATTCCTGCTGCTGTCTGTGCCATTAATGTTATAAAACAACTAAATGCAGCTTTAACAAGATTAATCTATATATTTAATTTCTACAGTGAACACAATAGTGTTATTTTACAATTTTGGCCTAATTATTACATTTCTGTACCTGAATACTACTGTTAGACTTTGTAACTTTGTTATATAGTATTCATCTATGCTTGTAATTGTGAATTTGTTCTTATTTTATTACTGACCGTTTATTTGTCTTTAATAATGTTTGAACTTTATTAGTTAGGCTAGTAGTTTTTGCTGTGGTATCGAAGTACTTAAAATTAGCTTTGAATAATAGCAGTTACATTTGCCCCCACACCAACCCCCCTCACTGATCTGTGGACTTGGGCATTAAAATCCCGGCCTGAAAATGGGCTGACTTCTACCAAAATGCAATGCTGTGAAAACGTCTTGTACCTTCTAGGATAAGCATTCCTGTAGCTCAAACAGTAAGTCAAGATTTCCAAGAAAGCATGAACTGATAAAACGTATGCCTTACATTTCCTAATGTAAACTGGCTTTAGATAAACGTGTCTGCCAAATATGTAAATGTATAAGAGTTTAGTACTCTCAATGCATTTCACTGTGGTGAAATCCTTTTACTGTAGAAGAGCTTCCTCCAATTAAAAGCAAAAGATGCTAGATTCCATCTGGACTGGTCTTGCTTGAACAGTCATGACTTTTGGACTTCCAGATATTCCTTTTCTTTTTTTCTCCGGCACTGTATTGAGCTCAATGATTTGTTTTGCTCTTCCTTAAGTGTAAAACAAAATATTGAGCAGCGGCAGTCAGGGTCACCCTGAGTGGATGGACCATGAAGTCCCTTTGATGACATCATGGATGTAGATCTTTTAATGAGAGAATATGGGTTCAGGTACAAATAAAGATGTATTACAGGCTCTGAAATTGGTTAACACTGTCTCTGATGACTCCTATACAAAATCAAGGGTCACAGGCTCCTGGTTTTAATTCACAGAAAGAGACAGTCAGCTTTTCTGGCCAATCCAGACTGGCAGAATCGATCAGTGCACTTGGACACACACACTTACAGTGTGACACATGCACCCTCTGTACGGCGAAACACAACGAAAGAGTGCTTGAAATCCACTGAGGCTTATTAAGAGGAGAGTGAAATGCAGTGGACTCTTAAGTGCCACTGTAATACAGACCTTGTTGTCTCCGAGATGTTCCCTTAAATCTGCTCCAATTACAGATTGCACCTCTGCTCCTCTGGTATCCCTTCACATCTGCCCTTCAGCTGCACTATACACACATACACACACACATACAGATGTAACAAACATGCACACAGACATGAACCCACAAAAAGACATCAGAAGTGAAGAATGATATTTCTTTTTTTCCTTTCTGAGTTTTATTTCATTTTCCTATTTGATTTCATTGTCCTGTCCTGGACATTTTCTGTTATTTGGGTTTCCCTTTCCCTGTCTTGGCCAATTTTCATTTGTTTCCTCTACTTTCCTCTTCTTTTCATTTCCTTTTTCTATCCTGGCCAATTTTCATTATTTTCCTTTTTCTTTCCACTCCACTCCTGTCCTCTTCTTTTCCTATATCCCGGCCAATTTCTATGCTTTTCCTTTTCCTTTCTACTGTTTTCCTTTCATTTTCCTATCCTGGCCAATTCCCATTCTGTTCCTTGTCCTTTTCCTTTCATCTCCTTTGTTCTTCATTAAAATACATGCTGAATATATAGAAAAACATGTCTGCAGGTTTTTTTTTTTTTTTTTTACTATTTATTTTTACTGTGTAAATTGTAAATTAATGAGAAATTCTGATGAACTACATGTACTTAAAAGTACTTCTTAAATTGCATGTAACTTGTACTTACATGTCATAGTTATTATTGTTGTAGTCATTAATATTAGTAAGTTAATCTGTGTAACAGGGACACAGAAAAATACAGCTTGTGATGTTTACTGACCATGAAACTTGAACATGAAAAAAATGTTTTATTCATCCAAATGGAATGTTTTTCTTGCATATTTGTGACACACTTTACAGTTGATCATATTTTATATAGATATATTTATATATTTTACGTCATCTTTATGCAAGATCTTTATCACAAAAATGTGAAGATTTGTGATTTTGTTCCCAATATTTCATTTTAGTGTCACTGCATTGAGTTCTAAGAGATAAACTCTTAGATAACCATCTGATGGTAAATTTTGCACTGATGTAATTGTAAACACTATAAAAATGTTGCAAGTTTTGATAGATGTTTCCTTTAGTTGACAGTTTGTGCTCATTTGATTTGCTCGCATCACTTACATCATCTGCGTTCAGACTGTTGTTTTTAGAATTTGAAACTATCAGAGGATTCCTGATGAATTTAGCTAGTGCTCTTAAAGTAGATGACATAAAATAAAATGCATACCATTCAAAAGTTTGGTCAACATTTAAAAAGAAAATATTATTTAGAAAGGAACTTACTACTCGAAGAATCCTGAAAATATATCACAGTTTCCACAAAAATATTAAGTAGCACAAGAGTTTTCGACATTGATAATAATAAGAAATATTTTTGAATTCTGAAGGATCATGTGACACTGAAGACTGGAGTGATGGCTGCTGAAAATTCAGCTTTTCCATCACAGGAACAAATTACATTTTAAAACCCCCTATCCCCTTAAAGTTATCGTTATACTGTAATTGTATTTCATAATAACATTACAGCTTTTACTATATTTTTAATCAAATAATTGCAGCCTTGCTGAGCATAAGCGACTAAGCATTAAGCATTAAGTGGAAGGTAACTGTTTTATGCCATTTTTAACCTTAATGATACATTTGTCTGTTTTCTGACAGTATGACAGTGACGGAGAGCACAGTCAGAGCTCCAGAGAACAGAAAGATAATGATTGTCATACTGAAAAACATATACTTAGGCAGACTGTTTTGTTCTCAATTTTTTTGTTTGTTTATGCTCTTCATATCCCACAACTGCAGTCTATTTCTTGTGATTTATTGTCTTGTTTATTAGTGGGCGGTATATTTCCATTCACCTGAGAACATGCAGTTATTGTATGTTTCCCCTCTGTATTTACTTTCTAAAAAGCACCATTGTATGAACATGCTTTTTTACTGTGGTTATACTATAGTTTACTATACCATAGTACCACCAAGTACTTATAAAGATTTATTGATGGAATCTAAGGTGTTCTACCCCGTTGTCTTGTTTAATTAGGTTTTAACAGATTTTGGATGCAGCACACTATATCTATCATTTAACAAGACAGGCACCTGGCCTTCTCAGTCCTCAAATGCACTTGCATGCAGAGCAAATCCTCGACAGTTAATGTGAGTTCCCCTTTCCCCTCTGCCAGGTGTCAGTGGTTCATCTGTTAAAGACCGTGCGCCTGCTGAGACTCCTGCGCCTGCTGCAGAAAATGGATCGTTACTCCCAGCACAGTACGGTGGTGCTGACCCTGCTCATGTCCATGTTTGCACTGCTGGCCCACTGGATGGCCTGCATCTGGTACATCATCGGCAAGAAGGAGGTGGAGAGCAACGCGGACACCTGGGATATAGGTGAGACTGGCACACAAAATTTACTCATTGACTCACAGACAGAATGAAAGTATATGTGAGAGAAAACCAACCTAGGCTCACTGGAAAACATGCTTCTACAGTACCTACATTTTTGCAAAACACCAAAAAATTACCTATACATACGATTCACGGCTGTAAAACACAAACAACTTTTATTCCTGTCCAAACAAATAATGATTACAGGGGCAGATTAATAAAGACTTATTTTCTCGTGGTTCCGTGCACAACACAATGATATGACCTCAAAACAATTTTACCATAGTGCATGATTTGTAATCTAGTACTTTTTGATATTTGCTTCTAGGGGTGGGCGATATGACCAAAATCTTATTTCACAGTATGAGAAATTTTATTTTCACGATAACTAAATATATCTCGATATAGCTACTTGTATTTTATTTTTGTTATTAAAAATAAGAACAAAGAAGCAAATTACATACAGTAGGACAAATACAATAGAGCAAAGACACAAATTAAATAAACTTAAAGACCTAGAACAAGCGCACCTGCTCTTAAAGGGAATGTGAGATGTCGCTCTGACGTCACAAACTACCCTGTAAACAATCACGTCAACGTGCGTGCGGGCGGGCTTTAGCATATCGTCATTACTAAATTCTGCGAAGCATTTGCTGTCGAAATGCTGTCTCATGAGAAGCCAGGTTATCCCGGTATATTTTTCAGTTGATATGAAAAATCAGGTACATTTAGCAATATAGTGGGTGAATTATGTATATGATGTATATTCCGATGTTATGAATATGAACTATATGCCTTTCTCCACTGCCGTTCTAAGTATAATGATTTTTAGAAGGCAGCTCTGAGATGGCGAACGGGAACATGGTTTGTGTAACATTAGCAACACATTATTAACTGTTTGATAACTTAGTCAAGCAAAAGGCTAATCATATTAATTACCGTTATGTGTCTGACGTTGTAGAGTGATACATAAAAGCATTACCATTCTGATACATGACTTGTAGACGAGCCTGTATAATTCGCTCTTCCACTTCATCTGAATCAGTTTCTGGTTCAAACATATATGGCTGTATTAATCCAGTATTTCCACTTGCCATTGTGCAGTGTTTACTACAGTAAAGTTGTCAGAGTGGATCTCTGAGCTGGCGTGAGTGGAGGTGGCGCTAATTTGCATATATAATTTGCAAAATTACTGACTACAGGCGTAATTTGCATATTCATGGTTTCGCTTATACTAAATGAAGCAAGGGTGTAGAGTTGCATTCAAGCTATTTTAAGGCATGAATAAAAAACATTTCACAGGAAAAAGTATTTAAATATGGTGATCAAAAACGAGTTTTTAGGGAAAAAATTACTGACTATAGGACAAAAACGCTACTTTTTTCAGCTACAGTAGGTTTATATAACATGTAGTAAGAAATACTACAGAAATTGAAAATTCATTGTCTTCAATGTATGAATCAAATATGAACTAATTCTCATTAAAGATACAAAAGTGATTCAGTCAAGATCAGTGAGTGATTTTCTTTTTGTGTTGTTGTTTGATTAACATTAATGAGACAGATAGCAGTTTATACACATATCTGGTTTTCACCCAGCTGTTTACGTTAATTTAAGACATAGCCAACTATTGGACATTTGGACATTATTGTGCGTATATCTGACCATTCAAGCGCAATAAGACGGAAAAGAGAACTGGATTCACGATCCCATGCTGTCTGAGAGGGTTGCTTTCTGTGTACGCGTTTGGGTGTGTGTCAGTCAGCGCGAGCATCAACCACATGGAGTTCTTTTTCACAGCTTATTGCACTCAACATCAAGCATGTCCCACTCTCTATTTTCTCATTCATGCATGTTTCTTTATCACTCTTACCTGTGTATATCTTTAAGTAGTACTGTGCTACATGAATATATTTACACACCGCAAAAAATATATATAGTTAAATCTCCAACAATAGACATTTTATATTTTGGTCACAATATATACCGTAAGACCGCCCAGCCCTATTTGGATCACATAATCAGCTCCATATGTATGGCTTTTCTTAAGTAGTAAACTTGCTCAGTAGGTCACTCGGGTACAAGTCCCATTAAACACTAGTCATGGCACTAAATAAAGAGTTAAAATACTTATAGAAGCAAGCTAAAATGGCATGGTTGCTTCAGTGGATGCCTTTTTATCTCATGTTTGCTTTTGCTTTGGTTAGGTTCAGTGTAGTGTTTAGTCAAGTTGGTACGTTATTTTCAAATGCAACAGAGCATTAACCTTTTAGCACCACTCACCAAACATTTCTGAACTGTCGTGATGTACAAATGAAGCGATACGTGTTTTTGTCCATACAATAAAAGTCAATAGGGTCCAAAACAACATTATTCTCCACTGACTTTCATTATATGGACAAAAAACACTGAAACATTTTTAAAAACATCTTTTGCTTTAAACATAAGAAAGATTTCAAATAAGTTTTATACAACATGAGGGTGAGTAAATGATGACAGACTTTTCATTTTGAGATTGACTATCCTTGTAAGTTTTTAATTATTGAACCGAAGCAATCATGTTAATTGATTCAACGCAGTCTGGCTCTCCAGTTTCATTTCAGTTTGTAATGGATTTGTTAAAGCTGCAATATGGACATAATATGAATGGATTTAATCTGATGCGTTCGGAGCAAGACAGAGAGAGAGCGATGAAGACATCAAATGAGAATGGAAAGCAGAATTTATAGTTACAGAAGAAGCGCGATAAGCCTGACACGGTTAGCTGGTGTTATGGACAGTTATAGTGGAGGAGGAAGATAGGGAGAATGCACCAGGGAAAGCAAGCAGCCAAGTGAGTGAAAGAGTGAGCGAACGGCAAACAAACCAGTCACCCAGACGTCGTGCCGCGGGCCTCTCTCCATCTTGACTGCAGGAGGGGCTGTAATTAGGCCCAGTGTGCTTCTCTATGGTCTGTAATGACGGATCGCTGTAAAAGTACCAGAGTTCACCGCCTGTCCCCTATCAGTATTGAGGAAAGTTGCAGTTTCCCCTCGGCATCCAACCACTGACCCCCGGCCTGCTCTGATGGGCTGTTACTATAGCAACGCTGGGATGGAATCTCCTCTCTGGTACCCGGATTTAGATAGTGTGGTATGTGAGAACTGATGGGTCGCTCCTTATCAGCAAACACAAGGATTGTTTCATGAAGGCAAACTCTGTTTGATGAATTGACTTGGTGTGAATCCCAAACAACTACTGTTAGTGGAGAACTGTTTGGGGGTCGCAAGATGTTCCTTCTGCTTTTCATGTAACCAGTTCATGTACGTAAGTCTGCCTTACAAAATTTTTACAAATGTGATAGTACCATGTTAAAATGATGTATCAGATTGAAATACTATGGTGTAGAATGAATGTTATTCATGGTGTTTACATTGTACAGTACCTGTCAAAAGTCTGGAAACACTACAGTGTACAACTGTACGTGTTAATGCAGTTTTGTGGACAATTAATAAGCCGCTTAACAATTAATGAGCCGCTTATTAATGAACCAAGTCACTCTGAGACCCTTAAAACACTATTTTGAACTTTTCTTGAAGCGTATATATAATTAAATGGCCACCTTTACGATTCAAAAATCGCACTAGCAACATCGCGATTTCTGTTTAATATTGGTATATCGTGTAGCCCTATACTAAACTGTATGGGTGTATGTCATTCACTGAAACTTAAATTTCGCTGCTGCCAAGTGACTTTGCACAACCTACCTTTTCCCCCTCTGCGACGCACAGTTTAACAAAGAACTCAAAACGAAACACTCATAAAAACCGAACCAAACAACCGGGTTAAACACTACGGGAACTGACCAGGAACAGAAAGAAACACAGAGCTTAAATACACAGACCTACACAGAAAGGTTCCTTTGTTAATAATTCGTTACACAGTATTAAATATTAATCAAAAATGATTCACACCTTCACAAAATCCAAACATTCAGTGTAAGAGTAAAAAAATGACATATTATTTATAGTAAGTTTATTGATTCACAGCTTATTAGAGTTTTGACCTTGACAACCCAACTGCCTTTACCGCAAACAGTCTAAACTAAAAGATTGTTTTGGTAATTGTTCTACACATTGTCATATAGATAACCTGAAAATACAGTAGTTTATTAAGGTTATTAAGGTTTATCTTATAAACCACTCTTACTAAAAAAATGGGGTAAGCACAATTACATTCTCATTTTAAGAGGTGTTAAATGTGGTTTGATTTGTTTACATTAGTTAATGTATTAGGCTGCTAACTAACATGAACCACGAGCAATACATTTGTTACTGTATTTATTAATCTTTGTTAATCTTAGTTGAACAAACAATGAACAGCTGTATTTTTATTATGTTACTTCACACAGTGCATTAGGCTAACTAATGTTAACAAAAACAACTTTTGATTTAAATAATATAGGCTACTAGTAAATGGTGAAATTAACATTAATAAAGATTAATAAATGCTATAGAAGTGCAGTTTATTAATAGTTAATGTTAACTGATCTAGTTAACTAGAGTTTAATAAATGGAACCTTATTGTAAAGTGTTACCGATTTGTTATACACCGATTCAGTGTTGGACAGATCAGTTGTTTTAACCATTCATTAAATTGAATCGGTTCAAAGGAGTCATTAGTAGGGTTGGGAACCGAGAACCGGTTCTTATCCAGAACCGGTAGTGTTTTGAAAATACCGGAACTGTGCGAAATTCCTAAGTTTCGGTTCCGAAAATGGTTCTGGTGCGCTGTGTGGGCGAAGTGCTGGGAGCTTATCCTTTAATAGCGACGTCTCACCTCATATTAAAATAGTAATGAATGCACTGAAAAGCCCTCGCGCCACTCAAATACGTTTTGCGTCAGATATCAATGCAGAGAGAGAGCGAGAGAGAGAGAGTATTAAAGACAGTAGAGCTGCACGATTAATCTTTAAAAGATCTCGATTCAAACACCCACGCAATCTTATTCCTAAATTACAAAAACCTCACCCCTGAACATTCAAATCTGTTTGCGCTGTCCTGACCCAGGGAGAGCGTTGTCAATATGAAACAGCTTTACAATCACAGTATCGATATTTCTGTTACAAATATTCAAATGATCACAGAAGTACTGAGATAAAAGTTTATAATTCGAGTATAAACACTGATGTCTACGGTAGCAACCAAAATAGAGTAAATCACCTTTTGAAAGTCGCTGCCTTCAAATAAAGAGTGTATCGATTACATCTGAGGGCTGTTCCATAAAACAAGATTAGAAAACAAGCCAGGCTTATTTTGGTTAGTCAGACTTATTGTCGGTGGATTCCGTTTCATAAAGCAAACTTAAAATAGTTCAAACTCAGTTACCCTGGCAACTTATGCTGGGAAACTAGCCTGGTCCAGGGCAGGCTAACTGTCAGGCTAAGCCTCAGCTGTTACACAGATCCTCTAACACTGACCAATAGGAACACAATGATATTACCACTGACACTCTCTCATACCATTATTGGACTTTATTAACCACTATTAGTCCAAAAATAAATACACAGTATACAGAAAATCAACTTAAATAAGGCTACAATGATAAATTAGACTATAGATAGATAGATAGATACAATATATATATACTACAGGTTTTCTTTTGGCTGAATGTTTTGTGTGTTTTATTTATGAATACATTTCTCTCTGGTTTTGTTTGGCAGCTGTAGTACATGTTTATGATTAGAAGAACATTAGAACACAATTAAAAAAAAAAAGCTTTTTAAAGCAGAAGTTAAAATCACAAAATTAAAAAAAAATAATTACAAAAGCACAGTATAAATTTTAACTGGTAAGATGAATCTGAGCTTAGTAATTGACAGTATATTAACCTACATTTGATTTACACCATTACAATAGTCCCTTTACAGTTATTGCTATCATAAAAATAAGAGACGGAGGGAGAGCAGGGAAAGGAAATGCAGCTGAATGAATACGCTGCGTGTTTTAAATAGCGTAAAATAAATAAATAATTATAACAAAACGCAATATGTGGCGGCCGGTGTTGATTCTGTGGCGCACCGCCACGAATTAGTCTATGTGTGGGAAATACTGAAGTCATTCTGACCCTAAACACTTTAGAATGGTAGTGTATGTAAAACGTTACATTTAACGTTACAAAAATTTGATTAATAATTAAGACATGCCCCAAAACCTGGCATTGCTGCCAATGAAATTTGCGGAAAGAGGTTGTATTAAAAATATGTATATAATAAATTCTCTATAAATTCTCACAGAGGTTAACAGCTTACTTGAGGTGCAAATTTCCCCCCAAAAAATTGAACTTAAATTTCAATCTGTTCCTTATACAAAGCTATCATATGTCTTAGAAAATACCACACACATTGTATGGACTACTTTAATGGTTCTTTTATGATCCCTCTTTGTTTGTTTTTTTTACCCTGAAACGGGTATGCTATTCGTTGTATGCAAAACAAAATAGCTATTTTTGTGTTCCCCGCAAGAAAGAAAGTCATACGGGTAAATAATGACAGAAATTTCTTTTTTTAGATAAACCATTTCCTTTAGCTTATGTGTAATACTTTTCCACCATATGGACACATATGAAACTGATACACAAACACATTTTAGTGTGAGTTTTTTTATTATATCTAATGCTTTCTTCTTTGTCTCGCTCTCTTCAGGTTGGCTTCATGAGCTCGGGAAGCGGTTGGAGTCTCCATACGAGGAGGACATGGGAGCGGTCAACAAAACGCTGAGCAGTGGACCGTCTTTGCGGAGCATCTACATTGCAGCGCTGTACTTCACCCTCAGCAGCCTGACCAGCGTGGGCTTTGGAAACGTCTCTGCCAACACAGACGCAGAGAAGATCTTCTCCATCTGCACCATGCTTATCGGAGGTGTGTGTGTGTCTTTGCAGAAAGGTTGAAGTTTAGGAGATATTTTTAAATATATTTGGAGGTAGAACAAATTTGGATTATCATTAGGATCCAAAAAGTGGAGGCTGTATGTCTGCTGCTTATTTAGAAACTAAAAACGAGTTTGAGTACATGTTTGTACAAGACAATAGAGAAATATTGAAAAAGGATGTAGATATTAAGTATTAAAGTGTATATAAAATAAAGTGTATATAAAAAGATTTTTATAAAAGTGTATATTTACAAAAAGTAAATAAAAATGTAAATTAAAAACATACAATAATACACAACAAACAACAACATCAGTGTCTGCATAACCACATGCGTTTACACACTGTATGTTCGTCTGTCATTAAATAGGATCATATGAGGTCACGCCAGCTGTTCGCATTCAAAATTCATGGCCTTTATTTGTGAAATGTCACATTTGCCATCGGGCAGTTCTGCTCCCTTCTCAAACATACAATCATACCCAATTACACACCCCAACATGTATGTACACATTCAGTCACCGCCTGTGTATTACCAGAGATCTTAGAGAGACAAGAGCCTCTGAAATAAATAAATAGGTTGGATTTTTACAGAAATGGAAAGGATCCATGCTGATCACTTTGTCATCTACAGAATTCAATAACAAAAATTATTTTCTAAATTTTATAATCCTTAATTTATTTTTTAAATCAAGCTTGATTTATTTTATTTTATTTATCATGGACAATGGACATTAGTTATTGTTTGCAAGCTGCATGATTAAAAAAAAAAAAAGCCATGTTGAATTTTCAAATTTTAACAGAAAACACCATGACTTCTTAGGTCATGTAAGTTAACTAACGATTATTTTGGTAATCAAGTAATCGGTCGATTATTTTGACGATTAATCTGATATTTTTGGTGGTAATAAAAATAGACCTAAGCCTTTAAAATGACTTAAAATACATATACCAACTTCTGGCATGAAACTCTTGATATGGCGCAGGCTGATAAGTCCTTAACTCATTTGGTAGCGATCGCTTTATTATCTACATAGCTTAGCTTATTGGTTGCTGTTGCATCAGCGGCCAATAAGCTGCGGCTCAACATTCAAATACTGGTAGTATTGCAGTTCATAATCTGCACTGCGCTCTTAGAAAGCATCTGAAATCAACATCTAAGATAAGTGAACACTCTTTTACTCCATATCTTTGTTTATATTGCGTGGTTTGCTAGTTAATTTCTAAATGAGCGATCATAACAGTTTAATCTAAGCGTTATGTTAATAGTCTTGTGGAGTGATTTACTAAGCAGATTAGCTGCAGCGTTTACGCAATTGTGTTTATGCCGCAGCAAGCGATCTGTTGTATTTAATTGCTGTGAGGATATGCTGTCTAAGCTACATATATAAGAAAAGGTTAAAGGGAAACAAGCATTTGCGCTTTCAACGGAGTTACCACGTTTACCTGCGTACTCAAATGACACGTTCATTTATTTCCAAGGGCAATGTTTTCTTTTTCTTGCTTAATGTGGCAGTTGATTTCAGCATCAAACCACGCTCTGTCTTTAGTAGGGATGGGTATCGTTAAGGTTTTAACTGTATTACTACTCTTACCGATACTCCTTATCGATCCGGTACTTTAACGGTATTCTTATCGGTTCTTTTTGTTATATTAAAAAAAAAGGAAAAAAAAATAATTTAGAATATAATTAATATTGCTTTATATTTTGAAATGTAAAATAAATATCTATAGCAAAAGAAAAAGCAATGCTTTAACAAAACAAATAAAACATGTATGTTATGCAGAAGGGTGCAGGCTTTTGTGTTTTATATACAGAAGA
>FLSR01004866.1:4987392-5035404 GCA_900092035.1 Leuciscus waleckii | reverse complement strand
TAAACCAGCCAGGGTACCAGTACAAAAACACAATCAGTAAAATATCATCTAATTATTATCAACAAAACTTTGAAAATTATAGACATATTTTTGTCAATATTGCACACCCCTAATGTACGGTATTAATTTTGATTTCTTCAGGTCTTAAAAAGGTCTTAAAAAGCCTTAGATTTAACTTTAAAAATTGTGCAGATACCCTGTGTTATCACTGTAAAGCTGCTTTGAAACAATCTGTATTGTAAAAACCGCTATATAAATAATTGCGACTTGACTTAACTTAACTTTGTGCCTGACAAAAAAAAAGTGAGAATGAAATACAACTATTTATTTACGTTTCATAAATGACAAAGGGCAACGGTGTTTGTTTATAAACTGCAGCTCGGAAAAGATAACCGCGTTGCCCGTTAACATGCATTCATATGCGCATGCACGTAATGAAACTGGCACTTTCCAGCAAAACATCTGTGGGGACCAGTACAATATGGGCGTGATGGCACTCCTCATTATAGGAGGCTATATTACATTTAAAATGTTGATTGGCTGGACATACTGGTCAATATGGATGCACATCCCTCAGTAAATAATAACCATCAAGTATCAAGTATTGCTTTTATCATTTAAAACACAATGACATGCTATGGCAAGCCATTTTAGCTTTTATTCATTCACAATTCATTCAGGTAGGAGGGGCCCCTTGCTTAGGGCCCCAGGGAGGTCAGGATCGGCTCTGCTTATGGCATGCTTTAAATGCTGAATTTTCCATTTTTAGCCAAGCAGTAATGATACATTATTATGACTGTTAGGTCAGTGTCACTGTCAGGATTATTGCTGCTCGATAGAGAGCTGTCATCTGCTTATGTGAATAGCAGTAGCCGTCCTAAGGAGAGCTCAAACATAGGTTGCTCAAAAATGTGTCAATGAGAGCTATGAATGAAAATAATTGCACACTATAAAAATTATTTGTCAACCAATCAGATTCAAGCATTCAACTGCCCCATAATATAAAATACAATAAGCTTTAATGAACAATCTCAACGTTCGCTTCGTTCTAAAGTGACGTTCTAGAATTAATAACAGAGGCTTGGGCTCAACTGTTAACTCAATTTGAGATTTTAATCCATGGCAGAAGGAAGCAGTTTTTCTAGTCTATATATTCTTCCCCAGTGAAATATATTCTCATAATCCTTATCATTTATTTACACTGCAGTCCTTACTGCATAAAAAGTACAGATCGGACCCTGACAGAGAACTGTAGTTCTGCTGAGTATTGGCATGGCTATAAATCCATGTGACAACGTACCGCCTTGATTGTCAGCCCACGGCTTTGACTTGAGGCTTTTGACAGGTAATGTCATGAGAGCAACGCCCTGCTGCTGTGACTCTTCCTTATTTTTTCCTCTCTCTGTCTTTGTTTCTTGTATCTCACTGTATATTTTTGACAGCTGGCCCCTCAGCAGGATTTTGTTGTAATCCATGCTTGATTCGGTCCGCCAAGTGGATGAGGGCTCTCTTCCTGTTGTCCCTTCCCGTTTGAAGCTGTTGTCTTGTATCTCCCCGCCTCTGATGGCATTTATGGATCATTACCCAATTACCCTCATTATTGGGTATTATCACTTGCTGGCACGATTCTGAGGGTGGCTGCCAAATCGGTGTCCTTCTGAAACTGGATCATCTGTGCTGTGTTCATTAATATTATTATTCTGAGCTAACCATAAGGACAGCGGATGTGAACAGAGGACAGACAGCATAAAAAGATACACAAAAAGAGTAATTATGGGAATCTGAATTGAATTTAGTGAGCTGTGGTACCTCATGATTACTCTAAGGGCCCTATTTTAACGATCTGAAACGCAAGTGTCAAGCGCAAGTAACTTTGTGGGCGGGTCTTGGGCGCTGTTGCTATTTTCCCGGCGGGATAAATGACTCTTGCGCCAGGCGCAAATCTAAAATGGGTTGGTCTGAAGTAGCTTCATCTGCATTTCTAGAAAAATCAATTTGAGAAAACATAATACTCAGTATGGTTGCTTTATAAATGGATGTTGCTTTTCAGGTATTAGACCTAATCAACTTTTTGATTGTATTTTAATTGGGCTAGCCTGAAAAATGTATTCTTTTTAGCATAATATGAGCATTGTTGTACATAAAGCCATTTTAAAAAGTTTGTTTGATTGTTGTAGTTCATGTAAATGTATATGTTCAAGTTTTAAACTTTCACCCAGATTCAGATCAGAACATTCAGATCTTCACCAGGGACTTTAAGCAATGATCTTTCTTAAGAGTAAACCCTAAAATAACTAAATATCAATAAATCAACAACGAACAATGATGTCCCATGGGACCTAAATAAAGAGCTGCTGGCTCTAGCAGACAATGATGGGTGGATGCAGAGGGACAACCCAAGGCCTTATAAGATCACACTGTTCTGTTGCTGTGAAAAACTATTTTCATTTATTTTTTTCTTGCTTGTTGGACCCTTTTCAAAAATACTTGAGACCTTTATATGCTGGAATATAGATTACAAATGTTTAGAATTAAATATTTGTGTTATCCAAGCATGACACACAAACTGTGTTAATAAGAAATTACACTTTGTGTTAACAGCTTGTACATTTTGTGTCAATCCTATATACTTAATTTATTGTATTAATAGTCTAACCAATATTTTTTAATTAATATAAATAAATAATCAAATAAATAAATGTTTTCACCATGCATATGAATGCATCAAATAAATTTTCATGAGGTTGCAATGTATAATATTTACTTTATAAATAGGTCAAACTTTTAAATAAATAAATCTTTGCGGTACATTCCAAGTATTATAAAATACTGGAATATTTTGTAATAATTTTTATTAAAAATAATTTTATTTTAGATTTTTGTGACTTCCCTTTCAAGTTTAATAAAAAATTAATTTAAATGACAATTACACATTTAGTTTAATTAATTAGAAAAATATATTTTCACTAAAATATGTATTTCACTAAAATACAGTTTAGAAGAATTTTTTTTTTTTTTTTTTAAGAAATGTTAATTCCTCTGAATTAATGACATTAATACAAAAAATAGCACTAGCTTCTGTCAGTGTATGTAGTATTGTGAAGAAAGAATCATACTGTTAGAATAGGTTGAAGAAAGAGCTTAGTGTGAAATGATGAGCTTTTATTTAAGTAAAAAACAAAACAAAACAAGAAAACATCTAGGTTACCTATGTAACTCCGATTCCTGTGAAGGGAACGTCACAAGGTGTGCCCAAGTGTATAAGAAGGGCACCTAAGAACACGTCATCAGATTTGAATTGTGTGAAGGAAGATGGGCAGACATGCCTGAAGCATGGCAACATGATGCAACACATCGTTCCCTTCTCTTCTAATATAGAAATGTTAAGAAAGTCCCTAAAGCTTCTATGCTCAATTGGAATCTCAAACTAGCCCGAGCTATGCTCCAGGAGAGTCTAGATCTCTTAGAGCAGAGTCCATGACCCACATCTACAATTTCCAACCGTAGACTTAATTAATGAGAAGAAGCATAACCTTACTTAATATTCAGACCTGTAGAAGTTGACAGAAGTGTAACAAACAATCCACAACACACTAGCACAGGCCAAAGAACTATGGGAGAATAAATAGGAAAGGAAATCAGAAGGGAAACCAGGGAGAGCAGGTGGGGCAAATCAACCAATAATCAGGTAACAAGAGGACGGGGCCGCTGGGTCAAAACCAAAGACCGACAGAAGAGCATATGGCACACAGAAACAAACAAAAGCCATGTGCTCACACAAACACACAAGACATGACAGAAAAGCTCACAGCAAACAAACATGACCAAAGCCATGTGCTCACAAAAACAAAAGACAAGACAAAAATGTAACCAATTGCACACGTTTCCTTTGAGTTTGAGTGTGATGGCCAATCAGAAGCATTCAGATTAGTCATTGCTGAAACGAAGAGTTTTGTTTAGTGCGCACTCTCTCTTACTGAATTCGGACTGAAACTCGCGAATTCTCCCATCATAAATAACAACGTACAGATTCGATTTAAGAGATTCATGTCGCAGTGTAGTCCGTTTCCATGATTTAACAGGAGTTTTATGAGTGCTTAAACTCGCGCTACACCCAAGTTGCTTCACGATCGATCCTGGCACTGCATATCTATAGCACGACTGCTTTTATTTGGCGTGCTCTTTATATGCAAAAGTAATCTTTTATGTACATCATTTATGTGTCTAAAGAGCACGCAAGCATGACCTTTGAAGATTGGGCTCGATCGGTCACATTCTCTGCTCCCTTTCTGTATACAGTTTATTCCAGTTAATATAATTTATTCATCATGCTGATAAGATTATGTGTAGTCTTTATTTTCTAATGCGTAAAAAGCATTAATATAATTCATAAATGGTTCTTAGGTTGTTTTATCATAGCCAGAATGATATGCAGTTTCCCAAAACACAAAAACATTTTTGTGTTGCCTATTCCTATTGTAGAAGTTTCAGTGGAATTGTATTTACTGAATGGATTGATCTGTATTGGAAGCACAGTTGTTTTATTTACAGAACTACAGAATAGCACTTATCGCCCTTACATTTTCCCCAAAGATGTTAAGACGTCTTGTTTTGTATTAATAGAAATAAATTATAGATACAGAAAATGCTGTAAATGTCTGATTCAGGTGTTTAAAAAGCAAAAGGTGCTTCACGCTGGGTCTTCCTGCTTTTTCTCACTCGCACAATCACATCCCTGATTATGGGAAGCGCGCTAGATGGCATTTAAACTTTGTCGGCTGAAGTCCCAAGTTTGGTTTTGAAGACGAAAAACGTACCAAGCACAATGTTATATCACAATTCTTGATTTTCAACACACACCACCTTCTGTGTGGTCTAATGCCAATCAGAGCAGAAACGAAAGCTGATTCACTCCGGTCCTGTTCATATGTAAATTGTGTGAGCTTATTTCATCCATTAGATCGAAAGAGCTGAAAAAGCCCATACATCTACCTGTCCATAGACCCTCCCCTCAGAAATCAGGGCAGAAGTAGTTAAATTGGACAAAAGAGACAGATTAAACCACCAGGTGTAAACGGGAATGTGTCTCCCTCGTCTACATGTGATCTGTCAACCAAAACCATCTTATTACCAGGTGTAAACAGGGCCTAAAGATCAAATGTGACACCTGTTTATGTGTTACAGGTGAGCTCTCTCGGACAGGAGGTGGCTGAGCTGGGACGAGTCATGCGGAGTCTTGCCTTTCTTATCGAATCCATGATGGTGTCTCCTAAACACCAGGTGTCTGTACATCCACATTTACCTCGGGACATCCCTCTCCTCCTATCCCCTTCCAGGGCCAAGGTTCTTCCTGGGCCAGCCCGCCTTTTCCTTCACCGATGCACCCTGGAATACGTCCGGGAGAACTTGTATCCCTTCCACTCAGGCCACAAGAACTGCAGCTGGTCTGCCCCACCTCGTCTATCAGTTCCTTTCCCATCACTCTTTCCACATCCCCCCATATGGACAGATTCAAAGAGCCTTTATTGGCCCTTCTCCGAACAGGGCAGTCGCTCGGACCCGCTCGAAGAGCCTGGAGACGCCTCTTCTGCAACATCATCAACACATCTCACATGCCCCTGGAACTTTACCCAGAGCTGGACAGCCATTGCTGGGAGAACGGGAGGATCTCAGGTCCCTGGGTTTGTAGCAATCAACCTTTAAAACGGACAAGTTCCACTGGAATCTGCGTGTTCACCTGGACTCAGGAATGGACTGATAAGATAAGTGGTACACGCACTGCCAAAGCCATGGAGCATTGGTTCCTTCAAAGATATACGTGTTTACCATTTCAGTTTTTAAGATAATCTCTTTAACGGCATGTCTTTCAATACTAGAAACTAAAGGGATATCTCCAATCAGGAAAACTACACTAAAACAATTTGGTATAGAAACAATTTTCAATCTATAATTGCTAGCAAATTTTGCAATTCATTACAAAGAAGCTGCAACTTACACATTTAATTAAATGTGAAGTAGAAATTCTTGTAAAACATACTCAATAATCTTTGTTTTATTTACAACTTTTTACAAAATAAACTTTTTACAGTGTAATTTGAAGTTCTGACAGCAGACGGTTTACTAGAACCTGCTAAAACAAACGGTTTGTGATTAAGAGTCAACCAACATTTCATGTTCACTGCATTTATTATGTCCAAATACTGCTAATAATATGCCAAACTTCAGGGGCCAGATCCATACACACAGCCACTGTCTTAAGAACTAGCCTGACCAGCTAGCCGTTGTTCAGTAGTAGCAGGGTAATCAGTCTTGCTTTTCAGATTCAAATTAGATGTATCTACCTAACTTCTAAGACTTGTCTAAGCAGTTAATACTGTCATCCACAGCCTAAAGTCCATCACAAAATGACTTGATCCTCTCATTTAGTCAGATTAGCCATGTATGGTGCAAAAATACAACGAATATGCTTGTTTTAAAATGCTATGTTTAACACATTAACTTGTTGGTGGGTTGTCTGAACAATGAGTCAGTCTTAAGGAAACAATCATAATTTAAAGTCATGTTTGGTTTATTGGAGACTAATCCGACTAGTCATGCATATATGATAAGATGCTTAAAGAAACTGTCAACAATAAGATGACAGATATTCAATAAATAAGCTAAATAACTAACATTTAATTGCACAAAACCACCATAGTCCTCACATAAAATGGACTACGCATTATAAAGGGAACATTGCTCACAGTGGGCGATCAGAAGTTTGACAGTAATTGTTTTGGAATTTATTGTGGAAGGTGGGGAATTCGTTACAGAAGCGGTGCTTTTGATGGCTGTAGCGACGAGGCTTTAAAGGGAATGAATTTGGAGACAAAACTTCTTGGAGGGGTTTTTAAAGTGCTGGCTGTTAGACATTTAGCATGTTAAATCACAGCACAATGACAGCATGCTAAAAGCCTCTGAGAAGTCGCTTCCCCTTTCAAGTGCCACCGCTATAATGCTAAAGACAGAAACTGGTAAAACTTTGGTAAGGTTTGTTAAAATAAGTTAATGCATTTGGTATTATGAACTAACAATGAACAACTATTTTTACAGCATTAATCAGCATATTAATCAGCAGCACGTATTTGTTCATGTTAATTTATAAATATATTAATTCATGTTAATTCATAATACATTAACTTATTTTTACAACTTATAATATTGAAAAACATAGGCGGCAACAATGTTAACTAAAACTAGTAAAATTGTTTTCATCAATTGAAATTAAGCTGAAATCAAATAAATATTAGATATAAATGAAAAATTATCATTATAAAAGGAAAAATTTTACTTAAAATTAGAAATGCTGCCTTAACTAAATGAAATAAAAAACTTAAGCTTAAATGAAAATATAAAAATAAAAGCTAATTCTCTATCGTTGTGCATTTTGGATCCGTTTCAGTTTGTTTATTAATTAATTTATTAATTTATTTATTTGAGATCATTTTTGTTTTATTTGTTGTTTTTAATTGCATGACTTCTGAAGAGGGTGGAGATTATACCCTTGCAGTAGGTTGTAGAGACGCCATGTAGGGTTGTATAGTAGACACCATAGAAGAGGAGAAATCTTTCTTTTCTCCTCTGCTTGGCCCTCAGGGCAGGATGGAGGAACAGCAGGGACGAGTCTTAAACGATGTTCGTACGCTGTATGCGAGTGCATGTTATTGACAATGCGTGCAAGTGCATTTGTGGGGGAAGCGGGGTTAGAATACTGTAGCCAAGTACTAAAGGGGTATTTATGACAGAGGTTTCTGAAGGAATGGTATCTGGGGCATGAGGGATGGGGGTGGGGTGGTCCAACGGTGGAGTTTATTATTAGTAGAAGTTGAATTGACATGGGGAAAGGGGGGTTTCTTATGCTTGCTCTTTAGGACTGGTCTTGGGGGATTGGTTGCCGGTGGCAAAGTGGCCCCTGCTGTCAATCGTCTCTCTCTGGCACAGATGTGGTCTGTCTGCTTTGCCTGTCTGTCTTTCTTTCTGTCTTTCTCTGCTCACTTTTCTCCCATTTCACAGTCATAATCTGGGAACATATTGCAACCCTCTTACTCCTGTTTCCACCATTGACCTTACGTAGTCATTCATTTAAAGGGATAGTTCACCAATATATGAATATTTCACAATTTACTCACTCTCATGTCCTTCTAAACCTGCATGACTTTCTTTCTTCGGTGGAACAATCAAAATAAATGTATTTATTTTAATAACATTTAATATTTTATTTTCCATACATTGAAAACATACTCTCAAACTTTAAAAGACTTTCCAGATTATCCTAATTAAAGTTATGAACTAATAACCTTCCTTTCCACTTAATATTAAAATGTTATTTTTAATTAGTCAATTTAGGTTAGTTTTCATCTATCTATTTTTCCTGGTTTCTGTTTATTTATTTATATTTATTATTTGTGGACATTTTATTTTATTTTAGTTTTGAAATCATAAAAATGTAAATGTGAACACAAATGTATTTTAGTTTAGTTTTCAATAGTTTTCACTCTATCGTTGTGCATTTTGGATCCGTTTCAGTTTGTTTATTAATTAATTTATTAATTTATTTATTTGAGATCATTTTTGTTTTATTTGTTGTTTTAGTTAGCTTCGGAGTCATGAAAATGTGTTTTAGATCAATTTTCTTCTTTTTTCTTTTTTTATGTTAATAATTATGATATTGGTTTGATGTTTATGCAACCAAATTGTATTGTTTCTTAAGTTTCTCTTAACCAAACAAAGGAAATTTCAGAAGAAAGTGAAGCGTTTCAAAAATATGCGGTTTGTGTAAAAAAGGAAGTCTATATAATTTGGAACATGTGAGCGAATAGATGACATCAGAATTTCTATTTTGTGGTGAACTGTCCACTTAACTGTTCGACTCTCATTTATATGCATTCTGGATGTTTTATACAGTCTCTTTTACTCTGTTATTGGAAAACTGCATGTCAGACTTTAAAGGGTGACTGATATAGCCAATACTGTATTTATTCTACTTGACGTTTCAGGTATAATATCATGACATTTTTTTAACCTTTTTAAAAGTGTTTATTATATAATATATCATCTAAACCGGCCCCCATCACTGCCTTGAGTCAGCTTGATATTTCCTCCCACAATTCTAGATAGACTTTGTCTTCTTGCCCCTCTTACAGAACTCCTCCTCTCCATCCATCCGACAGTCACAGGAAGGCGATATGCCAAGCTTGAGCAAGGGGGTTTACATTTTTATATTTCCATGAATGTATCTCAATTAAAGGTGTATTTTTGTACCTCTAAAAACAGAGGAAAGCTTCTGGAATCGTGAAAAGACTGCTGGGAACGGATGCGATATGTTTGGCTATTGGAAGAATTGTGGGAAACATTCTAATGCAACAATGAATCTCGATGCAGCTCTCTCACTGTCTCGATGGCTTTGTGAAACTCTCCTCTCTCCAATACTACTGGGAATGTAATCACGTTATTTAAATTCTTTTTGTTTTGATATTATTAGAGAAAAACCTGTAATGCAAATAAATGACTAGCTATTGGACTAACACAGATATATTGTGCATGTTTCCTACTCTTGTTCTGACACAAATGTATATCAGAGAGGCTGACGTAAAGTTCAAATCAGTGCCTCATTTTTCAAAGGTAATGTTGAACATTTGCCAATAAGCTAACATAAAACATTATATTGAATAGTCAGGAATAATGTTTAAATAAAAGTCATACTTATAAATTATAATAAACACTAATATATTAATAAAATGTAAATATTTATAAGCTGATCCGTCCATATACATTTAGTTTTTTTTTTAAGTTTTATTTTTCTATTCAGTCATCATCAGCAGTGTTAGACATACCTGTCAACCCTCCCATTTTTCCCGGGATTCTCCCGTATTTTACCTTGCTATCCCTCTATCATCCCGTTAAATATTTTCCCGTATTTCTCCCGTATTTTTTAAATCTTTCTATATCCCACTGGGCGCACATCAGTTAAGCAGAAATCCCGCCCTGCAGCTAATTTCATTGGTTAAGGTTACAATGACAGCTAGGTTTAGGGATCAGTGTTTGGTGTAGGGAGCCGCTGAACTAGTTTTGGGGGATAAAAAAATCGCGCGAAGAAGAACAGCAGCACCCTGAGGATGGACGAACTATCATAGACCATGCCAACAAAAATGTATGGATTCAAGTTGATTTGTCAAACCGTTCTCGAATAACACGAGAACGGATTCGACAAAGTGCCCGCGTATTCTGAGCAAACTTGGTGTGTTTTATGACAACCATGACCTGAGGCCGCATGCACAGTTTCGGTGCAGTGCCACCTAGTGGTCAGGAGATATGAAACAGCTTGGCCAAAAACCACAAAAATGGCGTTGTTAGATTCGGTTCAACTTCAGCATGCCGAGTTGAACAATACCGACAATACCCAATTTTCCTATATTGGCCATTTTAGGCGTCGGCCATTTAAAAAATTTTTCTTTCTTAAAATGCTATATTTTACGAACGCGTTGACATATCATTGTGAAACACAGTATGTGTCTTCGGCAAAATTCGGGGCAGTGTCACCTTGTGGTCAAAAGTTATGCTAATACCTTTTGATTAAATTAGTCTATTATAATGATCTATGATTATAATATCTGGTCTTATTAAATTCCTCGGGTCATGCCGAGAACATAGATACCAATTTTGCCGTAGTCAGCCAAACAACCATTAAATTAAATTACTAGTGTAGTCATGCCATTTTGCCGAAAATCATCTTAAAATATATTTAATCGCTCATTGTTGCAGTTGGTCTGATAATTCCAGGCATGTTGGCATGACTTATCGTGATCTTTGTGCTTGGCCCCGATAATTGCTGCTTGCAGCTATATTTTAATTTGAAATTGCTTGATGGGTTCAGTTTTTTTATCCTTTGTTGATATAATTCCTATTGAAATGGGAATTTTCTTCAAAAAGATTTCTATTTAAATAGCCAATCAGCCTTAGTTACAAATCCATAAATAATTATTTGCCACTTGTTAAAGTGTAAACATTAGCAGAATTGTGTGGGGAAAAGGTCCATTGTCTATTGCCAATAGTGTAGTGATAAATGAAGCACAGGTCAAGCAGCTGTCTGTTGGTCATGATGGCGAATTCACATGACTATATGAACCCCATGCAAAAAACATTTGCGCATTTTTTGTCATCATGCAGAATTCCCAATCCTGTGGATTCCATACATTCCAGTAATGACTGGATTTTGCCCACGAAAAATTTGCCAAACAACAGTAAATGTGATCTATTGCAGGGAAGGGACATTCTCATAAAGCGCATCTGATTGGACAGACATCTGTGTAGTGCAGGATGAGTCATCAATATTTTTAGGTCGCTTTCCCAGAAGAGAAATAATGAAATTATGAGCATGTATATCTGCTAAAAGAACATTAAATGTCCTTAAGACTAACACATATGGATTAAAAGCCACAAAATTCCCATTTTTAATTCATCTTTAACAATGGAAAGAGACCAAAAAAAAGATTAAATATTCAAAGGCATCAAACGTTTATAATTGAACATTTCTCCAGTCTCCGTTTCTTTATGTGCTTTGCTAAGTATCGAACTGTTATGTTTAGAGTATGTTTGAATGTTTGCGTGTGTGCACTTGCCATGATTTCTGACTGCCAACGTGTGACAGATGTCTTGAATGCAAGCGTCAGGGAACGCAGACTCGCACGCATGCCAGACTCCACCAGTGTGTGCCTTTCTGTCGCCACCGCCACGGTTCATCTGAGGAGAATACCACATGTTGACAGGTCTCCATGGTTACTGGAACAACTGTAAACTGAAACAAATGGAGAAGAGATGAGGTAAGGTAGGTCAGAGAGATGGAAAGAAATGGATAGAGAGTGAGAAAATAACGGGGAAAAGGAAATTGGGTGATGCAAGAGACAAGAAAGAGGATACTGATTGTTGTAGACAGGCGATTGTTGCGGTATTTTTTGCAATTTTGAACACATACATTAGTGCCCCCCCCCCCAAAAAAAAAAAGGTATTGCTTTAAACAAGAAAATATTGTAATAATCAAAAATTCACATTCATTAGGGCCCCCCCCCCCAAAAAAAAAAATGTTATTGCTTTAAGCAAGTAATAATTGTATTAATCAAAAGTGCCAGTAAAGATATTTATAATGTTACAAAAGATTTCTATTTCAAAGCAACTGTTATCAACAATGATAATAATATGAAATGTTTCTTGTGCAGCAAATCAGCAATCTAGAATTATTTCTGAAGGGTCATGTGACACTGAACACTGAAGTAATGACTGTGAAAATTCAGCTTTACCATCACAGGAATAAATTACATTTTATGATATATTAAAATAGAAAGCAATTATTTTAAATTGTAATATTATTTCACAATATTACTGTTTATACTGTATTTTTCCATCAAATAAATGGCAAATCTTATCGACCCCAAACTTTTGAACGGACATGAAATCAAAATGACCTTATTTATTTTATTAATTCATGTTTCTGGTCTTATTGTGCACAGTTCATCAACTGTTTTTTCTTTTTTTGGCAAACTTTTACAAAACATTTTTCACTATCCAGTCAAGTTTTGATAGGTAAAATTTGGGCCTGTCCTATATTTTTTCTCATTTCTCTCAAAAACATCATTTATTGAAGTAAAAAGGGTTGTGAACAGCGTTTCATGTTCACCCTAACAATGTCCTGAGGTGAATGTGAAAGAGAATGTGAGGTGTTTCGTTCTCTGCATCGGAACATTCACTTCTGCACTTCATCCATATTTAATTACACTGTAAAAACACAGCTTCTGTTTTTCCCTGCAGGTACGACACTTCACACATTGAGCAGTCATTATCCTACTCACCGGCTGTACCTGAGTCACAGACAAAAAAAAAGTGGACAGGATGAGTATTAGAGATGGGGGAGGGGTGACAGTGCAGGGATGGAGAAGGCAGTAAAAATAAACGAAAAAAGCTGAGCCAGAAAGATATTTATAGTTTGATAAGAGAACAAGGTACTTGATGCAGAGAGAGTCTGTGGAACTTTTGATTACCTTCATAGTTTCCTGCAAGCAACTGATTTCTCTCTCTCTCTCTCTCTCTCTGTGTGTGTGTGTGTGTGTGTGTGTGTGTGTGTGTGCGCTTATGTGTGACAGGAACAATAACGCTATTCACTGTTTTCTGATAGCCCTGACCCAAATACAGTGGCTATTCTTCACTTTGCCCATCCATTAATGTGTACAATACATCTCTTCCATTGAAATGAGTACATGCTCTTACAGAAAAGAACCAGGGTTTTTCAAACACAGCGGTCTCAGTAGTATTTAGAAATTTGTTCATTAATGCGTTTGTAACAAGGTCAAACTCTTAATATCATCAAACATGATAGTTACAATGACAAAACTGTTAAAGCTGGGTAATGTCAATGTCATGTCAATATTTTTCTAAATGCTGCAACTAATTTCACTACTTGCTAATTTTTTAATAAGAAATATAATTCTGCTTCAGTCAAATAATGCATGCAAAAGTGTCTCAGGTTACAAATGTAACCATGGTCGGGGAACGAGACACTGCATCCTCTAGTCTAGAGTAGAGACCTGCACGGGACGGATTATCTGTTATTAAAACATCAACATTCACAAACCACTGTTCATTTAACATAAAAGCAAGCAGGCTACTGCATGCATGGTTTGGCATGACAGAAAGCGTGCAAAGTGCGCTCCCTTAATAATTCCAAAAAAGCTGACTGCACAATGAATCTTTTATACTGTCTGCACTTTGTTATAATCAGAGGATTTGTCAGCATGCAGAATTCAGCACTGAAAAAATCTCTGTTTTGAGCGGTGAGTGGATTCTATCTTAAATGCATCTGATTGGCCATTGCATTCAAGAAATCAACAAATATGTCTGTGATTGGCTACATTGCACAACGCTGCAAAAACATTTTATGAATAGAAACTCTGCCTGTAAATCATTTTTTATTTTGTTTTAGTTGTTGTTGTTGCTTTTGTGCAACAGATGAATAACAATTTATTTGTTTTTAGAAGTTTTATTTTTAGATATTTCTACTTTGCGGGAGTCCCGCAAATGTTTTATCCTCCCGCAACCCGCACACACACGAGTGCCTTACCACCCGCTCCCGCACTCGGCTATCAAATCTAGTCCCGTACCGCACTCTGTTGCTTTGGGTCCCGCAGTAGTGCAGGTCTCTACTCTAGTGGACACTTTGGGGAATGCCTTCAGGGTGACCGGTGTCTGAAGCACGTGTAAAAACATGACAATGTCCTTGACGTCATTACTGGTGCGACCGTGAGTATATAAGGGCACCTATATTAGACATCTCAACTTCTTTGTCGGAAGGAGACGTAGACAGGCAGGCCCAATTCATGGCAGAGAGACGCAGTGTCTCTTTTCCCTTCTCAGGGAACCTAGTGGGATATAAAAAGGCTAGTGTAACCTGAGACATTCCCTTTCGAATGGGAACTTGCTCTGTGTTCTCTAGAGGACACTTTGGGGAACAAAAGGAATGACTGCCTAAATGGCTGTGACAAGCACAAAACAAAGCTCAACAGACTTAGATGCCGGAGTCCGATTCCCTTACTCCACAGATTCCCTTAGTCCACTGAACTGTCAGTGACATTTATTCTATATGGCTATTCCATTTAGCTTCTTAATTTAGACAAGCGGAGTTCAAAGGTCTGGCAATGTTAGCCTCTACGCTAGACATTATCTTTAAGGGAATACTGGCACAGGAAAACAATGGTTTCCTTGCCTGTCACTCATAACCTGAGGGAGCTGTCTACTTAAGGGACCCGCAATCAGAGGGAGACAGCTTCAACCTTGGTATAAACTTATGAAGGGACCGTCTGCTTGTAAAACCCAGCCTGTGGGGAGACTGCCACAGGGGGATCTGGTTCAACCCCTAAATGCCACAGGGGGATCTGGTTCAACCCCTAAATGCCACAGGGGAGCATTTGCTAGTGAAATTATCCACCTTGCCTGACCTAAGGTCAACCTCTTGCAAGGCCAACATTCCTGAATTAAGAGTGTTTAACCAGTAAAAAGGGATGCAACGCTCAGGCAAGAAGCTGCTTCTCACCAGGGCCAGATTGGGCTTTCTGGGGAGCTGAGGACTGAGAAAAGACCCTCTGACCAAGAGGAGTCCAATGCTCACCCAAGACAGTGATCCCTAGATTAGACTAAGCTGACCTATGATACCTATAAGGAAGAGTAACTATGCCCGTTAGAGTAACTAGAAATGGCTACAATAAAAAGCCGTGCCATAGTCTCCAAGGTCTACCTGAGCTGGAACAGAGTGTGGAGGTCCAGGAAAGAAAGGTATCCCAATAACGGTGAAGGCACTTCAACAAGTGCCCCTGTTGTCTGGGGATCATCTCAAGCTCTCTTGTGGGCGCACCTACTTACAGACACTAAGGGGGAGGCCCAAGCTCAACCAAATTAACAATTTCCGGTGCACAGGAGGAAACTGCCTACTTAGTAACCCAAATAGTGTAGGCAGCTACGACCCTTTTAGCATGCTAAAGTTTGTATCCTAGGCCCATAAAAACCCAAAAAGGGTAACAGTTTCCACTGGATAAATAAAAGAGTCTGCTGTTTCAGGGACCCCAGCTCTGGGGGAGGCAGCTAAAACTTCATTGCCACAAGGGAGCTGCCTACATATATGACTCCGATTGGGAGAGGCAGCTACAACCTTGAACTGTAGTATACTAGAAATAGGGAGCCACCGGCTAAAAACTTGGAGGCGGCTGCTCATGATAATCATGAAGGGATTACTTGCTCATACATGAGCTCCCCTTACCTTGGAGATCGCGAGTGCTCAGAGGCTGTGAGAAGGTCCTTGTTTAGAACTCATAATGGGGAAGGTGTACTTGTTCTATGAGACTCAAAGTGGGCTTCTTGAAGCTTTTGCAAATTTGGGGAAGCCCACACCTTGGCAATACCTACTTACTAAACCCGACCCTAGTGGGAGGAGGCTATCCACTGTTGGTATTAAGGAGCTTCCTACTTAAAAGGAACCCTTTCAGGGGTGAGAATACTCCATTAAAAACCGATGAAGGAACTTCCTATCGTAAGCGTGACTGGTTGCTAGCACGGTCACTCTCAATAACCTCCTCAGATCCTTCTTCGCCTTCCTATGATTACGCCTTTTCCGAGCACTGCTCCCCTGTTAAGGAGGGGGGCACGGTTGGCGACACTCTGTAGTCCTCAGAGAGTGGAGACCTCAGCAAAATTACTCTCTATAGTGAGAGAAAGCCAAACTACACTCAACCCTAAAGACAGCTTATCACACTGGCCCACTGAGAGCCGACACGCTTGATGTCACTGTCTAGATGGAGCTCAGGAGAGTGGATGCCTCAGCAAACGCTATAATTTAAAGGCTCATAAAGGAACCGCCAGCTTAAACCCTAGTTTTTTTTTTTGTTTTTTTTCTCTGGGGAGGTGGCTTCAACCTCAGAGAACACAAGGGAGCTGCCTACTTAAAGGACCCATACTCGAGATAGCTTCAACCTTAAATCTGTGTCTAATTCCTCAAAATTAGATTCAGCAAATTAATCAGAGCTAGAGCTAGCTAGAGGAGCTAAAACAAAGATTTTCCTGTTCGCCTTCTCCTGCGCTCAGCCTTCAACCCCCACGCTCAATCCCGCCTCACCGCAATGGTGGCTGTGGGACCCGAGCCGCAGAGAGTAGGTGCTTAACTCTTATCTCTCATGTAAAATTCAAGCCTGGGTGGAAGAAATCACAACGGCCACATCACACAAGGTGCATTTAACTCCCTCGGAAGTTAAGCATGCTAAGTTCAAACGCCAGATTCTGTCACTCTGAAAGACGACAGAACCGAGCTTTCATTGAGAAATCCTCACAATATATGCATTCATTACCCTCGAGAACTAAACACTCATTACTCATTTACAAAGCGCACCAGATGCACATGCTTCCTGAAAAACGCTTGGTTGAGTGTTTCTTCATGATATTCACGTTCACACGTACGCAAACAAACAGATCCTGAAGACAAAAGAACTTGATGACGTCTAATACAGGTGCCCTTATATACTCACGGTCGCACCAGTAGTGATGTCACGGACTGTCGACGGTCACACTGAAGGCGCTTCCCAAAGTGTTCTACAGAGGACGTGTGCGAGTTTACATTTACAATTCTATTTACAGACCATTTACCCATATGTTGTTCCAAATCTGTTCCAAATCCGTAGCATTTGAAGTTTTCCATTTGAAGGACATTTCAAACGCCTCCCCCCTTCCACTATGCAGGGAATGACATTAGCCGCTTTTCCACTGTCTGGCCAGTACGAGCCAGGGCTTTCAACGGGCCGGGCTGGGCTAATAGCCTCGGACCTGTAGCACCGAGCCCAAAACCACGCTGTGTTCCACCGTCGAGCCAGAAGCTCCACAGTGCTTCACTAAAACCCACCCGTAACATGCCTCTCTGGAACAACATCACAGAAACCCATTATTTCACCAACAAATGGAAGTTTTATCAGAAAACTAATCAGAAAGAAATCATCGTCGTTTGTTGGCATTTTTGTTGTTTACTTAAAGATTTAAACCAAGCATCGATGTTTTACCATAGTTTTACAATAATATGTGATGCATATTTCAGTTTTTCTTTTTTAATAAATGTGCAAAAATGTCAACAATTCTGTGTTTTTCTGTCAATATGGGATGCTGTGTGTACAATAATGAGGGGAAAAAAAGAACTTAAATGATTTTAGCAAATGGCTGCAATATAACAAAGAGTGAAAAATGTAAGGGGGTCTGAATACTTTCCGTACCCACTGTATATTATCTTATGCCTAATATGATGAAAACGGCCTTGTTAATGTTTCTTGTCCCCTTGACAGTTACTAACTATTACATTACATGAATCACGTAAATTATATAGGCCTATTTTCAATTAAAAATGTAAAAAGTCTATTATTTTGCCTCATTATTTTTGTCGGCCGTTTAACATTTCTATCCTAAAACAGCTTTCAAATATGAAATGTTTAGTTTAGCTACTTACATTTTATCTCACACTTTATGACCTTCAACTGAAGCATTGAGTTGTACTGGAATTCGCACTAACTAAGCAGGTTCTGTGTACATAAAGCCTGGCTATACATTGATTTGATTGGTCATCTCGGAAAAATGCAGAGGTCCGACCTCGGTGACCTCATAGCTGGCTACGGCCATATTAGGCCCTGTCCTACATGGCACACTTCATGTTGGTCTTGTGGACTTGGCAATAGCAGCAGTGTGCAAGTACACAAAAGTAAAACAGTACACGAAAAGTACCCGAATGACCTACTACTTCCGTCGAGATTCTAAAGTGTGCATCCACTGGACACTCTAACTTCATGAGGAGTTGTGAATGGCAGTGAACTGACGCTGAAAGTCACAACAACATTTTTGTTTCTTCTGTGCAAAAAAAATTGAAGCGCGTGTGTGAGATTAGTGTACAATACATAGTATGCCTGTGAGTGTACATAGTATGTTATAAAAAATAGTGCTGCGTGCATACTATGCTAATGATGAAACCTGTATTGTTGTGACATTGAGTGTAATGGAATACTGATTAGAGGGCTGGGCTTGATTTTAGGGCTCCTCTTTGCCAGCTCTAGCAGACTGATCGCTGGAAAGGAGTGGTTACAGATGTTCAGGGAAAGAACACCATTCCAGAGGGGAGAACATTTTTGGAACAAAAATTCATAAGACAAAACTGAATTACTTGTTCACCACAAGACTAATAATGTGTGCTAACAAAGTAAATAGGGTCAATTTTGATTTTATGTGGACTTTAAAGGTGACATGAAATGGAAGTTGCTATAGTATTTTCTTCCCCCTTGTGACATATCTGAGTGAGACAGCTTCTCAAACAAGAATAAATGTAGGGCGGGACTTCATTTTGTCCTTCGGGAATTGATTGGATCGTTGTGGTTTGCCATTACTGTGATCTCATGTGAGTGACAGGTTGCCCCACCCACAAATATTTGACCCAAAAACAACCCAGCACTTTTTAGAGTGTACGCCTGCATTTTTTTTAGTGTGAAACAATACTTATAGAATAGTATGAAGTATGCAAATTCCATGTTCTTTTTTCTGTTATAGAGGCTGGCTGTTGTTTCAATATTCCGTGTGTGTTATATTCATGAATGAAACAGGCTCGCATGTGATTCCGAACTTCAACTTTACTTGCTCATTCCTTCCTCAATCTGACACAACACACCCGTGTGCTTCCCGTACATGCATAATAAAAGTCTCATGCAACACCACAACCCGGGTGCTTCCCGTACATACATAATATTAAAAGTCTCATGCAAGTTCTTCACAATACACATATTGTTCACACATGTTCCAATCTGGTTTTAGATCATTACATAGCACTGAGTCAGTTATGTTGAGGGTTACAAATTATATCTTGCTTGCTCTGATTCAGGCTCTTGTGTTGTGCTGGTTTTGTTGGACCTGAGCGCTGCATTTGATACCATTGACCACAACATTTTTCTTGAATGGCTAGAATGTATGGTAGGTGTCAAGGGCACTGTATTACAATGGTTTGCTTCTTATCTCGAAAAAATGACTTTTTCTGTAAATTTAGAAAATTGTTCCTCATCATCTTTGCCTGTTTTGTTTGGTGTGCCCCAGGGATCCATTTTGGGACCTTTATTGTTTTCCCTTTATATGCTCCCCTTGGCCCTCATTTTTCATAAATACAACATTTCATATCACAGTTATGCAGATGATTCTCAGTTTTACCTTCCAGTAAGGCTTGACACCACAGCTTCATTTGATGTGTTATTGGAATGTGTAAATTATATCAAGAGGTGTATGACAAATAATTTTCTGCAGTTAAATGAGTATAAAACAGAGGTTTTAATTATGTGTTGTCCTGCAAATTCCTCTCCTGCTCTGGAAGCCCAGTTAGGTCCTCTCTCAACAAATGTATGCAAACAAATCAAAAACCTTGGAGTGATCTTTTGACTCTTCACTATTTTTTGATAAACAAATTAGTGCTGTTATTAGAGAAAGCTTTTTCCATTTAAGATATATTGCAAAGTTGAAGAACCTTCTTTCAAGCAAAGCTTTAGAAGTTGCGATTCATGCACTTGTAACATCACGATTAGATTATTGCAACTCTCTTTATTCTGGTCTCTTTCAATCTTCACTCTCGATTACAAGTTGTTCAAAATGCGGCTGCAAGACTTTGACTGGGTCTAAAAAGAGGCAACATATTTCCCCTGTTTTAGCATCCCTTCACTGGCTTCCCGTTAAATTCAGAGTTGATTTTAAGATCCTTATGTTTGTGCCATATTGTCCTGTTAGGAGACTTAGATCTTCCAATCACTTGCTCTCGGTGTTGTGTACCCCTAAATGTGTCTCGGTGTTGCTACAAATCAAAGGGTGATCAGGCCTTTTCTGTGGCTGGGCCCAAGCTTTGGAATGGTCTCCCTATCATGTGAGGTCTGCTCCTTCATTAGACATTTTTAAAACTACTCTTAAAAACGCATTTTTATTCTTTAGCTTTTGGAAACCTGTTATTGTTGTTGTTGTTTTTTATAGTGTAGACCTGTTTTTTACTATGTACAGCACTTTGGATCAATCTATATTGTGTTTAAATGTGCTTTATAAATAAATGTTGTTGTTGTTGTTGTTCTCTATGTGGAGGTACTTGGCCACATCCATTGACAGGTGTTCCTTTCCATCAGGCCAACCCTGGAGTATCGCTTTTTTCAAAGACTGGAGTTCGGTGTCTAATTGTGTGGCTCTCTGTATTATCTGTAGTCTTTCCTTGGACATCGACAGATAGGACATTATGTTGATAGACTCTACTTCTGACTCCACTAGGCCCCTGTCAAGTCCTCTGCAGTAGGCTCTGCTCAAAGTATCTGCCAGTAGCAGGTATTTGCCTGGACAGTATTGAAGTCTCACTTGGTACCACTGAAGACGCATAACCATGAGCTGTAATCTCTTTGGGGCACTCAGAAGTGGTTTCGTCATTATAGTCTCCAGCGGTTGGTGGTCCGATTGAACTTGTACCAATCATCCGTATGTGAAGTGATGGAACCTTTCCATTCCATACACCACTGCCAACAGTTCCTTTTCTATTTGTGCAAAGCCTTTCTCGGTTTCTGTTAAAGGAACACTCCACCGTTTTTTTGTCAATCATTCTCCATTCAGTATACAAAAACAGCGCGCGCCTCGTCCGGTTACAGCAGGATGCACGGTAAAACTCTCTCAAATATGATATATTCACATTATAATGTGAACTTTTAAATGCGCACTTGTGCTGCGCAGCGGTGCACACTGTGACTCCATGTTGCTTTGAGCACATCATTCTGCACCCGCGATGCGCATACGCGCTTTGTGCGCTCTGTTTTGAAGCGTTTCATATTATCATGGTTTTGCGCACTGAAAGATTATTAAAAGCCTATATTTTTTATACCTAGCCTGCACAATACATTTAAAATAAGCATAATTTAATTGTATATTATTTCAGTGTAGTGTAGGCTATATCAATATTTAATTACTAAGTTTAATAAAAATACATAATACATTTATGTAATATTTAAAGGTGTTAACTGTAATCTTACACTGCAAAATGGTAACTTACAAATAAGGATTCAATTCATCACAATTATGTAAGTATCTGGATATTTGCCGCGGGGCGAGGGCTTCGATAACCCCTCTCTTTTTTGACCATACATGTGTTTGCATCCCTGAAGTTAGTTAGGGGAACAAGTTAGAGTATAGGATTAGAGCACTCAGCCGACGGTGATGTGTAAACGGCGCGCTAAAGTATAAATATTATAGGAAACTAACGTCGACTGTAGACGTTCGGGGACGTCGATTGTAGACGAGACCCAGGTAGACTTAGGTCAGGTGCGAAATAGAGAAAAATCTACCACAGTGCTGAGGCATGACTACAGAATTTGGCAAGGTAATTGACCATGCCCAGAAAACATTGCACCCCTTTTACGTCAGTGGGTCTGGGCATCTGTTTAATGGCTGACACTTTTCCTGGGTCTACCTTTACCCCTACTGAGGTGAGAAGGTGTCCTATGTAGGGAACTTCCTTCAATCTCAAGCGCATTTTTTCTGGATTCAATTTCACTTGGCATGTTCTGCACCTGTCCAGCAGCATCCTCATATTATTGTCATGCTCTTGCATTGCCTCCTCATCATTGTCTCCTTTCCCTACAATCAGTATATCATCTGCAATGATTTTTACACCTGGGATACGTTCCATCACCTGGTTCAGTTTTCTTTGAAAAATTTCTGGCGTTGGACTGATTCCCATTGGCATTCGTAGCCCCCGATAATGTCCTAAAAAAACTGGATTTTTCCTCTAATTCCACATGCCAAAATCGATTTTTCACGTCACATACTGAAAAAACCCGTGCTCCATTCAAATCAGATTGTACATCCTCGATTGTGGATAATGGATAGTAGTTTCTCTGGAGCGCTTTGTTGAGGGACTTTGGATCGATACACACCCGCAGCTGTCCAGAGGGTTTTTGTACAATGACCATGCTGCTAATCCAGTCTGTGCTTCTATCAACAGGTGCTATGATCCCTCTCCTTTGCTAGTCTCTAGCTCTTTTTTGAGGGGTTCATATGGCGCTTTTCCACTGCATGGTTCGGCTCGGTACGGTTCGACTCGGCGCGGAACGGTTCGGCTCGCATCGCTTTTCCACTGCGTAGTACGACTCGACTCGGTATGGCACAGTTCGGTTCGTTTTAGCTCGGTTGCTTTTCCACTGCAGTTAGTACCGCTTCAAAGTGGGTGGGACTGATCTTTATAGTTGCCGTCTCTACTGCCATGACATCATCATATAAATGTGAATTTTTCAAATGTGTGTGTCCCCATCCGCTCCTCGGCAACCAACGAGAGGAACGTCTGCACCTCGTCCACTGACCACGATTCAGCCATTTCTTTTTTTTAAGTTTATAGTCTTTTTTTTGAAGCAAATACTTTTAAAACAGGCGCTACAGCGTTGGCTGTTGTCTACTGGCTATTTAAATGACGCTGGTAGTGATGATTCTGTCTGACCAATCAGTGATCTGCAGTGTTTTCACGTCACATTTTAGTATCGGTATGGTACGCTTGGAACCTCAACAGAGGTGGTACCATTTAAAGCGAGTGGAAATGCGTCATAAGTGAGCCGTACTGAACCGAGCCGTACCGTACCATGCAGTGGAAAAGCGCCAAAGCGTGCCGTGCCGTACCGTACCATGCAGTGGAAAAGCGCCAATAGAGAACTGTGGGAACTCTTCTTTTGGGTAGCTTCACTGGTTGTATCTGCTCATCTATTTCCAATTTGAGCTTTCCTTCAAATGTTCCGTCTCCTTCAAAGACATATCTGCACAGTCAGGTTTTATTTGTTCTGCCGTCAACCACATATACAGCTGTATTGTGGTCAGGGTCTCCCTTCACAATGTTTATTCTACCCCCCACTGTGCTCAAAGTTATACTCAGCACTTCATCTTCACTTTCCGAATCCGCATCCGCCTGATCCATTGCTAAAACTGCTGGTTGTTTGGCATACTTCTCGTCCTTTTTCTCCAATTAGGTAATGTAGAAGTTTCAATTTATATTCATCCGTTTTGTCTTCATAGTCAGATCTACATGCAAATTAAATTCTTCCTTCCATCTTTTCCATGCAATCGCAAAATTGCAGTCATCAAAGTCTATTTTGCCTGGTGGTTTCAATGCTCTCTCCATCCTGTTAGAGCTATTTTTGCAGGTTTGAGCGTTCAATCATTTACTCACATGGATTTCGTATAATCCTGTTTGTCTGTGTAAGCCCCATCTCCGAAGCGAACACTCAGGCGCGCTCTCTGATTTGAGGAGCAGTATCCACACTTGCGTGTCACTCAACTTGGTTCCTCGACGGAAAGACGATCATTGGATTCCCCAATGGTTTGTTTTCAGTCTTTACCTTCATGTACCGCTGCCACCATGTTTCAATATTCCGTGTGTGTTATATTCATGAATGAAACAGGCTCGCATGTGATTCCGAACTCTCATCTTTACTTGCTCATTCCTTCCCCAATCTCACACAACACACCCGCGTGCTTCCCGTACATGCATAATAAAAGTCTCATGCAACACCACAACCTGGGTGCTTCCCGTACATGCATAATAAAAGTCTCATGCAACGACTTCACAATACACACATTGTTACAGCTGTCACAGAACCAATTTCAAATTTTTTTCTCTGGACACTTAAAATGAAATATGTCAGGTAGAAGGGCAATTTTATGCATGGAATTGCAGAGATGCTTACTGCAGCTTTTAAATAATGCGCTGTCCCATATTTCAGAAAATTACTGCATTTATGTGCGTGCAAATGTACAATCTTTCACGTGTGCGTGTTCACGTGTAGCATTAACGTTGCAGGTGGTGATGAATGACTGTGAAAATGAGTTTCTCCGGAGAGCTCCTCACGCTCTCGTCAGGAGGGAGAGGAACAGGAGAAGATCAATGGCCTTCAGCAGCTGAAGTAATTCTCTCGTGGCTCGCCGGCTGCTTAAGCCGCTCGTGTTTCCACAGAGCTGTCAGATGGAGCGCGAGGTCTCATTGTTCAGAGATGACACCGAGTGAATCCATCGATGGTCGACCTGATCCAATCCTTAAGGAGAGATGAATTGCTATGGTTCATATAGGCCTAGCCAATAGAGTCACATGCATATTATTCATGTATTTACATTAACATACAAGCATAAATATAGCCTACCTACAATGTAAAAAAGAAAATGGTAATTTTCTGGCAGCTGGGGTGCCAGATAAAAACCATGAAAATAATGTAAAATAAACATCTTCTAAAAATACAGCAATTTTCCATTATTAAAATTCCATTTATAACTGTAATTTTAATAAAATCTTGTTTTTTCTTTAGCTTTTTAATGTTTAATGAAGGATCATATTTACTTGTATGAAACAATTAAATTATCTATAAATAAGGTTAAACACTGCTAACCAGCCTCTCAATTGCAAAATAATGTTTATTATTCGTTTTTATTTAATATAAACAGTATAACAGTTATAAAACTAGTAATGGTTTTAAAACAATTGCAGCAGTATTCTTAACATAACAATACAACAATTTGTTACAAAAAAATAAACATTTTGTATGTAGGCCTAACCTTTTAAAAAGGTTATTTTTTACACTACACACACATACAGAATGTGTACATGTTCATATGTACAAAATGTTAGGCAGGACTTGATTATGTCCATAGGGAATTGATTGGATGACTGGATGGTTGTGGTTTGCTATTGCTGTGATCTCATGTGAGTGACAGGTTGTCCCGCCCTCAAGAGAAGAAATAATACTGCAAGTTGGAGAGGATTTAATTTTAGGTCAAGGCCAAGGTATTTATTGTCTCCCTTAGGAGAAATTTGTTTTAGATTAGGGAAACTGCTGCAACATCAACACATAACACATATAACATACAACATTAACGAACATTCCAAATCCTAAAATCCTGCACCATAAAAACAGTACATATCATAACACAACCCTCAGTTTCTGCCTGTTGTACCAGCTATTGCTGTTATTTAACTTCCTGCTGCAGTTGCTCATTAATTAATTTAACAGACAGTGGTTCAAATTAATATTTGTATCGGTTATACTTGCATAATGGAACCCTGTACTCCGACCAGAGTTCTGTGTCCCTATGATTTTTCCTGCCACTCTCACCAAGTTATTTATTTGAGCTCTCAGTTTTACTGTTAAACTTCCGAACCAAACAATAATTCCATATCTTAAAACAGACTCTATCATTGCTTTATAAAAAATGTACATTATATTACTGCTCACTCCAAATAATCGTAATCTCCGTAGAAAATGTAAGCGCTGATGGACCCTTGTGCACACCCATGACACATGTGTGTCCATTTAAGCTCACTATCAATGTGTACCCCCAAATATATAAGAAGCAACCTGTTTAATACCATGAACCACAACAGAGCTCTTGTCCTCCACTGATCTGGGGTCTATGATGACCTCTTCAGTTTTTTTTAGATCGATCTGTAAATAATGGTCGTCACAACAGCCCAAAAACGCTTCTATAGCAGCTTCGTAGTCGTCAATACTGCAGTCTCTTGTCAACAAGTGGAATAATACCGTGTCATCCGAAAATTTCATAATAAATTGGTTTGACTGCTGGCTAATGCAGTCATTTGTGTACAAAGTAAACAGAAGTGGCGAACTTACACACCCTTGCGGGGCCCCTGTACTATTTACTGCAACATCCGACAACACTGAGTTAAATTTCACCTGTTGTGTCCTATTTGTTAATAAGGAATAATACCAATTAATTATAAAAGGATTACCTCGTAAATTAATAAATTTCTCCAACAGTTTGTGTGGTTGAATGGAGTTAACCGCAGAACTAAAATCAATACAAAGCAGCCTAGCGTAAGCAGCTGAACTCTCCAGATGCTTTAAAACAAGGTGTGTTAATGTAGAAACCGCATCGTTAGTACCACGATTACTTTTATATGCAAACTGATACTGATCTAAGGATGGCTCCACCTCCTTACGCAGCTCTCCTGGTATAATCTTCTCAAATGATTTCATAACATTGGATGTTAAGGCCACTGGCCTATAATCATTATTGTCCAGAGGGCATGGATTTTGGGGAATTGGGATTATAATAGATTTTTTCCAAAGTCTGGTCCTACGTATCAATTGAGAGCTGGAAAAAGCGATGCTAGGCTGGTGTGAGCTCCTCAGCAAATGTCTTTAAAAGAAAACATGACATCCTGGTCCCGTTGCCTTACTAGAGCATACATTTTTTTAAAACCCTTGTAGCATCCCCTGAATATATTAATATCCTATCATCACTGACATTACAGTTTATATTACCTAAAATATCATAACATTCCTTAAAAGTGTCTGTCTCAAATCTCACTATTATTTATTTAATTTGCCTTATCAGTTTCATTACCGGCGAACAATGGCTTCCTTGTCGAGGTCATGTTGGTCATTCCTCGGATTGAATTCCACAGTTCTTTTGTATCACATTTTGCCAACTGTTGTTCAGCCCGTTCCTTATGTTGTATCTGCTATCCTCAATTGCTGATTAAGGTCCTTTTGTGCTGCCTTAAGTCCCCTTATGTCCCCCAACCTGTAGGCCATTTTTTTTCCTTTTAATGCAATCTTTAATTCCCCCTGTTACATATGGTTTGTTATTCGGATACCTCTTAATAACTCTTTTAGGGATAACTAGATCCACACAAAAGGAAATATATGCAGTGATTATTTCAGTGACCATATCTATGTTTGCATCCTGATAAAAATCACTTGACCACACCTTAACAACCTTAGTAACTGGTTTACTTGTCTTAAACACTGACCGATTGGTGGGGAGCAAATGAATAGCAAATGAATGGGGGGGGGTCTGGCTTTAGCTACATAAGCATCCTTAATATTGCCGTAACACTTGTCAAGGGTATTATTTTTCCTCGTTCCACACTTCACATATTGAAAAAACCCTGGTAAGGATCTCTCCAATCCACACTGATTAAAATCACCAAGAATCAATAAAGGTGCATCAGGCTTAATTTGTAAGTGCTTTATGAAGACAATCTGAAATTTGACTTGCTGCCCTGTGAACATTATACACTGCACAGACAAATATATTGGTTAATTCCCTTGGCAAATAATACGGCCGCAAAGTAATACACAGTAGTCAAGATCAGGATTACAAATGCTTTCTCTGATTGCAAAATTACAATACCAGCTTTCATTGATACAAATACAAACACCTCCCCCCCTCTTTTCTTTCCAGAGTTCTCATCTCTATCCAAGCATAAATGGGAAAACCCATCAATTTGTATTAAATTGTCTGGTCTATCATTACACAACCACGTTTCTGTAAAAACCATCAGTCCAGGCTCACGAGACTCATGGCAGACTCCAGCTTGTGTACCAGCTCGTCCAACTTGTTCCGCAAGGAGCGAGGATTACAGAGTAACACTGGCGGCAGAGGTAGTTTGGAAGCTCTCCGGACACGCTGCCTGACGCCGCCTCTATTGCCCCGCTTCCTAACCCGACAAGGAACAGGTCTTGGTTGCCGTAATAGCTCCTCGGGTATATCCGTCATTGGATTACTCAATAGTAGCCCGCCACGACTCTGCAAATCCAAAAGCTCCAATCTGCTCTAGGCCATGTCGGCTGTCTGGTCGACAATCCACAATCCACAATCCACAATCCTGTTCGTAACTCTTTGCACCACGCAGCTAGTCAAAATTAGCCACACAGTCTTTGTGGTCCAGTCGTATACGACCAGCTGTTCCAGCCAGCACTCGCACGTAGTAGTTTAAATGCCAATTGTACGATCATAAAACTAAGGGTAAACAAATACGAAAGGTTGGACAGAAACAAACAGGTAACTTGCAGCAAGAACCCTCCCCATGTCACCTGTAGAGCAGCGCCATCTTGGTCACATGTAATATTGGTAAACTTTGTAATCTTAGTTAAAGATTAATAATAATTGTGCACGATAAATCACTTATAATAACCACTGCAATATTCAATAAAAAAATCATATTTTTCAGTTTGGATTTCATGGTGACTTTACTGCTGTACGGCCAAGGCGGATGTACGGTACAGCAGTAATAGCACTCTTGAATTAATATTTCAAAAGCTTTAAAAAGTATTATTTTGATAGCATTTGTAAGGTAATCTCTCATGTAGGCAAGCGAACAGTAACTATTTCTTTTGATAATAGTCAACATGTCATGATGCTCAGTCTCCATCTCCATGCAGACCTTCTACATCACTCCAAGACGTTTTGATAAACTCAGCTCGTATGGACTCTGGCAGTGCAGAAATTGCTTCGTGAGCGTCTCGTGCGATTGTTAAAACTGCCCGCGCTCTGTGCTTAGGTCGTCAATCACATCAGCACCCCTCCTTTGGGCTCAAGGGCTTCAGCGGGAGAGCTAAATTGGTCTAGCATCATCACCGCCGCTGTCGCCGTCTTCACTGAAGAGCTTTTTTGGGTGAGATTTTTTTATTTTTTTTTGCTCGTGGTGCAGAAAAGCAAATCTGTCTTCTGTCATTCTTTTCCTTTTCAAGTTCCTGGGGGCAGAAGGGAGCCACTCGCTGTGTGAATGATATGAAAAGCCTTTTAAAAACACATTAAAATGGGGGAAGTTGTGTACAAAGAGGCGTTCTCTCCTGGTTGGGGGAGATATCGAGAATCACAAACGTCTCTGGGAAGTGTACAGAAAGGTTAAAAGAAGAAAATGGTCTGTGTCAGTAGACAGAAGTATTGCATAACAAGCACATCAACAAAACACCTGTATAGGTTACGTCTTGAGTTGCTGAGGCCGGAAGATTTACAAGAAGTACTGCATGAACTCTGGATGTATGAAAAATTGTTTGTGACTAGTTGGCCTCAAATAGCTTAATGGACCTCAGGGAGAGCTGTTTGTTGGCCGCTTTTCATTTTTTATATCCTCAAGGTTAAACCATCAACCCAATCCCAGGTCAAAAGGTCTGTTTACTGCTTTGCAATGCAGTTCATAGTGGTATTAAAAAACAGTTTTTGTTGATAAAATGTGAACCCTGAATGATTATTTAAGCAGATTTAAATGTCAAATAATACAGAAGAATTTTTAAAGCACAATTTGAAAAAAAAGAAATTTGTGAAAAAATGTTTTGTGGTAATCATCTTAAATCCTCATATATCCTGTCAGTTGAGCTTAACTTGTACCAAAAAGTGTTTTTTGCGCAAGAAGAACCTTTCAGTGAACAGTTCTTAATAGAAATGAAAGCTTTAGCGTAAGTTGTGCCAGGAAGACTCAATCAGCGTGTCATGTATTACCTCACTTCTAACCAATCATGTGTTAACACTCGCAGTATAAAAGATTGGTACTTGTCTGAGTTCGCAGATGCTGACGCTGCCAATTACCTCCATCCTCCCCATCCACCACCAAGATGGTACCTTCCCCTTCATCCTCCACCACCGGATGGTCCCTTGCTTTACCTCCAGGGGGTCGGCTGCGCCCCTGCCTTCATCTTCAGGCAGGATATGCAGCTTACGCTATACCCTCGCATTGCACGCTAAGGACGGGGCCTACGCCAAAGAACTTTATAAATGTATGCTTGCTGGGCTGTTAATAAATATACGCTTGTTATATCAATTTCTCTCCCGAACCATTTTTTTGTTTGTTTTTTCTTAGTGTGAAGAACATTTAAAAAATCTAGAATTCTAAAATCTATAAAATAACCTTTTGTGAAATGGAAAAGTTCCATTCATGTTGGTTTCATATATGCCAATTTGGGATCGTTATTTTTAAGTGTGTGCTGGACCCAGAACTTTCTTTTTATCATTCAGATATTTAACAGAATTTTATCCAGATTATTGGAATTATGTATGTATGTGCACATAATAGATAACCAGCAGTAAAGAATCAACAAGAGCTTTCTGGTGCAGCCATCAGAGCCGTTTAGAGAGCAGTACACTGATGTGATGCTTCTGATGAGGAAGAGAGAAATGAAAAGAAACTAGCTAAGGTGTCCTGACCATTATTCTGGGCTGGTTGAAAACATAGTCACAGAGGCTCCAATTTGATTTATTTATTAAGTCACTTTCAAAACTGTTATGTGACTAATTTGAAATGTTTTTTAAAAGTTGGCAGAGCTTTTTGTTTGAGCAGTGACTTACTGTACCTTCTGCAGAGGAACAGAAAAAAAATGCTCTTCAGCCAAGGTCTGAATCTGAATCGCTTTATGTGTGAATGAAAGTGAAAAAGTGGAAGAGAGAGAATAAAATGACCTGTGTCTCATTTGTTCGGTGGTCTTGAGCATGTAATTCCTTCATGCTGAATTTTAATAGGATAATGTACTTCATGTTTCACACAGTGCCACACTTACAGGCCTTATGGACTACCTGTCAGAGGAATACATGAATATATTACACCATGAAGCATGATGAAAAACATCATCTCTGCAAATCCTCAAGGATGACCTCCTGATTTCATACTTATTTATTATCTAATCGGAACTGACTAGTACAGGACAATACATAGCATACTTGTCAGGTTTATGTTCCATTCTGTTGACCATGGCCGTTTCTCAATATGAGACTTGAGAGAATCGAACCGTTAGAAATACTAGAAGATGCTGCGGGCGGACGACGTACCTGTAAGCTTTAAACTTCTCGTTCTCACTTAAAAGATTTATGCTGCAAGCATGCAAATAGGTAAAGGCTTGTGAAAGTAAACTTTTGTCCGTTTGTTTTTCATTATTTTAATAAAGTTGTAGCTGAACAAAGCCTGCAGTATTTTTATTGGTATATGAAAAGAATCTTAACATTGACAAAGTAAAGGTAAAGCCAACTCATTTTCACAAATACTCACGACAAAATGATATAAAATAATATAACAGTGGTTCTAAAACCTTTTCCAACTCGCAGCCCACACAACCAAACACATGTTTCCGCAGCCCACAGTAAGAATTTTAACGGCCAGAGCCGACTATTTGTGTCGCTTTGGTTAATGAAGACTTAGGGTACGTTTACACAACAACAATATGCTTAAGTTTGGAGAAGTCATTGTTAAAACGATCCCCATTCACACGGATCCGCGAAAAAGACTAAAAACGCTGTATTCCGCTGCCAGGCCATTAGATGGCGATGAAACACTATAGACTGAACATGTAATACGCATTTGTGCGTGACGTCATCGTTTTCACAGATTTACGTTTTTATTGTTTACACCGAGACTGTTTTCAAAAACTTGCACTTTGAAACCCGTTTTCAAAAGTTTGCGTTTCAGCCACCCAAAACGACGTTGTTGTGTAAAAGAATGGCCAAAACGCAAAAAAAAGTTTTAAAACTATTGTGTTAACAGCCCCTTAGTATATGTTTACAAGACACGTAAACGTACATCAGTATGTAAATGTGCAAAAATGCAACCAAATGTTGTTTTCCAGTTGTTTGCCAACCAATGGATATTCCAGAGGAGACTGAGACAGCTTCTAAGAAGAAGTCATCACAGGAGAGCATGGTGAAACCGGAATCAACGCAGAGGCTGTGCCATTAAGAGGACAATATGGTACGTCACAGTTAAATGACCAATCATTGACTAATGCACTGAGGAATGTCAGAATGGTGGAAGGGGTAGATAAGAAACAGGGACACCTTACATATCCTTACTTTGCAGTAAAAAAACGGTCTGCTTTATCAGGTAAACAAAAGTGGAGAGGACATCCAGGAACAGCCTCTAGTGCCTAAGTCTCATAGATCAACAGTGTTGTATCTATCTCACACCCACCAACTTGGAGCCCACTTAGGGGTCGATAAACCAAAGAGAGGATTTTTCAACGTTTCTTTTGGCCCGGCATTCACAAAGAGGTGGAAAACTTCTGCTGCAGCCGTCCAGAATGTCAACAAGTAGCACCAAAAACCACAGAGCGGAACCCCCTAATTCCCCTGCCAATTATTTGGACCCTGTTTGAAAGAATTGGAATGGATATTGTGAGACCCCTTCCCAAGAGTTCTAGGTGACATAAATACATTTTAGTGATGCTGGATTATGCTACCCGATATCCTGAAGCTGTTCCCCTTGAAAAGCCACAGCCAAACAGGTGGCCAAAGAGCTCTTCCTCCTCAGTTATAGGGGACCCCCTTTATGTCAAGGGTTGTTAAGGAGATGAGTAACCTGTTGAAAATCAAACAACCCAAAACCTCAAAACCTCAGTTTACAATCCCCAAACAGATAGACTTGTAGAGCGCTTCAATAGAACACTCAAGCAAATGCTGCTCAAAGTAATTGATAAAGATGGACAAAACTGGACCAGCTTCTAACCTACCTTCTGTTTTCAATGAGAGAGGTACCCCAGGCCTCTCGGGATTCTCCCCTTTTGAATTGCTCTAACCATACAAGCCAAGAGGGCTTTTAGACATTGCCTAAGAATATTGGGAAGAACAGCCCTGTCCACATAGGACTCTAATCGAACATGTGGAAACTATGAGAGAGAGGATGGCATCAGTGTTCCCCATTGTCAGAGACCACATGGAAAAGGCCCGAGGGAACAACAAGCCACCTACAACCGGGCCGTACATTTGAAGTAGCAGAGAATTGGAGAAGTAAATTATAGAGTGAATCGGCCAGGTAAGAGGAAGATACAACAAATTTACCATGTTAACCTTCTGAAAAAGTGGCATGCAAGAGATGCATTATTTGGTGGTGGCCTAACCACAGAGAAGGTTAATGGTCTAAGAGAAGAAGTCTGTGACACCAGAGCAGCTGCATGAGACATTGGAGTTAGTAGAGCGGAATAGAGATGTTTTTTCTTCTGAACCTGGTCACACCCACGTGATCCAACATGAAATCTGCACGATACCTGGCAAAATCATACACCAACGTCCATACAGAGTCCCTGTAGGCCTGCAATAAGCTATCAAAGAGCAGGTAAGAAAAATGCTAAAACTAGGGGTCATTGAAGAATCTCAGAGTGCCTGGTCAAGCCCTATTGTGCTGGTTCCCAAGCCAGATGGAACAATATGATTCTGTAATGATTTCAGGACTAGTGAATGAACTAAATGAAGTGTCACAGTTTAAATCTGATTCAATGCCACATGTAGTTGAGTTGACTGGTCGGCTGGGCAAGGCCAGATTTATTACCACCCTTAATTTAACCAAAGGATATTGGGCAGGTTCCTCTTTCTCCAGCATCCAAAGAAAAGACAGCCTTCGCTACCCCAGAGGGGCTATACAATTATGTTCATCTACCTTTCAGCCTGCATGGGGCAACAGGCTGATGGACCGTGTCCTCCGACCTCATCAAAGGTATGGACGTAGACTATGGCAACGTACACAGTGATGACGCCGTTCGCTGGGCTCTCTAGTCAGTGGAAAAACAAACAGGTTCTGAGAAGGTTCGCAAGTTGAACCAACTTTGAACCAGCACCAGTTCCGAACCAGTTCTTTTTTGGTGGAAAAGGGGTATTAGAGTGCCTGGTCAAGCCCTATTGTGCTGGTTCCCAAGCCAGATGGAACAATATGATTCTGTAATGATTTCAGGACTAGTGAATGAACTAAATGAAGTGTCACAGTTTAAATCTGATTCAATGCCACATGTAGTTGAGTTGACTGGTCGGCTGGGCAAGGCCAGATTTATTACCACCCTTAATTTAACCAAAGGATATTGGGCAGGTTCCTCTTTCTCCAGCATCCAAAGAAAAGACAGCCTTCGCTACCCCAGAGGGGCTATACAATTATGTTCATCTACCTTTCAGCCTGCATGGGGCAACAGGCTGATGGACCGTGTCCTCCGACCTCATCAAAGGTATGCTGCAGCGTATTTAGATGATGTGGTGATGTCTAGCCGGGATTGGGAAACCCACTGCAAGTACAGAAAGTGTTGGATTCAGTAAGAGAGGCGGGCCTCACTGCTAACCCTAAAAAGTGCAAACTAGCCTTCTGTGAAACAAACTACCTGAAGGTTTGTCCCTAACTTTGCTAGTCTGGTTGCTCGCCTTACAGAAATGACCACGGAACAACACTCCAGGATGGTGAAATGTCCCAAAAGGCAGAGTAATTCGCACAACTAAAGAGAGCCCTGACGTCTCATCCTGTCCTGGTGGCACCTGATTTTAATAAGAAATCTTTTATAGTACACACGGATGCCTCAGAGGTGGGTCTTGGGGCAGTATTATCCCAAACGCAAGAGGGAGAGGAAAATCCAGTTTTGTATATAAGCAGAAAGTTAGCAAAGCATGAGAAAAATTACTCCACATTGGAAAAAGAAGTTTAGGAGTCAAATGGGCATTGGAGGCCCTTTGGTACTACCTTCTAGGGTGGAAGTTTGTCCTGGTAACAGACCATGCCCCGTTACAGTGGATGGCAAGGAATAAAGAGACCAATAGGAGGGTAACTCAATGGTTCCTGAGCTTTCAAGCATTTAATTTCTCTGTCGTTCACATACCCAGACCTTGCCATGGCAACGCTGATGCCCTCTCACAACGAGATGCTCTCTACACCTTCTCCCCACAACCACGAGCCACAGACCAGAGAAGGGGGGGGGGGGCATCATGATAGGGTATGTCATAGAGGCAAGGTATGTGCCATCTAGGTGGCTGCAGCAATGGGGACTACAAACCAAGATGGCTACCTGGTCACGGACTACAGTTACCAGGTTCCTCAGTGGTGGGTACACAGCTGTTGCGAGTGAAGGAGAAAAGCTGTTAATGAGCTGAGAACAGAGAGACACTGGCTATTTTTTGTTAGAGAGCATAAAGAGAAGCTGGAAGAGTGTTTTGGTGAATAAGTTTGGCAGTTTTGAGTTGATTATTAAAAAGAAACCAGTGACTTGATCTCTGCCTTGACTCGATTTGTGAAGCAACCCACACTTTGGTGATACCCTACCTCTCACGATGCCACAACCCAATATAGTCCACTTCTAGCTTTTGTCAAAATAACTTGCAAGATGTATGATATTCCATCATGTAAGCAATGTCAACAGTGATTACAAGGTGTTTGGTTTAATTTCTTTCACGTGTTGATATTCTAGATGACTAATCTATTCTTGGGCTATGGTAGATGTCTATCACTGACAGCCCAAATTGTGTCTTGTTTTAGCCTAGACGTCAGGGCTGTGTTTGGACGGCTGTTAGAAGCAACATTTTTGGGTGGCTACTCTGCTCAACACTGTAAACGCACTTTTTAAATAGAAACATTTGATGCTCTCCAGAGTGCAAACACAAATACGTTTGCCAAATCTCTTTCGCCAATGAATATCCTATTATTACAGCTTTAGCCCTCTAGCACCCCATGGAACCAGGCCTGACTGAGCCTAAGGAGACTCTGGCATATAAAAATTAGACAATTAGACCTTATAAACTAAAATCTTTGTGACTCACCTAATGCAAAGGTTGGTGTTGTTTAGCATTTAATAAGCACTGTATTTCGGGCTGAAGAGCAGAAAGTTGCGAACAGAGATAAGGCTTGACATAAAGATTATTCTGGTATAATAATGTGTAAAGCTAAAATAAGCTAAATAATGTAAAGCTTAATTTCAGGAACACAGAGCGGTAGCTGCTTGTTCTGCGCTCCCACACATGTGAAGACTAGCACTAGGTTTTGTCTTTACTTGTAGATGAAGAAACATCTACATTTGTCATTTTCAGCGACCCTGCTGATAACCATTTATCAATGTTTAAAGCTGTTGTAACCTACAGTAACTGTATGCAGCAAAAAAGTAGATAAATTGGTGGTTTATTCTTAACACAGCCAATGCGAGCTTAAAGGTGAACTAAGTAACTTTTTTACCTTAACCGAACAGCTTCGGAGTCATTGGAATAGTTATATGACTTTTTTCGGGTTGAATGGTGGTCGTCTCGCACCCCCCAAAACCACCCTTGCAACTTCGGGCCGGCGGGCCGAATTGTAACGAATTGCTTTACGGCAAATAATAATGGGTAATAAATGTGTCAATAGATCATGACATTTGTTTGTGATATGTTGTATTTAGTGTGCATTGGCCACTATACTTATATCACAACTAACAAGATCGCAGCACATCTCAATTCTCACAAGGATGCTTTCTGTGTCCTCGCATCCTCTGAGTTCGTTCTTTCAATGTAGCCTGGCAAGATCGGTCTCCATGAGAACGCAAGTCCGTTCTTTGCGTTCTTAAAATTTAGAACAGCTATTTTGACATTCTTTAACATTAGTTCATGTTTCCCTGCTCTGTTTAGTTTCCGCTTCCTTGGTTACTAGTCCTTGTTTGTTTTTATAGCTGTGTATTAGTTTCACGCGTCTAGTTTGGGTTCCTTTGTTTTAACCTTGTATTATAACCTTGTGTTTCAGTTGTTCCTTGTCAGTTATAGTTTGGGTTATTCTCCCATGTGATCTCCTGCATGTTCTTTCTGAGTGCCTTTGGATTATTAATAAAGACTGTTTGTTTGTTTGTTACACCGAAAGTCTTGAAACCTGATGAGCAAAAACCTTGTTCAATAACTTTTATATTGATTAAATGTAAAACAACATTTTTATAATTCAATTACCCATCAAATAATTGTATTATACGTCTCAAAGAATCACTAACAATTTATTTATTTTTTGTTATTATTGATTTATTGTTGACACTTACTGAAAAATGAGGAAGACTTGGATAGGCTATATAATGTATTTTTATTATAACTGGACAGTCTGATCCATATTCAAAAGATTTTGAAAAAATACACGATTTTTTCAGTCTTTGTTGATGGACTTCACCCAGGCATTGCTGTAAGCTCACATTTAACATAGAATTGCATTATATTAAAATAATGTCTATATTCTTTTGAGACCAATTATTTCAGCTTACTTTGGGCCACACAGGGTCGGCAATTACAATAGAGGACTCTTGTAATTGTGACACAGAGGGTCACAAAAGGCAACTGGTGAGATCTGAACATTGACCTTTTTCTTCCAGGAAACGTAACAGAAAAAAAAAATGCTAGTGTTTGACAAACTATTGCAAAATCAGCATAACCATTTATGGTTGGTGCCACTTGACAAGCGATTTGCACAATCATCATGCACACATTCGATAAAACAACAACTTATTAAACAATAATATAACCAGAATATTACAAATGTACAACAAAATACAATGTTTCATTATCAGGTATCACTAAACACATAAACCAACAACAACAAAATATGTAATCAAGAAGCAAGGTCTAAATCAGAAGAGTTGAGCTGTTACATGAAATCCTAGAATGAAAACAGCAAATCCAGCATTTTTAGTGCTCATTGATTAATCATCTGATGAATCGCCTCAATTGCGGCGACGGGACCCTTTAGATCATTCAACACCTACATTATTGACACTTCTGGCCGTGATCCATTGTGAACTGTCCCCTGCTTGACACATGGAACCAATTTAATTGTCGTCTGATTCATCTTCATTTTTGTCCCAAACTATACCAGACTATTATTTATGGTAGCCTACATACAGTACTATGTCAGGGGGTCGTGTCTGTGTGTATCATCTCATTTTAAAGGGCAATTAAAGTTTACTCTGTGAGCCATTTCCTGACTGCTTTAATGAACACTAACTGTCTGTCTCCACCTAAACATTCCCTCCAGTAATTAGAGCACCATATCAGTGATCTTTAGACATACCTGATTGGCTATTTTATTTAGGTTATGCCTCTGCTCAAAACTATAATTTAGCTTGAATTAGCTAGAGAGATCTTTATATATCACTTTTATAGGCTTTGCAAGACATGGAAAATAGCCGTTTGTTATTTAACTGTGTACAGATATTTTTTTTAGAAGAACATGAAATAAATCACATTTTAGAGGTAAGCATAGGGGTTTATCCTGTCGATGAACAAAGTCTTTTGTCAAAACATCTAAAAAACGCCTGACTGTTCTTCTCCAGACAGAGGCACTTTTACGGTTTTTATCAATCGCTTTGGCCCATTTGTCTTGCCAGACAGGTAAAAATTTACTGCAAAGTCAAGACTGTAGTACAAAAAAGAAAATGTATTTATACAGTACATTTTTGCAGAAATGTGTTATATGTAAACTGAAAATGACTAGTTGCTTGTTCATTTTTACACGTCTTTCTCTAACACATACATATCTTCTTACACATCTTCCTATTGCTCTTCATGACAAGCATTTTAAGTTTACATGTAACACATTTCTACAAAAATAAATGTACTGTAAAAATACAAATATTATTTTTTTATATTATACTTATACAGTACTGATGTAGCTGCTGCTGTTCAGTTGTGATGTTCCTCCATGTTCAAAAATGGTGGTGATAGTGCTGTCAGCAAACTCCATATATTTCCAAACTTGATTGGTTGATTGATAAGAAGCGATTCCTATAACAGGAATAACATGTCTGACAGATTTTGTTCACTGATTGGATCATTTTGCATGTGATGGCTCACGTGATGAAAGAATGTTTAGAAGTTGTGAAGAGTTTGAAAATTGCACTGAGAATCAACTTATCCGTTTTGATAAACAAGCCATGTGCTAAATAGTCTCAATAGTCTAATAGACTAAAATAAATAGTCATTGTGCAAATTGTAGACAATTGTACTCTTTTGCACACATGTGCCAAAACACATACAACTTGCTTAAATCAATACAAATTTAAATCTGTTATGAACAAGAAACTAATTGTTCAGTGATCTGAACTTATTGTTTTGAGAAAAAAAGTCTCATTTGAGAAGTGAGCCAACCCGATTGGGAAAAACTGCAAAGCAGAATCTAATACAGTTCTTACAGCATCCTTGCGCCATCTGTTGATAGACATTACAACTGCATGTCAAAATAAACAGACAGACAGACAGACAGACAGACAGATAGATAGATAGATAGATAGATAGATAGATAGATAGATAGATAGATAGATAGATAGATAGATAGATAGAAAAAGTGATAGTAATATATATATATATATATATATATATATATCAAATAAATATACTGTCATTCAAATATGTTAATATAAAATGTTTTTTAAAAATGCAAAAAATATATAAAAAAACGTAAAGCTTATAAAAGCATTGAAGGATATCCCATACTAATTTAATATAGATTTACAGTTGTACAATAAATTATATTTTATTATAGCCTACATGATTAATATCATATTTTAAAATATGATTGTTTCTTTATAAATATGGGTATTATCTCTAAGGTGGACACCCAGCTTAATATATGATATTTACCCTCTGAATATAACCATGTCATGTCAACAAATGGAAAAGTCAGCCAGATATCTATTATCATGTTTATTATTGTGCATTTTTACCCCAAAAAACATACTTTTACATTTCTTCCATTATTGAAAAACTGTTGCTTTAATTACTTTGAAAAAAACTTAAATCTGCAACAATTAAAAAATAACAACATCAAATATTAGATAATATTAGCACAGAATCAACTTTGCACTGCTGCCCGCGATCGCGTCAAGGATCAGACAAATTTCCATGTGCATCTTGAAAAGCGGGTGTTCTGGAAAGTGCTGTGGCAAGTTACCTTATAAATTTATAAATATAAGTAAATAAACACAAAACCCCTCAAAGTCAGATAGCCTAGCAGTAAAGACAGTAAAGTTGTAAAGTTACCATAAATACAATATTATAATAGCTCTACAAAGGTAAATAGTGCAATACAAGCTGACAGCTATTGGTGTATGAGAAATCATACTATAATTCTCCAATGGGGTTTAACGTCAGCTTGAATCCAGAGGCGTTGTACTACTTCCATCTTCAGGGTTTATTTTCCTGTAATGTTCCACTTTTTCATTCACACCTACATTCCAGTATAGGCCTATGCTTCATAGGCCTACCTGTCCCCATTAATCCAACTGTTCAATAATTTTTTGATCATATTTCTTTTTTCTTGTCTGCAATTTTAATAAGCACATGTTCTATGACAGAGGCAGAGGAAGCGCAAGTGACTAAGCGTGCATTCTGATGCCCTGTCCAAATCAAGGGGGTAATCTTTCAGAAAAAACTGAAGCTTCCCCGGGGGCCGCCATTGATTAGCAGACCATCACCTGCTGTTAGCATTCCATTGAATCCCATTCATTTTGGCGTCACTTTGACAGCGAATAACTTTACATCGAGGCGTTTAAAGACTCCATTTGTCCATTATTTATTTCTAAAGAAACACAAAAATGTATAAAAGGCTCCATTACCTTGTATTTTACGTTATGGCCCTGTAGAAGCAGTTTTTGTAAAAATAGGCAAACGATTGCGTCATAACCACGCGACTCTCTGTCGCACAGTAGAGAGATTACCGTATGGACAGGAGGAGAAGCTCGCGGGCAATCGGGGGGACGTGGAGGCAAATGACAAAATAATTAATCAGAATACTTAGCAAAAGTTTCTCCTGCTCCTAGCTCATGGACACTCCTACTCACACTCTCCGTCTCTGCAAGTTTCGGAAGGGAATGATTCAGATCTCTCTTGGCACAGCTACTAGAAGACAGACGGGTTGCTCACGTCACATCTACGTCGTCAAGCTCAGTTTGAGTCTGCGCAGTACGCTCGACCATCAGGAAGTGAGTGCTTCTAATCATAGATATCCATATAAGGCTAGATGTCTTAAGGAGGAGTCTCGAACGGCATCACACCAGCGGCCATCTTGTCACAGGGAAGCTTTCTGGCGAGCTCTGTGGTATCTGAAGTAAGGTGAGTGATCAGCACGAACTCAAATCCTCTTATCTCGCTGAAATCTTGAGGGATTTACAAACGGTTTGGTTTCTTACAAATGTTATTAATGTGGCTATAATTCTGGATGCTTGAACATGTTTAAATATATAATATTATATTTATTGATAAGTATGCAGTGTCATAACTACATCTTTGACGTTTATAACAAACCAAACCGTTTGAAAATCGGTAGAAAATTTAGCAAGTTATGGTTATTTAAAAAGCACATGCACCATTAACACAATGTTACGAGTGAGCGAGCTCCCTGTGGCAAGATGGACGCCGTGTGCAGACGTCGACCTCCATTGGCCAGCAGCGCGGACGAGACATCTAGCCTTTATTATATGATGTCTATGCTTCTAATTGACTTCACTTTTCTCCGTTGAATCCAATTTGTCCATTTCTTTTACTGTCTATGGTCCAAATACCCAACTGCGGTTTTGGCCACTTAAGAGCGCGTGCACGCGACAGGAAGACTATCCAGCGCAAGACTGTCCAAAAATGGCAAACTACTGTGCCCTAATGCACACTAAACCTTTTTTTTATTTTTTTTTATTTTATTTTTTACGTTAATCAGTTTCTTTTTATTGTTATAATTTTTATTATTATTGAACAATATGTCAGGTACAAACAACAAGGCAACAAAATATATAATTCACTTTGATAGTGGATCAGGTGCAAAAGTGCTCTAATGCACACTAAACCAGATTAAGCATAACATCATCCATTATGTTCGGCAACTCTCGTACCCCGAAATCGCGAGATGTCGAGGAAAACATTCCACTGTACGTTCAATTAATTAGATATATAATTTGGTAGTAAAACATAAAGTGTTCCACATTTTATTGGTGCAAAGATGAGTAGGCTATTTGTATTTTGTACAACATTTGCAACTGCTTTTTATCATTTTAACATATCATTTTTAAATTGTGTATTCTGTTAGTTACAAATTCTGTTAGTTACTGAACAGACATTTAGAAGTTTATTTTAAAAAGCAAAGTATTGAAGAAGAAAAAAAAGCTCTGTAAGCACATTTTTTGCAACACTGTTTAAGTGTGTCCCATCGAGTAAAAAAGACAAAAGTTCTACACACATTTGCAGTCTTAACGCCAACTTGAACACTTGGGTCAAATACAGGAAATACGTTATGTAAGTAGACAAGTGGCCAAGTGCAAAGGCCGCAAGTGTGGGTATTAGACAGGGCATGAGAGTGCAAGTGCAAGTCTGCAGCCAGACCATAGTTTTGCCTTATCCAAATACCCACACTTGTGGCCTAGGCCACATGAGAGTGCGTGCACGTGACAGGAAGTAAGTGCGCAAGTTTGGTTGACTGTCCCCTAAAATGCATTACCCTTAATGCACACTAAACCCACACTATGGCTGGATCCTAAAGGCACACTCCGGCCTTGTGGAGCTCCTTCGAGTTCACACTTCGTGACGTCAGGAAGTGCAGCCTACGGGGCGCTGGCCTCGAGTCCACGAGGGCACGCGAGAGTGTATTTTGGGACAGGCTTGATGACATCATGCAACCGAAAGTAGGCTTGTTTGAAAGTGGCCTTGTCTCGCCTGAAATGTATGCGAGACTGGAGGCTGCAGTCAAAGGAGGAGTGAAAAAAGCACAGGCAAGAGGACAGTTCTCTCTTCTTGCAGTGGATCTGACACCTGCGAGATCAAAGATGGATATCGCGAGATTCACGCTCGTGCACAGTGTTGCTAATAAACTGGATGTAAGTTCTGTTGCTTTTAAATGAAAATAAATATAATGAACAAGACACCCAAACACTAAACCCAGATCAGCATAAAAGCTTCTCCTGCTCACTCAAACTGACAGGCTTCATAAATGCAGCAGTGAGTCTTGAGGACTGAAGAGGCGAAGGACAGATGAAGGACTCTAACTCTCAGAAGATGACCCTGCTTCTGCCGGTTCTGCTGGTCCTGCCGGTTCTACTGGTCCTGCCGGTTCTGCCGGTTTTGCTGGTTCTGCTGGTCTGCTGGTTCTGCCGGTTTTGCGGTTCTGCTGGTTCTGCTGGTTCTGCCGGTTTTGCTGGTTCTGCTGGCTCTGCCAGTTTTGCTGGTTCTGCTGGTGGTTCTACCGGTTCTGTTGGTCCTGCTGGTTCTGCCTGTTCTGCCGGTTCTGCAGGTTCTGCCGGTTTTGCTGGTTTTGCTGGTTCTGTTGGTTCTGTTGGTTCTGCTGGCTCTGCCGGTTCTGCTGGTTTTGCTGGTGGTTCTGCCGGTTCTGCTGGTGGTTCTGCCAGTTCTGTTGGTGGTTCTGCCGGTTCTCTTGGTTCTGCTGGTCCTGCTGGTTCTGCCTGTTCTGCCGGTTCTGCCTGTTCTGGCTGTTCTGCCGGTTCTGTCTGTTCTGCCGGTTCTGTCTGTTCTGCCGGTTCTGCTGGTGGTTCTGCCGGTTCTGTCTGTTCTGCCGGTTCTGCCTGTTCTGCCGGTTCTGCATGTTCTGCCGGTTCTGTCTGTTCTGCCGGTTCTGTCTGTTCTGCTGGTTGTTCAGCCTGTTCTGCCGGTTCTGTCTGTTCTGCCGGTTCTGTCTGTTCTGCTGGTTGTTCAGCCTGTTCTGCCGGTTCTGCTGGTGGCCCACTTTGATCCCGAATCCTGTCAGCGCTGCAAAGATGAAGATATATTGGCTGTGACGGACCTGCGGCTCATTTGCAGGTGTTCAGTGTGTGTGTGTGTGTGTGTGTGTGTATAACCTTTACAAGCTGTACTGCAGCTCAACCTACAGAGGACGCATAAGATAAAACACGAGTTTATATTACAAACTCCTTCAACTTGAAATCAAATGGAAAGCTAAAACTTTACTAAAAACTAATTGTTTCCTCTTGCATTTCAAGCCAATATTCCATGAGATGCGTCACGTTTATCCCTCCACACGCACAGCAAAAATAATGTTCTTCTTCAGTGTTTCTGTCTCGTTTTCCAGCTCAAAGATCTAAACATCCTTAAATCAAGACACATTTACTGGAGAAGAAGCAAAATGACTGAAGATATGAAGTCTTGTTAATGAAAAATGTATCAAAATTGAGATTGTGCTTAAAACAAGAACAAATATCTGTCAGTGGAGTCAGAAAAATAAACTTATTCAAAGGGAAAACAAGATAATTTTTCTGACCCACTGGCACTGATCTTTTTTTCTTACTTTAAGCACAAACTAAATTATAAATTTTTCAGGAAACAACACTTGTGATCTTGTCATTCTGCTTCTCCAGTAAATGTATCTTGATTTATGGATTTTTAGATATTAATAGTGGAAAACAAGACAGAAACACAGAGGAAGAACATCATGTTTTGGCCCGGCTCTATTCCTGGTGAGAATTACAATAAAAGACACTGTATGGCTGCCAATCAAATGAGATCAGATCAACAAATCCATCCTTGTTCAAAATGCTCATTTATTTAATTTCCCGAGCCACTATATTAATGAATAATAACTAAGGGAATCACTCATGTGATTGGTTGGAACACCCTGATGATTCTTTGAGGAATAAACAAACGGTTCTGCGGTTTCTTCTGTTTTATTGCATTGCTTTAGACTTTTATTTACATTTTGTTGCCTCTGCATTCTAATATTTGCATTGGCCAGCAGATATTGTACATTACATGATCAAATCATCAAATATCTGTTGGCCAATCTTTTTTGTGTTATATATTTATTATGTGCAAAATTAACTTAAAAATAACTGATTTAAAAGCCTATAATAGCAGTGACAACTTGCCCCGCTAGAGTGTTCAGTGTGTTGCATGAACTGTTCAAACCAAATATTAGTGTGACTTTAATATTAACATCTATACAGAAATGATTATAAACCCAACCTGAAGTATTATTAAAACTGACAAAGTCTCCTCTAACACAATCTGCAGTAGAAGTTCCTTTTCTAAGCTTTATCAAGTGCTTGGTTTAGAAAACGTACTCTACAGGAATCATTTTAATTATACGAAGTCATATTATGATGCATCTTTTCATATTTCATATTTCTTTATGATCAGCGTGTTTTTGCATTAGGTTGCGTTGTATTGATAACTAATTAGGGTTAACAATCGCGTGGATCCAGGGCAGATGTTGCGCGCGCTGCGGCTCTTCACGCGCTCCGGCATCGATTCTCTCTCTAAAACACACACACACACACACACACACACACACACACACCGTGGAGAAGGAGCATATACAGCACAGAGAGAAAAGACTATCGATGAAATCCTTTATCTGTCCCCGCGTTTGCTCGTTCAATGACTGGAGTTATTGGAAGCGCGCGCATCGACTCTGCGTTACGCGACTGTGTGTGTGTGTGTGTGTGTTTCAAGCCAAATGGATGAAGTTATATTATATATCACGCGCGTGTGTGTGTTTCTAAAAGCCAAATAGATGAAGTTATCTTATATATCACGCGCGTGTGCATGAAAGCCTGATTCTATTGAACACCTGAGTGATTCCTTGACAGCCAAACGCGCAGAAGTGATGATGATGATGATGATGATGACGATGAAGGCCTGACCTGACCTGTGATGCTCGCCTATATAAACACCATCCAGCAGCGAGAGAAACTCTGCAAACCCACAGCACTCGCGCTCAACAAGTTCAGGACAGCGGATTACACTGCGATCAGGAGCAGACAGCGCTGAAACCCATCCGTGCACGCGCTGGATTCGCGATGCACGGTGATTTTCTCCAGATGTAGGTGTGTTTAGGTGTGTTTAGACTCGTTCAGCGAGATGGAGTCGTTCCCGGTGGCAGTGAACGGTGTGTCCCACGCAGAAGACCCGTTCTCCGGTCCTCTAACGTTCATCGCGCCCTGGAACTATAAAGTCCTCGCGACGCTGATGTTCGTCGTGACCGCGGCTTCTCTCTCCGAGAACTTCACTGTCATGCTGGTCACTTTTCGCTTTACTCAACTCAGAAAACCTCTCAACTATATCATCGTTAACCTCTCTCTTGCGGACTTCCTCGTGTCGCTGACTGGAGGGACTATTAGTTTTTTAACGAACTATCATGGGTATTTCTTCTTGGGTAAATGGGCTTGTGTTTTGGAGGGCTTTGCGGTCACCTCTTTGGTAAGTGGAAAGTTGGCTGCTGTTCTGCTTTTATTTGGGGCTTATTTGAACATGCATATGCCTCAAACATCCTGCATAATGTTATTACTTTTGTCTGGGTTTCAGAAATCCCAGATATAAAATCTATGAATAAATCACGTGTTTAAGATTGAACACAGTAAAAGTTATCTTTGTTTTGATTCTATTATTGTATTTTCCTACAGTTTCCTACAACATCGCTGTATTTAACGCATTACATTAATGAAGTGTATTAATAAAGTGCATGTATGCATGGCAAGCGTTTTGGCTTTTAATCATTCCCAGGATGAGAATTCTTGATATCAGCAGATCAAATTTCACCATATAGTTAAAATGCCAAATGTTTATTTAATTACATTTCCACCAGTAACAATGTCAATTCTTGATATCAGCAATTATTTCATCACTCGCAGAAATACGAATTATTGATTTCAGGATTTAATTTCAACTAGTAAAAAAAGATATATTTTTGATATCTGTAATTGTATTGTCACTCGTTACAGTAAATGTCACCATAGGCTGCCATTCAATTACTTATATCAATAATTGATTTCTTACTAGTTTAAATAGTAATTTTACTTCAGGAATACAATTCTTAGTCATTCATATTCTTAGTAAATCTTTTTTTATATATATATCAAGAATTACGTGGTTAGTAGTGCAATGTCTGATATCAACAACTGAATTGCTACTAGTAAAAATCTTTTTTTATATATAGCCTATCAATCAAAAATTGCCATTGTCCCTATAGAAATCCCATTCCTGATTTAGCATTTTAACTAGTAAAAATTTTATTGTTGATATGAAGAATTCATATACTGGGAATAAATAAAAGTAAAAACACCCTGCCATAGTGCATGTGTAGTGATGCTCAAAACCAGCTGAAACTAAATCAGCTTTATTTCTTTAGTGCTTTATACACTGTTGTTTTAAAACAGCTTCACTGTAATATAATCAGGAAAATAATGATCAAATCAATGATGCAGAATTAGAGATCAGGGGTCAGAGGGGCATTAATAAAGAAGCTGATGGGAAAAAACAAGTTAGTTTTGCTTAAACATACAGTAGTCAATCTCAGAACAATAATGAAATATAATAATAAAGCATATTAAATGCATGTAATAATAATCCAGATGAACAGCTGTGTTTCAGAACTGCATGTGTCAGTATTTACCCTTCATGTCTTCTCAGACCCACAATCACATTATCTTTCATTTAGCATATTCGATTTTCTCTGAGGTAATTACTCTTTATTAATCAATATGGCTATAAGGTCTGTTTTAACAGTTGCACAGTAATGAGTTTCTACAGTTGTGGAAAGGGCTTTAGTGACACATGGAGGTTAAAAGCTCTGAAACTGTTGTTTGTACATGATGCTGGAAAATAAATATTGTGCAGTTTTAGGAATGTCATGATTTGATAATGTCAATCTGCAGATGTTTGGTGTCTTCAGTGCAATTATAGTGAATTATTATTATCAACTTGCTGACAAATTTCAGTCAAAAACAGTGGTTTTTCAGTTATCTAACATCTGGTCATAAGAAGCTCAATCACTGACGTTAGAGTTTATGGCAAAAAAAAAAAAACATCCCGTTCATACTTTATTTTATTGCAAGTTATTATTTAGCATAAAGCAGATTTAATGTTCTGAATTTACACTTTTTCTAATTTTATTTTGTCTCAGATATTGAGATAACAAATTTGTGTGTGCAC
>FLSR01004866.1:4919929-4966746 GCA_900092035.1 Leuciscus waleckii | reverse complement strand
AGTGCGGCTTCGCCCCTCCCTCTTCCCGGACTCCCTGTGAGTTCCCTGGGTGATTGTGCACTATATGAACCCCAGGCTTTCGCCCTTGGGTCTTTGGTGTCAGATCCCAGCATGCACGGCGTTTTGCATTGGGTCGCCTAGCGTAAGATATTTTACGCAGTACGAGAGACCTCTCGTGAGAGAACGTACTCTGTTACTAACGTAACCTCGGTTCTCTCTAGAAGAGGGAACGAGTACTGCTTATGTTGCCGTGCATGCACACGCTCTGGTTGCTTCGATGATGAAAAACCGGATAATAGCTGCCTGCGAGCGGTATTTATAGGCCTAGACCACGCCCATTTCGGCGGGGCGTGACGCAGCGGGCGCGAAGTGCCCTTATTGGGTCTGGCGTCACGCCAGGCCTCGCTCGATAGGCTGCTGCAGTTGCCGCAGAGCAGCCAATAGGCGCGCGAGCTGCCTCGCCTATGTCTGCATGCTTTTGCATTATTACAAAATTAAGGATAATTTTTGGCTTCAATATCTCGCGGAAAAAGGATTTTCCCTAGCGTAAGATATCTTACGCAGTACTCGTTCCCTCTTCTAGAGAGAACCGAGGTTACGTTAGTAACCGAGTACGTTCACTTCACTGCAGAAAAGCTGAGACTGTTTCCTTGTTTTCACTCATTTGAGCCCGAATGTTTCTGAACGGTTTCATGCTAATAGTGTCCGATGTGAACATGTTCTGCACTTATTTTCCACAGTTTATTTTTAATTTTTTATTATTCTTTATTTGGTTGTTTGCTTGCATGTCATTGAGACATAAAACTTGGATAACATCTAGAAAAATACTTACAAAAGGAAAATGACAATATTCACTGTGGCGACTATAGTTGCCGGTAAATGCACTAAATTTTGATACATTTTTCATAAGACAAGACTTAATATCTGACGGGTTTTTTTTTTGCTACCCATTTAAATGCATCTCGATTTAAGAATGTTTAGATATTTGAATGATTTTTTTTTTTCTTTTAGCTTTTATAAAGTATTATAACTGTGATCACAATTATGAATAAAATCATACAGTTCATTATACGGTGCATTTACAAGGGAGAATGAATGCATTCAAAATACTGTATATATAAAGGCTTCAAGAAAAGTGTTTCCGCTAAAACTGTCCTTACTGTACTTCAATATATGCCATGGTACTAAATTATTACCATATACCATGATATTTACATGGTAAGAATTCATTTGAAGAATGAGATTTATCACAATAAATGTTTAAATAATGTCTAAAATACTGTTCATTTTAATATTTTCTTGTAAATAAATTAGAAAAGGTCCTAATTTATACAACTGAGCTGAAAACACAGGCGATGAACACAGAAATTCACTAAATAGTCCTTCATTGCAACATTTGCACAAATCTGACATGAATTCAGACTCAACACATCAATCAGGTGTTAAAAAATCATAATTTTCCTCAGTGTTTCTGTCTCGTTTTCCAGCGCTAACATCTAAACATTCTTAAATCAAGATACACTTACTGGAGAAGAAGCAAAAAGACTGAAGATATTACGTATAATGTATCAATATTAAGTGACTTAAAACATGAAGAAACATCTGCCAAACATCTTCAGTCATGTTGCTTCTTCTCCAGTAAAAATCTTGATTTAAGACAGAAACACTGAGGAAGAAACACTAAAGTCTAAATGCAAACAGAGAAACCAGCAGAAAGCACAAGGGCTGAACTCTGTGTTTCTGAGCAGATCCACTTCTGATACGAGATATCTCCATTCTCCTGTTGTCTGTCAAACATGTATGTTTTCAATGTATGTTTATGTGTTTATGTACAGCTCCACTGCAAAAAATGCTTTCTTAGTTAGTATTTTTGTTTTGTTTCCAGTCCAAATATCTAAAAATTCTTAAATCAAGAAGCATTTACTAGAGAAGTAAAATGACATAAGAAATTCTATTTTGTTTTAAGGTAAAAAGTAAGTACTTTAAGTAATTTTGGCTTAAAACAAGCAAAATTATCTGCCAATGGGGGAAGCAAAAAAATCTTGTTTTTTTTTCGAATTCAGATTTTTTTTCTTGTTTTCCATTCTTATTCAGATTTTTTTGCTTACCCCATTGGCAGATAATTTTGCTTGTTTTAAACAAAAATTACTTAAAGTACTTACTTTTTACCTTAAAACAAAATAGAATTTCTTATGTCATTTTACTTCTCTAGTAAATGCTTCTTGATTTAAGAATTTTTAGATATTTGGACTGGAAACAAAACAAAAACCCTAACTAAGAAAGCATTTTTTTCAGTGTAGACCCACCAACCCCCCCCTTTTTTTTTTTTTTTGGGCTGTTACGGCAAACCAAAATATTTTTAAGGATGGCCTCAGTAGGCATCGCTTGGCACTGATTACATTTACACCATCAGCTGTCCAATGCTCTCTGTCTTTCAGAAGCAGACTGCGGTTGTGTTGCAGCATCTTCCATCTCTTGTATGTGACACTGAAGACTGGAGTAATGATGCTGAAAATTCAGCTTTGATCACAGGAATAAATTACACTTTACTATATATTCACATAGAAAACAGATGATTTACATTATAATAATATTTACTGTATTTTTGATCAAATAAATGCCGCTTTAGTGAACAGAAGAGACTCTTTCAAAAGCATTTAAAAAATCATAGCATGTAAATTACACAGATTTAGTGAATATTCGTTTGTCACGACTGTAAATAACTGTGAACAGAAGAGGAGTGACACTGGATTAAACTGCAGTGTGAACGTGGGGAGCATTCCTGATGAATATTGATCGATTCTTTAATTACTGCGGCATCGACTGACGAAAGCACTGAACCGACTCAGAAACAGTGCACTCGAACACACACAGCTTTGACACCATCAGTGTAATTCTGGCGTTGACGTGCACTCGAACACACACGGCTTTGACACCATCAGTGTAATTCTGGCGCTGACGTCGCAGAGATCGACTGGATCAGGGTCAGTGTGAGTTTGCTAGTGTCAGATTCAGCAGTTCAACAGCAAACCATTTCTGACACGAGCATTACCTTTAAACGCAGCGAGACTGTCTGCAAAACCAATATTAATAAGAAAGAAGCGATGCATGTAGCACTAAATCTGGGCTTTACAGTAATGCAGATTATCATTGAAAGAAATGAAAGTGAAATTACAAAAATAATGACTGTTTCCAAATATGGACGCCAGGCATTATGATGATACCTTGTTTTCATAAGGTCATGATTTGTTTTTCCAGTGATCGTGACATAAGTGTAATCTTGAGATGATATTATGATGATATCGCACCAGCTCTGTGTGTGTTTAATTGGGTTTGGTGTCGTGAGTGTCCTGGCTCAGACGTAAGAGGGTCGATGAGGTGATCATAGAGACTGAAGCTGCTGTATTATGATTTGATTCTCTCTTGCATGATCCCAGTCTTTGTCTGAGTTGTCTGTCACTGTTATATGTTCTGCAAGCATGTTGTAAATCAAAGAATGTGTGTATTTCAATAAACTTTTTTTTCAAATGCACCTGCAAATCTTCTGTTGCATCAACATGGAATTAAAATCTCAATTTACTTTATTAATTACATTCACATTTAGTCATTTAGCAGACGCCTTTGTCCAAAGCGACTTACAATGAATGTTTCTGGTCTTGCAATTCTGGTTGAAATGGGTGTATTTTATGACTTTTAACACATTTTAAAAGGCAATGCAAAGTTCATGAAATATTCTTCAAATTCTCTGATCTATTGAAGCTTGTTTCCGCCACGGAATAAAAAAAAAAATGATTGAGGCTTTTTATCTTACAGTTCTAGCTATTTTTCTAACAACTGCAAATGTATATCTCACAACTCTTTCTTCTTTCCACCACAGAATAAAATGATCACAATTCAGACATTTTTCCTCAGAATTTTTATTTGGACATTTTGGATGTTTTTCTTACAAGTTTACGTTTGGCAATTCTGACTTTTTTAAACTTAAAATTATAAAAAACTCACAATTATAACTTTTTCTTTTCAAAATTCTGAGTTTACATCTCGCAATTGTTTTTTCACCTCATAATAAAAAAAATTAAAAGGTAATTGTGACTTTTTAATCACAATTTGAACTTTTTTTTCTTACAACTGCAAGTTTACATCTCGCAATTCTACATTTAACGAGTTTGCTTGCCCATAAAATCTTTAAGATATTAGGTTAAACTTATTTGGCTTGCTGTCCACTGAAGAGGGGCTCGATGAAGCAGCTTCAACTCGAGCTCTGATATACCCCCCAGTGGCTAAATGTAGGATATGATAATTGAAGGGCAAGGTACCTGAGATGAAGGTGGAGTTTGGGGAGGTGGAGGGATCTGATGGCGGAGTGTTTCCCAGGCCTATGCGAGAGCGTTGCGTAAGCCGAGAGGTGTGTGTGAACAGGCCGTAACCGTGTCCGAGTCAAGGGTCCCTCCGGTTAATTAGATCAGTGCTCCGGCTCGCAGCAGGAGGTCAGAGAGGAACACGGTGTGCCAGCAACGGGTCTGTCCTCATGCCAGCGCCGCGTGCCCAGAAGAACACGCCTCTAATAACCCATGAATGGGAGCAGGAACTGAACAATGAGCCTCTCAGAGCCGCCTCGGCTGCCAGCTCCGACACGCATGAAGAGCTGTGACGTCTGCGCAGAATCCTCAATGAATTAACTGATTTTACAGGGTGTTTCAATGTCAAGTAGTTTAGCATACTTGCGGTTAAAGCGATAGTCCAGCTGATGTGAGTGTGTGTGCGTGTGTTCACGAAGAGTGTGTGTGCGTGTGTTCACGAGGAGTGTATTCTGGGCAGGTATGTCAGCGTCGCCTTCGTGAGTGTGCATGTTCACGAGGAGTGTGTTCTGCGCAGGTACAGTTGCAGTCAAAATTATTCAACCCCCATTGCAAATCAGGTTAATTGGCTAAATTTACAGACTTTCAGCTGTTTGCAATGAACAAATCAACCAAAAGTAATTGAAATAGCTCAGCACAACAAATGTTTCACGTGGTTTCCGCAAATTCAACTGAAAATGCAACTTTTAATGACTTCCACAGTCTCAAAATTATTCAACCCTTCATGGCAAGCTTCTTTAGTACTTGGTAGATCAGCTTTTTGCTGTTCTGACCTTCTGCAAACGAGATGTATAACCAGACAGCAGCTTCTGTTTCTGAGGGATCTGAGCCTGTTCCTCATGAGCAATGGCCTCCAGTTCAGTAATATTCTTGGGTTTGCGTGCTGCAACACCCTTCTTCAAATCCCACCAGAGATTTTCCATTGGGTTCAAGTTATGTGAATGTCATGGCCACTGTAGAATCATCCAGGACTTGGATCAAAGAATCAAACCAAGCCTTGTTGGAATTTGAGGTATGCTTGGGATAATTTTCCTGTTGGAAGGTCGGCTCCAGCTTCCTCACTGACGGCCTGACGTTTTCTGCTAGGATTTCCTGATACTTCAGAGAATCCATCTTTCCTTCCACACGCTGAAGGTTTCCAGTGCCAGAGCGCCAGAGTAAATCAGCCGCAGAGCATCACAGATCCACCATGCTGAACTGTAGACAGTGTTCTTTACAGCATATGCTTCATTCTTCTTTCTCCAGACACACTTCTGATCCATAATGCCAAAAAGTTTCAATTTTGTTTCATCGCTCCACAGAACAGAATCCCAAAACGTCTGTGGCTTATTTATATGATTTTGTGCAAATTGGAGCCAACAGTAGAGGTAGTAGTGGTGTAGTCTTGGAGTTCTGGCCATCGTTAAGTACAAGCCTTACTGTGCTGAAACCTCAGTGCCTGTTGCCATCAAGTCTTGTTGCAGATCTTTTGCAGTCACTCAAGGGTTTTTCTGAACTTGCCTTCTCAGAAATCTGGTTACAGTCATTGATCTCTTCCTTTTTCTTCCCTGTCCAGGTTTCTTTAACTTTGAACTTGCAACGCAAACTATACTTCCAACGGTGTCTCTAGGAACATTTAGTGCCTTCGCTATATTTTTGTATTCTATTCCTTGTTTGTGAAGGGTGATGATATCTTCTCATAACTTTTTGGACCATTATTTTGACTTAGCCATATTTCTAACTTGCAGTCAAACGTGACACTCAACAATTCTAGCCCAGTGCCTGTTGCCATCAAGTCTTGTTGCAGATCTTTTGCAGTCACTCAAGGGTTTTTCTGAACTTGCCTTCTCAGAAATCTGGTTACAGTCATTGATATCTTCTTTTTCTTCCCTGTCCATGTAGAGTAACCCCTGTTTCTTTAACTTTGAACTTGCAATGCAAACTATACTTCCAACGGTGTCTCTAGGAACATTTAGTGCCTTCGCTATATTTTTGTATTCTATTCCTTGTTTGTGAAGGGTGATGATATCTTCTCATAACTTTTTGGACCATTATTTTGACTTAGCCATATTTCTAACTTGCAGTCAAACGTGACACTCAACAAATCTAGCCAGTTCAGATATTTCGTCTGTTCTAGCTCAAGTAAACCTGGTGCAACTAATGAAGCCCTTGATAAGTTGCATCAGGTGTGCTTGAAACAACATGTTTTTTGCAGATTTGTTCTGTTGTGAGGAATTCTATTCAGGGGGGTGAATAATTTGAAACTGCAGAAGTTATTAAAAGTTGCATTTTCAGTTAAATTTGGGGAAACCATTTGAAACATTTGTAGTGTTGAGCTATTTCAATTACTTTAGTTTGATCATTGCAAACAACTGGAAGTCTGTACATTTTTGCAATGGGGGTTGAAAGATTTCGATTTCAACTGTATGTCCGCGTGTGTTCACGAGGAGTGTGTGTGCTTGTCTGCGCAGGTATGTCCGCTTCTCCTCTCCAGAAGCTGCGGCAGCACCGTCCTCTGGGCCGCACGCAGTCGGCTCCTCTTCCTCAGAGCGGTCAGCCTCCTCTTCCTCAGAGCGGTCAGGCTCTCCAGCAGCTCGTCGTCCAGCAGCAGCACCAGCAGTTCCTGGAGAAACACAAGCAGCACTTCCAGCAGATGCACATCAACAAGGTCAGAGACTCTTCACCCTCTTCCTACATCACAGATTTAATGGCTGTAATTGTTTCAGTAGTAAGTGACTTAGTTGATGGGAATCTATTGGTGGATGTGATTATCCCATCTCTGCGGTTCCGTTCACATGATTAGGAATAAGATGTTTTACCAGTGTGTGATGGTACTTTGACAGATTATTATCTGCATCCCCACTGCATCCCACGCTTTACACCACTGGATTGTTATGCAGTGCACCATTGTTATGCAGACGACACCCAGCTGTATTTTCCATTGAAATCTGATGACAATTCTAAATGGTCAGTTTTGCTTGATTGTCTGGATGAGATAAAGCAGTGGATGGCATCAAGTTTCCTACAGCTGAATGAGTCGAAATATGAAGTGGTGATTTTTGGCCCATCGAAGCTAGCCAAACAGCTTTCTCCTGATCTGGGCCATTTAGCCTCCAATATTAATACTCAGGTGAGAAACCTTGGTGTGATCTTCGACTCCGAATTAAAATTCGATAAACAAATAAATGCTGTGGTAAAGGGTAGCTTTTTTCAACTGAGGGGTATTGCCAAACTGAAAGGCTTCTTGTCCTTTAAAGATATGGAAACTGTGATCCATGCATTTGTCTCGTCCAGACTGGATTATTGTAATTCCAAACTAACAAACAAGCAAAAAAAGAGGGGGAAATAATCTTTTAAAGCCACGGCGGGCACAAAAAAGACCACACACTCACCACACCACTCACTCCACTCAACAAACGCCCGCACATGCGCACAGAGAGAGAGAGAGAGAGAGAGAGAGAGAGAGAGTGTTCCAAACCCTCTTGTCTTTGAAGTGCTTTATTCTTGCACACACAGACATCAGAGTTTTCTGCTGTGAATGGAAACCTTGCCTCGACCGCTTCTAAGAAATGACAGGCAGGATGTCGAGACGTGTGACGTCTTCCACTCATACATGACATTTGGAAACAGCACACAGTAATTTTCCACTAAACTACAGTATTGTCTGTTGTCATGCAAGCACATACATTACATGAAGTAAAAATGAATTGCCATAACACCTTCAAAACACTTGGTTCAGAATGTCTGTATCAGAAATGAGACCACTTCCGGTTCCTGAATTCTTTACAGAGTCGTTTCCTCAATCTCATCTGTGTTCCCAGACTTCGGGAGATCGTGTGGAGTTCTCTTCTTTCCAGTTACTGGTTGGCATCCACCTGAATCATTCATATCACTCTTCCTCTATGCTGTATTTATATCCTGGTTGCCCGCCTGCTATACGTGGTGTTTTGAGTTTCATCTGTTCAACCTGCCTTCAATAAACTGTTTGCTTGCATTTGGATCTACGACTCTCATTCTGACAATTTCAGTCAGGCTTTAGAACTCAGCATAGTACAGAAACTGCCCTTCTCAAGGTGACTAATGATTTGCTTTTGTCGGCAGATTCTGGGAAATGTACAGCGTTAGTGCTGCTTGATCTTAGTGCAGCCTTCGACACAGTGGATCATGGGATTCTCCTCGATCATTTGAGTCAGTGGGTGGGTATTAGGGGGACTGTATTAGATTGGTTCGCTTCATATTTACAACCTTTGCTGTGGAAATGGGGAGTTCTATCTCCTCAGCCCGTCCGATTGTTTTTGGGGTTCCTCAAGGTTCGTGTCTCGGACCTGTCTTGTTTTCATTATATATGCTCCCTCTGGGTTTAATCTGTCAGAAACATGGCGTGGCATACCATTGTTGTGCAGACGACACCCAGCTGTATTTTCCATTGAAATCTGATGACAATTCTAAATGGTCAGTTTTGCTTGATTGTCTGGATGAGATAAAGGAGTGGGGGCATCAAGTTTCCTACAGCTGAATGAGTCGAAATATGAAGTGGTGATTTTTGGCCCATCGAAGCTAGCCAAACAGCTTTCACCTGATCTGGGCCCTTTAGCCTCCAATATTAATACTCAGGTGAGAAACCTTGGTGTGATCTTCGACTCCGAATTAAAATTCGATAAACAAATAAATGCTGTGGTAAAGGGTAGCTTTTTTCAACTGAGGGGTTTTGCCAAACTGAAAAGCTTCTTGTCCTTTAAAGATATGGAAACTGTGATCCATGCATTTGTCTCGTCCAGACTGGATTATTGTAATTCATTATATTTGGGGCTGTCAAAGAAGTCGCTTTCACGTCTGCAGCTAGTGCAGAATGCAGCGGCCAGACTGCTGACTGGCACCAGGAAACGTTCCAGTATCTCTCCAGTGCTGGCCTCTTTGCCCTGGCTCCCTGTGGAGTAAAGTGTGCAATACAAGGTCCTCTTAATAGTTTTTAAATCTCTTTAACAAGAACTTAGATTAATGTATGAATTGAATAGTGACTGTGTGACCTATGATGAGGGAACAACCAGTGATACCCTCGGTAGTACCAACAAATGATAGCCTATAGCGATGTCATCAGGATACACATACACCGTAGGCAGTGGCCCACCTTACCGGGTGACCACGTCGTGGACGACCAGAATTTATAGTTTACCCACCTCTTTTTTACCACTACACCACTGACCCTAACCTACCAGTTTACTGAGAGTCGACTACAGCCTACTAATACTCTAATGAGAGACATGTAGTTGCAAAGTTACTGATAGTTAGAAGAATGTCTAAAGTGGACTATCGAAATAAAGTGTTATCAGAAAGGCAGACAGACTCTTATTTAACGGTTCTGGAGTGTGTGTCCCGTATAACGCTGTAACTCGTGCTTCACTATCATAGTACGATAATCATTGAAGAAATCAACTATAGTCACGACTGTTTCCCGAAACCATATTATCGCAAATTGGTCGTTCAACCATTGGTTAATGATGTCACGCAGATGTTGGAGTATAACTATTTTTAATGAATCTGTTTGAGATCGAATTCATGTTTTGTATAAATTACGATCATGTCATCTGAGGACTATTTCTCATTTTTCTCAGTTATTTTGCTTTATTTCCAGATTCACTCATAGACTCGTTCTTACGCACTAGAGCTCGTTCACACATGCGCACTCTTCACACACGACGTTTAAAATCTCTTGACAAACTAATAGACGTAAATGACATTTGTATGCATGTCAACTTGCTTATTTGTCTCAAGATCAGGATTTATTGAGTCCACATATGTAAACTCTGCTTCTAACCACTGGTCGAGATCTAGAGCTGTCGTTACACACACACAACTCTGCGATGCTGTTTGCGAATGTTCGTTGGACGATGGTTTCAGGGAAAAAACAACTCGTTGAACTGCTGGTTCTGAATCCTGCCGCGCGTACGACGAGTTGCTGGAGGTTGTCTTGAGCCTCCTCTGTGAGATGTCCTTTAGTGTAGAACGTATAAGCCTCCTATCACTTTATAAAGTGTTCTTGCTGAGCCTCTGGTCTTAGAGCTCATTCCCCAGACAGCAACATAGTGTCGGCCCAGATCCGGCCCACATCTGGTACACATGGACTTCACACGGCCCGGATGTGGGCCGGATCTGGGCCAACACTATGTTGCTGTATGGTGTTTGATATCAGATGTTAAATATATCCAAAGATAATTGGAGTTGCAGAAACTTGATGGCGTGTCTAATTAAAACACGGGGCCAATACCAATCCTTTGCTCTCTTTTATTTTAAGTTCAGGATGATTAAGTCTTGAGTAACTCACATGACATGAAGTTCATGCATTCACATGATGTAAATGGACAGGTGTTAACGGATGGACAGGATGAACTGGATGGTCTTAAGTCACTACAATACAATAAAGGAAATCAAACTCATATAGTTCATCAGTAAACATATCAAATAATAAATCCAAATAATGATTAAATATCCAATCCAATCATTTCAAATAAACAAATTCAAACAATACAATTGGCAAAACAAATTACTTAACGCATCCTAAGGAAAGGACTCAAAGAACATGGTTGAGCTCATTCAAACACCCACACCTCGTCAGTGCAAGAGGAGCAAAGGAAGGAAGTGAGGCCTAGACCTTGACCAGGGGGTGTATGGGTAATGTAGTGCACTAGATTTAGTAGTGTAGTGTGCTTGGAATTGTGGGATATGTACTGTAGTACAAATATATATATATGGGAAAAAAATTAAAGAAAAGCGCCAAATTCACTACATATGGGTCTACACTACAAATGAGTCAGATCACGGAGACTCTCACCTTTTGTTCTGCAAATGGCTTTCGGAGCCCCTGGCCCAGACGTTGAATCGTTAGGCTGATTGGATTAGCAATGCAATAGATTCATGCCGGAGTCGTTCCCCATTAGCATCCTAGTGTCTCATTCCCCTTCTCAGGGAACCGTGATTACATTCGTAACCCGAGACATTTCACTTACATACCTGTCATCGTGTGTTGATTCGCGCTCTCCAGTGACGACACCAGCTGATTAAATATGTAGAGCACAGAGAAGAAGACTAATAGCGCGCAGACAAACAACACACGAAGATACCGCAGCTTTTTCTAACTAAAAGAGCAGACATGGAGATATAAATCAGGCTGCTCATGAATATTAATGAGGTGTCTTCAGTCACGTGACCACGTTTTGTCCAGTAAAGGGTTGAGGAGCCGACCAATGAAAACTTCCCAGCATGCTCTTCTCATGAATATGATTAAATACTCGCTAACTCTGCATAATATGGTCATATATATACACACTACTATCATTACATATAGAAAAACTAACTTATATCACTGATATATGACAATATGCAGCAAATGTTAAAAGAAAAGCAGAGGCTTTAGTTTGTAACCAGTGCACAGAAAGCCTGTAACTTGAATAGGAACAAATCAATGTACTATTACTCACTGATCCTCTTCTGGTTCTGATAAAATGATGATTGGTCTGATCACGTGTGTGCGTGAAATGTGCAGCCTCTGTTACGACTGAGCACATCGATCTTCTGATCAACAACCAGATATTACAGAGGACATGATACAATGGATGGATTACATTAATTTAAATTAAACATGAAAAATGTTGTATTCAAAATATAATTCACCTTCTGAAATTCACTTGTCATGGATGACTAAGCTCTGGCAATGGGAAAAAAGAAGTTTAATGATGCTTTGAATCAATTGAATCACTTGCTTCATTAACTGATTCACTGATTCTCAGCGCCACTCTGGCGACTCCTGCTGGTCAGAACAATGTAATTACAAGCAGAAACACGCATGAAAACACCTTTTACAAACACACTGCTAATGTTTAATTGAAGCTTTAGTCAATTTAAAGCATTTAACTTTGTCTAGCTTTATAATATGTGTTATTTAATTAAATTGTAGGGTTTGTTTTGTTCGTTTTATAGACAGCTTGATTAATCAGAACAATAAGAGAGTTTTAAATACAACTCTAGGGTTCACTCTAAGCATGGTGAGTCTGCTTTTAGCTATTATGCCAGCCACAGCTGGAACCAGCTTCCAGAAGAGATCAGATGTGCTCCTACAGTCACTTTCAAATCCAGACTCAAAACACTTCTGTTTAGCTGTGCATTTACTGAATGAGCACTGTGCCAATGTTCGTCTCTATCTATCTATCTATCTATCTATGCCCACTACCACCTCCTTCACTTGGAAGGACTCTATCTATCTATCTATCTATGCCCACTACCACCTCCTTCACTTGGAAGGACTCTATCTATCTATCTATCTATGCCCACTACCACCTCCTTCACTTGGAAGGACTCTATCTATCTATCTATCTATGCCCACTACCACCTCCTTCACTTGGAAGGACTCTATCTATCTATCTATCTATGCCCACTACCACCTCCTTCACTTGGAAGGACTCTATCTATCTATCTATCTATGCCCACCACCACCCCCTTCACTTGGAAGGACACTATCTATCTATCAATCAATCAATCAATCAATATGATAGACAGAGGCCATGGGGCAAATTTGGCCAGGATCCCGGGGTTACACGCCTACTCTTTTTCGAAGGACATCCTGGGATTTTTAATGACCACAGAGAGTCAGGACCTCGGTTTAATGTCTCATCCGAAGGACGGTGCTCTTTGACAGTATAGTGTCCCCATCACTATACTGGGGCGTTAGGACCCACACAGACCACAGGGTGAGCGCCCCCTAGTGGCCTCACTAACACCTCTTCCAGCAGCAACCTGGTTTTCTGAGGAGGTCTCCCATCCAGGTACTAACCAGGCTCAGCCCTGCTTAGCTTCAGTGGGCAACCAGTCTTGGGCTACAGGGTGACATGGCTGCTGGATGATCTTCTTAAGACGCGTTTTAAAAGTCCACAAGCAATCACTTTTGCGAACATCAAGGGAAGAGAGATCCATAGGTGGGCGGAGGCATAGCTAAAAGATCTGGCACACATGGTAGTTAGTCAAATCCGAGGTACCACAAGAGAAATGTAAGATGAAGATCTGAGAGCATGTGAAGGAGTGTAAACATGGAGAAGTTGTGTAAGGTATTGGGGTGCAAGATTATAAAGTGCCTTATAAGTAAGTAGCAAGATCTTGAATTCAACTCTATACTTTACTGGAAGCCAGTGCAATTGCTGAAGAACTGGAGAAATGTGCTCAGTAGAAGCTGTTCTAGATAGACACGAGCTGCAGAATTCTGAACCAACTGAAGCTTATTTAGCAATTTGGAGGAACACCTGTGAGAAGAGCATTACAGTAGTCTATACGTGAAGTGACTAGTGCGTGAATGAGAACGGCAGTATTATTATTTGAAAGAAAGGGACGGAGATGGTTAATATTACGCAAGTGGAAGTATGCAATCCGGTGATATTATTACAGTTTTTCTCGATTGCTTAAACACATTTCTTTAAACTATGCCTTGTATTCTCAAAACTCTAAACACAAATCCATAACGTCTCACTCAATTCCCCAAACATCCTATTTTCATGTCAAAATGAAGCTCTACACTCAAAACCCTTCACTCTTGCTGAAAAACCAAACTTTGCCCTCAGACACACACACAAGCCCTCACAATCACACACACTACAACATAGTCTAACACACTGGTGCAATACATTCAAAACAACATTTCCAAAACTGGTAAGTTATGTTGCTTGTGGTTTCCCTCCTCACAAACCTTTTCACACGATGAACACAAAAGACAACCAGTGGATACATTGGCACATTTTTATTCACACACAAAAAAAAATAAAAAAATGTTTACTCTCTCTTCTATTTTTGGTATGTATATTTACCTACAGTAAGATGTGTGTGACCATCAGTAAAAGAGCACACACAAACCTTATTCTAATATGGAAGTGTATTGGAATGGTAAAGAGTGTTGGGTCGTGACAGGAGGGTCTTCACTCAAGGAGACAATATGATGTACACGTCTAAGAATGTTCCACATATGGTTGAAATGCCATCATTGGCCTAGAAAGATAACATTCTGGAGTCAAGACTATAAAGGAGAAAGGATGCCCTCCTTCACTGTTACACTCTGTGTCACTCTGTGTGATTGTACGACTGCTGGCCTTTTCTTGCAAGAAAATAAATCTCATCAAAGACTATTGGAAAAGATTGTCTCTTATTCAGTGATAGAACTTTGTTTGCCACCACACCTCCCTGAAGGTTCTCCAGGCGACGGTAAAGCGACGGTAAAAACTTGGCCTTGCTCGTAGCCCAGCCTCCCTCATAGTCAAACCATGGGCAACTAGAGTGGCTTGAATTTCATCTGAGACTGCTTGTCTTCTTGCCCTTTCCCTTCGTCCTCCTCCTCATCCCTCCTCGATCTCTTCCTTCATGTCTTTCTGGATCCATTGTTCCAAAACTCAATAAACTGACTGTCTATTAAAACACATGCGAGAGCGGAGTCTCTGTCGACAGATCAAGTCTTGCAATCAATAATCGTGAACCATGATGACTGAATGACACAACAGCGGCGTGTGAGATATTGTATCATATACAGTACATACATAGAACCTTGTTAGTGGTTTACGTATAGCGGTCCATTGAAACGGCCGCTAATGAGGATTCTATGTAATCTATGGTTTCTACAAGCGGAAACCGAGGAGCCATTATTTAATTTATTTACAAATCCTCTGGAGTTTTAATGAATAAAAAAAATAATAATAAAAAAAACACTCCACTAACAGTTATAAAGTCAATGTAAACCAGGCAATATAATAAATAGCTGATAATTAAATAAATGTTGATGCTAAATCAATTCTCTCTTGTGTAGATCACATGATGTTGCCACACAGTTGAACTCAGTTGAGAATCCAGGTCCTCCAGCGCTTTATCTTCTGAACACAGCAAGAAAATATCTTGATGGGACTGAGAGAAAGGTCAGGCAGTGGACATATGAAGAAGAGACAGAAACAAGCAGAACAAAGTCATACTGATGGTGGGAGAAACCGGCGCTGGGAAAACCACCATGATCAACACCATGATCAACTACTTACTGGGAGTGAAGTTTGAGGATCAAGAGTTTTATCAAATCACAGAAGAAGAAAAACATCAAGATCAGTCACAATCCCAGACGTCTGAGATCACTGTTTATGAGGCGTTTGTTGAAGAAAACCCAACATCTCTGACCATCATTGACACTCCAGGATACGGAGACACTGAAGGATTTGAGAAAGACAGAGAGATTGCTGAGAATCTGACCAGATTATTTTCAGATAAAGATGATGGGATTCATTACATTGATGCAGTGTGTTTTGTGATGAAGGCGTCTCAGAATCGAATCTCTGAGAAAGAGCTTTACATATTTCACTCAGTTCTGTCTCTGTTTGGTAGAGATATAGAGAACAACATAGTGTTTCTACTCACACAGTCAGATGGAGGACCTCCAACAGATGCTCTCAATGCCATTAACACAGCAGAAATACCCTGCAGAAGAGATGAGAGAGGAAAACCTGTTCACTTCTTATTCAACAACCGACAGAAAGAAGAAAGAGACGAGCAGTATGATCATATGTACAGATCATCATGGGAAATGGGAGAGAGAAGCATGAATCAGTTCTTCAAACTCCTGGAAGAAAAGAACAGAAAAAGTGTTGAGAAGACATTAGCTGTTCTGAAAGAGCGAAGCCGACTTGAAGCCTGTGTCTCGAATCTGAAGGACCGAATAGATGAGAAGGAGTCAAAAATGAAAGAATTGAATCAGATTCAGGAAGCTGTTAAAGAGAACAGAGACAAGATTGAGAAATGTGAGAACTTTCAGTTACAGTGACGAAGTCCTTCAAAGAAAAAGTCCCCATTGTAAATGAATGGCGGTGGAACAGTAAGGCAACCTGCTGCTCCGTCTGTGAGGAAAACTGTCATGAGTGGGGCTGTAATTGGGTCTCTCGCGAAAATCCCTCACAGTGTTGGGTCATGAAAACGACCACTGCACTGTGTGTTCAGGAAAGTGTCATCACAGCAAACATGTCAAAGAGAACAAAAAATATGTGACGAAGACCAAGGTTGTCACAATGACATTTGACGAGCTCAAACAGGAGTATGAACGCACTGGTGACCAGAATGAAGCCGACTTTGATAAAAATACATTTAAAAGTCTTAAGAAAGAAAGTGAAGAGTCTTATAAAACAAATTAAAATAGAAGAAAACCTGAAGAGCGATTTGGAGAAGAAAATAAAAGAAAAGTCCGACCTGCTGGAAGAAGCTTATACCCGCATCATGAGTCTGTCTGAGAACGCATTAAAAGCAGACAGCGCTTCAACTCTTCAACATCTGGATTTCCTGATTCCCAGACTGAAGGAGGAGGGAAAAAATGAATGGATGAAGAACCTGGAGGATCTGAGGAAAGCTGGAGAAGAAAGGAAAAACAAGGGGGCTTTAGATCAGCTGTTATGTTTTTTCAGTCATTTCACTGGTAAAAAATAATACAACAAATATGAAAATACAAGATGAAAAAGCAGAACAGATGCTGTTTCATTACAGAAAATAAAGGGGGTTTGTTGAGTTTAATGATGAAATTATTGAATATATGAATATATTGAAAATGACAAATGATTATAACAATTTTAGTTGACACTGTTATTTTGTATCTTTCTTTTAACTTTAGATATTATCACTTAACAGGTTTATAATCATATAATGCCTACTTTCACCACATTGTCAATAATGTCCTATAAATATTTTATTTTAGGTATATACCTTTTTTTCAGGTATATCACTTCTTCTCTAGTTCTCATGTATTACTCCAGTGTACTCTTGTATCTCTGTCTTACAGTAATGTGTTTTGTGTGCTTAAATGATAAATTGCATGTGATAATAATAATTTAAAAGTATGATGTAGTTCTCTGTGCTCTTTCTCTCTAATGTCCAGATATAAATCTGCTTAGTGTATCGTAATGAACAACTATACACATAAATCTGACTTGAATTTACCTTTTTTGACTGTGCTTTACTGGTTAATCTGGTTTGAGTCTGTTCTGTTCTGGTGATCAATCCACAGTTTCAGCAGTTCTCTAACTGTGGGACATATAACAACTGTCTTGAGGCAATTGATCATCTTTTTTTTTCAAATGTCCCCTTATTAATTTTGGTTTAATCTGTCTAAATTATTCACTTCAAAAACTGAATCAGAGAATGCATTAACATTGTGTTATAAGTTTATGTTTTTCTCATTATAATTATAATTTAGAATATCTATAGAGAATGTAATTATTTTATTGGCAAAATATTATATTCATACTGTAAATGTGTAAATATTCGGTAACACTTTATTTTGTTGGTCCCTTTTGAACACTCTCTGAATATAAGTAACTTTGCAACTACAAGTCAACTTATTCTACTAACCCTAACCCCAGTCTACTAATACTCTACTAATACTGTATACTAATACTGTAATAATACTCTACTAATACTCTAATAATACTCTAATAATACTGTATATTAGTACTGTATACTAATACTGTAATGAGAGCTAGTAGACGTGTAGGTGCAATGTTACTTATAGTCAACAGAATTTATTAAAAAGACCATCAAAAGTAAAAACCAAATTTTCCTCAACAATACCTAAATTTAAGTTTTCTTCCTGGCCTCAACTACTTAATAAGGACATTACAATTTATAAACAATAAAAAAGTGTCACAATTTTGTAATTGAAAAATCAATAAATCAATAAAAAAAAAACATTCATACATTAAAAAACAATGCTCCTCTTGAAAAAAGACAAATTAATTAAACAGTTATTAAGGATTTTTGTAGTGCAAAATAAATAAATCGGTTCACTACTCAATGTTGTCACACTGCGTTACAATGTCCCCTATTGGAACTATGCGATTATATGCTATCATTTTATGAATTATATTGAGAAACCATGAGAAAAAGGTGAATAAAGACCGAGAGTCAATGTTCAGAAATTATTAATTGATTAATTGTGAGTACTTTTGTCACATTTCACTTCCATTCTTTCGGGTAAGTCAAGAAAAAAGTATACACTGTATGACTATAAAGTATACACATAATTTAGACGTGTGAAATTAACGTGGGACAAAGTAAATACTCTGAACCAGAAGTGGATTTACACAAACTGAGAAAGTCAAAGAGTGTTAGGTTGTGCACCGCTCTCCCAGTGCTGTAAAGTAGTGGAGTAAATGTAATTCGTTACTGTGTGTAACAGAGTTAGTATTTGATACGGTTTTTATTGTGAATTCCTCCTGAATTCAGCAGCGGTTGTTAATTTGATATTGTAGTGGTGGCCTCATGTGGTTTGTTTGGGGACTGCACGCTGTGGGTGGGTATATTCATGCTCCGTCTCAGTTCAGTAATATTAATTTGATTATGCAAAATAAGTAGAGTTTTTGAGTATTTTGTGTTTGTGATTTGGTTTGACTAATATTTTGACCATTGAATTAGAGTATTAACATATATTTTGTTAGTTATATGGCCTTTTGTGAACTCTTGTTGTACGTGCCACACTCTCGTTAGCAAGGCCACAAGGTTAATTTTATTTTACTTTTTTAGGTCAGTTATGCATTCAGCGTAATACCACTAAAAAGGGTGTTTAATTTCATTCTATGTCTTTTTGTATATGTTTGTTTATTATTTTGATTGTAATGTTTCATGCCAAGTGTGTTCACTGTTGTGATGCTAATATGGGTAAATTCTGTTAAAGCAGCACTATGCAGCTTTGCCGATTTCTTTGCTGTTTTCTCGCTTTTTGCTCGAGGGTTTCTCTATAGAGCTCCCCCTACAGCTTCGGAATAGATATTTGACAACACTGTCGTCAAAACTCGTCGGCGACTCGCCCCCCTCCCATCTCCTCCCGCTGGTCATGTGCATTGTTTTCAAAGAAGCCGGTGAGCGCACAGAGCCATGTCCACTGAGGTATGTGTAATACACAGAAGGCTAGCATATAAATGTTTAGATAGTGTATGTGTGCAGTGCCGTAAAGCAGTTCGTTACATCGCGAGACCTGATATCACGCGATACTCTTGACGCTGAGGCCGCCGCTCCAAAGTTGCAAGGGTGGTTTTTCGGCTCATAGGCGCTCGGGGGGTGCGAGACGACCACCATTCAACCCCGAAAACAGTCATATAACCATTCTAATGCTTCCGAATCTGTTCGGTTAAGGTAAAACAGTTACTTAGTTCACCTTTAAGATAACACAACACACTGTGCACTGCTCGCTGTGGGTCACTTATGCCTGCAGCGAAACACCACTAAAAAGGGTGTTTTATTTCATTCAACAGCCGCAGTAAACAGATTTACACAGTCAGCATCTGTGTTCGTGCATTCATTGGGGGGTTCGTCCAGAGATTGAGCCCGTCATACAGATGGTGTCTATCGGATCTCGGGAATGTTTGTGTAAACCACATCGCAGAGTGAAGGAGAAAGACCAGATCCCTCACATGTACTTAAATCATGGTAACTAACTAGTAATGACTCAAGTGTTATTCTATCAGAATTACTATCTAAAACTTTACCAAAAACCTTAAAAGCTTAAAATGACTTCAGTAACTAGTTAATTACCATGATCTTCACTTTATAATACGGATCCTAATAATTAGTAATTCCCATAGAAGTATGCAGTAACACTTGTGTCATTACTAGTTAGTTACATTGATTCTTACAGTAGTTACCAATGAAAAGCCAATCCTAAAGTAGAATCTTCTAATCATTCACAAGATATTCACACACAACACACACACACACACACACACACACACACACACACACGTATATATGAGCTAGCTTATTATTGCTATATGACAGCATAGATGGCGGCTGTCACAGCGAGCTGTGAAACGCTGCTGCAGATTAACACCACATATCTGGTATTACAGATGTCTGCAGGTCTGTTTCTTACCAGATTTACTGCAGTTATCATACTATCGTTGTTTCATTTGCTCCAGTACCTTAAAGTGCGGGTCAACCGCTTTGTTTGGACAACTCACAAACGCCAATACGGGCACTCTTTAACAACTAAAGATCAACAACTCAAACCCGGCGTGGAGCCTTTACTACACCAGCTGAACTGGATCCTTTGCTGTGTCGTTGCTGTGTCGTGCCTGTTTGGCATAACAAGCGCCTTTAATGTTGTTCAAGTCCCTAGCCATTTTACTTGCCTCGAGAGAGTGACTGAGCCTGAGTGGGGATGTCCGGCTTCGAGACGTGGAGGCGGCGGAGAGGCGGACGCGACCTTCTCACCCACCCGGAGAGGCGGGTTGTGGTATGCGCCCAATGTCCAGCACGGTGGAGCCGTGTGTGGAGAGCAGTGTGGAGAGCAGGCCTGGTTTTCGTCTGGCCGGCTTCGTGTTCCAAGTTTGCAGTACTCTACCTTGTATATGCGACCGGAGGATCATACAAGTTTTGCCTCTCGTGTTAACATCGTTGCCCAGTTTGAACAGACAATCATTTCGACCCGCGTTATCATCTTCCACTGGTGGGTAAATGACTTTAAGTTTAAACCTATGGGCATGAGAGACTCTACTGTAGATAAGCGCCAAAAGTCCTCATTAAGACTCTTACTCTCTGTTCTTTTATTTATCGGAAATATTGAACTTAACCCTGGTCCGGGCAAAAATCCTTTATGTCCGCTTTTTTATATTTCCTGGGATTTTATACTCATGTTTTAAATAACACTCTGGGCATGGGCTTACATTCAGGTGTCCCACACATGGATTTATCTCAACCGCAGTGCTTTCAACAACCTGTAGGCACATCGATTACACGTCAGTTGCTATTTAATTCTCCTCTTGTTACACCTCAGCTATTTACGGTAATTCTCCTCCTGTTATCCCAGGCTTTAATTCTAAACCTGTTAGAGCACAAAAAAGACCATTGTGTCTAAGGAAAAATCCAGTTACTTTATGCCAACTTGGTAGAATCAGAGGTTTCAAAGTTTGCCATCTAAATATGAGAAGCCTTGTTCCCAAACTGGATGAATTTAAAATCATGCTTACTCAAACAAAGGCTCATGTTATGGCAATATCTGAATCATGGCTGACTCCTGTTATATCAGATTCATTTCTTGCGATTGAAAACTATTTATTATATCGCAAAGACAGGGCCGATAGAACTTGTACCGCAAATGATATTGCGTTGCGTTTTTTTGCAAGTGGTACATACTTGCACTGCACGTGGGTGACGCACAGAAGCTAGGGGAAAACATATGTTTGTCGAACCATTCGCAAGGTGGTGTCTTTAATGTCAGTGCTGTCAGAATATTCCTCAACTGAAGGGAACATAGCCAATTCACCACTCTCCACTCTTTCTATCCATCTTGACATTTTTTTTAACAAATGCCTCTAGTTTTTCGTAGAGCTGCAGGACGTTTGAATCCTCCCTTGCATTGAAGTGTTTAACTTGTTAAGCTCTGCAAAAACATCTGTGAGATACGCCAGCTTAGTTAACCAGTCGCTGTCCTTGAACATGTAAGCCAGTTCAGTGCACTCCTTCTCGCACAAGAAAGTATAGATAGCGTCACGTAGTCAAACACACGGGCGAGCACCGCGCCGCGAGACAGCCATCTGACCTCTGAATGGTAAAGGAGAGAGGTGTGTTCACTTCCTAAGCCTTGACATAGGGATGCAAACAGGCGTGTATTTAATGCTTTTCGTTTTATCAGGTTTACAGTTTTAACAACAGCATCAAACACCTCGCTGAACTCAACACTGAGATCTTTGGCGGCCAGAGCTTCTCTATGAATCATGCAGTGTGTCCAAATTATCGCCGGTGCTACTTTCTTTACGTGCCCAATCAATCCAGTCTGGCTGCCACTCATTGCTCTGGCTCCATCGCTACATAGCGCCACACACTTCTGCCACGAAATATTGTGTTCTTTGAAAAAGACATCAAGGGCTGAAAAGATCTCGGCACGTGTAGTTCGCCCTGGCAGTGGTTTGCAAAAGAGAAATTCCTCGCACATCGCACTATTATCCTCGTATCGCACAAATGCCAAAAGTTGCGCGTCATTTGTTATATCTGTCGTCTCGTCTAATTGAATTGAAAATCCCTGAACTGATCGAAGTTTCTCTATCACATCATTTGCCATTTCCTCAATTCGACGTCCGACTGTGCTATCTGACAAAGGAATAGTTTTTAATTTATTAGCACATTCTTCGTTCATCATGGTTTTACACATGTCTATCGCTGCTGGCAAAATCAGCTGCTCTGCAATTAAATGAGGCTTTTTGCATTGCGCAACTCTGAGAGCCACCAGATATGAGGCTTTCAGTGCATTTTCACTGACTTTTGCACTCTTTCTCATGAGCGTCTGCTGTCCTTTGAAATCACACAACATCTGTTGCATATACTCAATAGGCTTGGCCTTCAAGAAGCTGTGATGTGTCTCCATATGACGAAAAGTTTCGACGGTTTCATGGATTCATTTGAAAGCAACATTGAACATACGAAACACAGTGGTACCTCCTCTCCTGTTTTGTCAGTCGTTACTGTAAATCCATATTTAACATAATCTTCACTGTATTTTGTTTTTCGTTTCCCACTACGTTCCCTGTTTCCTCCGAAGTTGTAGCTTTGTCTGAAGAGCATGCAGCAGAAGCCTGTCCATCTGTCCTGACATCTGTCACTTTCCTCACTAAAAAGCGATCCATGCTTGGTGCTGACTAGCAATCTTCGCCTTAGTTAGAAACGTTAGCTAACAGCTCCACTCCACTCCAAATTTATATTCACCAATATTAAGCGTCTTTTCAATGAAACCTCAATAATGTATTTCCTTAACTCCGAGATGCTGGTCTATTTCAACTCCTCTATATTATTTTAGATATTTTCATTAAATTTAGTATTCACACCAATGTGCAAATATTCTGGAAATGTTTGGAAAAATAAATTATTTAATAGTGAAATTACGTAGGCTGGAATGCATGTCACGGACCACATACAATGCCGCCGCGGACCACCGGTTGAAAACCCCTGGTATAGAGAGATTGATTCTGTTGGGCAGAAAAAAAATGTAAAAAAATTCCTCAGCCGTTGTATTGGAAACACCCTCGTAGCAACGGTCATACATTTTTTGTCATTTACTGCCAATGTAATATAACACAACACAAAGTATAGCGTTTTTTAATGGCCACATGGTCGGACCTTATGGTCGGACGTTTCCGGTCACACACATGCACAGCAACCAGTAGAAGCAGGAAGAGAGTGAGGAACTTGTGTAGATGCTCTATAAAGCCTGGGAAAAGTCCCACCTCTCAGGATTGGCACGACCAATAAGAAAGGTGGAATTTCCGAGCGGGAAATTCCACTGTTGGGAGGGATTTATGACTCTGTCTCAAGAGTGGTTAGACATGGGCCTTGCCGTTTGTGTCTATTTATACTCAGATAGATATAAAAAAACAAAAATAAATAAATAAAAAAAACAGGGTCTTACAACTGATCCTGAAACTACAGGATTATAATATTGAATCAATCACTGATATAATAGATTAACAAAGCATTTATGAAAGCAGTGACTGTGTTTGAGTGAATAGATTCAGTCCTGCTCTGTTGTTACAGCGTCACTTGCAGTGATTGCTGTATTGCTGTAATTGATACATATTTCAGTATAAGCAATGGGACACATAAGCTTCTCTGATCAACATAAGCCAAAAAAGAAGCTTTAACATTCATAGTTGTAAGATTTCATTTCATAGATAGTATCTACATATTGACAATAACAAGAGGACCAACACTTTGAGTTTGAGTTTCTGAGTTTGTGTTTGATCATTATTGAATCTCTCACTGAACTCCACACATCTTCTGTTTTGCTAGATTACCTGTGGCTCTGAATGTAAGTCGAAAAGCCTCTCCACGACTGATTCCTATGCTCTCAGACTCCTTTATGGCACTCTTCCTCTCCTCATTCCCCATGAGGCTAGCTATTGCTGTTATGAACAAATCATTTCCCCCTCAGCTTCATGTAACTACTCTGCTAAACTGCAGTATATTTGCTCCCATTCTGTTGAAATGCCCCCTTCCTGCTTCTGTTTGAGCTCCTCCACTTTCTCACACATTCTGCTTCTGAATCTCCTTTATGCATTTTTCTGTTCCCTCAAACACATAATTTGTAAAGTGTCCTCTTCTACCATCTTCTCTATTCCACTTTACCCTCTGTGGCGGCCAAGAAACAGCGCCGCGAAATGGGCAGAAAATACAATAGGCAGCTCATTGTGTAATGTGCCAAGTTCAACGCTTCATTAAAAAATAGAATTCAACAGTAAAACCTGCTTAAATTTGGCTTTCGTTAGAGGAGTAGCTCTGCTATAAAGGAATCATGTCTACTTTAACACACCCTCTGTGGCGACCGAGAAACATCGCTGTGAAATGGGCTGAAAGCGCAATACATTGTGCATTGTGTAAAGTGCCAAATTCAACAGTTCATAAAAAAAGAATTCTACAGTAAAACTGCATAAAATGTTTATCTTGCTACTTTATACAGTAAAAACATACTGTAATATTTATTTATTGAATTTACACCTTAATTCCTAAGAATCAATCACGTTCTTGGTTATATTCACACACAAAAACCACCTAATATACTGCCAGTTTGTCTTGATTATAAATTGTGCTCATGCATGTTTTGCAGGTTAAACTGCAGTTTTTACATTTGACATAAAGACTGTCAACTATGTTTTAAAATCAGCATGATCTATGATGAGGTATGTCACATTTTAAATACAACTGCACATAAAATGTGAACATTATTTACATTTTTTGTCCAGAAACCAGTTCCTGTCACGGTTCATGAATTCACTGTTTTCTTCTTGTCTTGTGTAGTTGTTGTTGTGTGTGTGTGGGCGTGTGCGAGTGGGCGTTCCGCTCATTTCAGATTGATTAGCGATCCAGCTGATCTCAATCGCATCACCAGCTGCAGCCTATTCCATCACCTTTATATGCTCATCGCAATCTTTTCTCTTTGTTAGATCGTTGTTTGATGTCCTTTGTGTGTGTTTGTTCGTGTTCGTGTTCGTGTTCGTGTTCGTGTTCGTGTTCGTGTTCGTGTTCGTGTTCGTGTTCGTGTTCGTGTTCCTGTTCCTGTTCCTGTTCCTGTTCCGTGTTCATCTGGCTTTGTTCGTTGTCTGGAGACATCACCATTCACCCACTTCTTCACATCCCATCATCTGCCGGATTGCTGACCATCTTGTCCCTGCGTCACCAGTCATCCAAAGATCCTTCCTCTCTCACTTTCCTAAATAAAGAGTTACTTGCATTGTTGCTTCCGCTTCATTGATCATGACAGTTCCATCAAAAACATGTAAATAACATGCAGTATTTAAATAGTTTAATATAATAATGTGATGCCACTGTTAAGTAATGATACAGGAAGAGAAAAACTGCTCCCAACAATCCAGAGAAATACAATAATACAGCTTTACAAATAAAGCATACAAAAGAATAATACAGAAGGCATTTGTTGACGTCTCTTACAGGAAGAGTGGAACGATCCTCTGCCATCTTCAACTCTATTGAACTCTAAACCGAACACAAAAGTCAATGAGATCAAACCTTCAGAAAGTGCTTCCTAAATGTGAACATGTTGCAGGAATGTAAACTCACAGAGAAGAGCTGCTGTCTTTTCTGTTTTAGTCCACATGCTGAAAACACTGCAGTTCCCCGTTCATACCTGGAAACTACATCAGTTTCATGTTAAAACTCAATCAAGAGAAACACGTCTAGTGCACAAAAACAGCAGACAGACGCAGAGAATCCACCATAAGAGAGTTTGCTCAATAAACTTTATTCAGTCACAAAGCTAACAGAATAATGACAGTAAAACAAATCAAATACTGATGACAGATGAACATAAAACACTCACAAAACATTGTGCATGACATATTAAGGCACAAACTTTTACAAAACAAACAAAACATAACAGATTTATATATATAGACAATCCAGATGCTGCTATTTAAAATATATTTATCCAGTTATGGCAAAAACTAAAATATAGTAAAATGTATAAATTGACGAAGTAAATCAAAGAAGAAGAAACGTGTGAACATTAGTCAAATACATTGGTTAATATAAGAGTAAAAAAAAATACTTTTACAGCATTTATTAATCTTAATGTTAATCAAACATGAACACGGGACTAACAAGGAACAACTATTTTTTATACCCAATTCAAAGGTTAGTAAATGCTTTAAACATATATTGTTTATTGTTAGTTTTGGATACGGATATACTGTAATTAAACACTGAAATAGATTTGCAAAACGTGAATGAAAACTAACTGAGGGTAACAGATTCAGTCCGTCTCAGATTCATGCAGTGCAGGGTTACACTTTATTTTGAGGTGTCATTGTTACAGTGTAATTATATATTTAAGTACTGAGTAATATGAATTAACTACATGTACTTACTATAGGGTTAGGGTTTGGTTGAGGGTTAGTTGCATGTAATTATGCATAATTTACTGTTTTTACTATTGTAAGTAGGCTATAACATGAACAAGGACACTGTAAAATAGTGTTACCCAGTGCAGTTCTTACAGTTGTGTTACTGTGTATGGAATGACAATCAAGCCTCTAGCAACAACAGATTACTATTGTTAATTATTATAAAAGTCAATGTTTTAATTGAAGGAGCTTGTGGTAGTGTGTTTGATAATGTGTCTCACTGAACTCTACACAATTACTTTTTTGCAAGTTTCCCTATGGCTCTGACTGCAAATTCAGTTGCCTCCATACTACTGAATCCTTTGCTCTTAGCCTTCTTTATGGCACCCTCCACCTCATCCATATCAGTGTCAACCACGTCCATTTCCAGGTATTCGGCCACAACGAAGTCAAATTTTGTTTCATTCATGACCCGCTCAGTTTCTCGTCGTGACTCCTCTGTATGTTTTCTGCCATTCTGATTGAGTGACCTTTTTGTGCTGCTTCACTTTCTCATCTAATTTCTTCTTCTGAATCTCCTGAATGTGTTTCTCTGTTCCCTTGAACATGTCATTGGTGAAGTGTGTCCCTCTATTTTCTTCCACCATCTTCTCTATTTTACTGAGCAGATCTTTAAACTGTGGGAAACTGGCAGACTCATTGTCTAAACAGAAGAACCTGTTTCCACAACTCTCTACAAGTTTTTTAAGATCTGGATCACCATCTTTGTAGAAACTGCTCAATGGTTTTATTTTTCTTCTCTAACTGATCTTTATGGGTGAAGAGGATCATGGTGTATTTTTCTATCTGTTCTCCAAACACTTCTTTGAGCTCCTTAATTGTGTTTTTCCCCTCCTCAGTGAATCGACCGACTTTAATCACAATAAGAAAAGCGTGTGGCCCAGGAGAGGATAATGTTACACATTTCACTATTTCAGTAATAATTTCCTCTTTACCGAGGTCATCATCATAAAGTCCAGGTGTGTCGATCACTGAGATCTGTTGAGATCCGACATCGGCTGTGGCTGGATGTAACCGATCGGCGAGAGTAGCCGCGTGCAGGCGGGGAGGAACTGCAAACGGAGAAGTCGGAACTTTCTGGTTCCTGTAGTGACCGCTCACGTGGTGTTTGCATACTTTACCACAGCTGAAGTGAAATAAATGCAATATTTGCCTAATAATACACAGATGTTTCAGAGACATTTTCATTCAATACTTTATGTACTGCTTCATACAGGTCTGTTTGAACAAGAATAAAGTTCAACATAAGCTACTATCAATGAAGTGACACAATATAACATCACAAATACATGAAAAGAGTGTTTACTGTTATAAAAAACTGATTTGTGAGCTTTAGAGGAACTAAAGGTGTTAGAATAAACACGAAACACACGTGATCGTTGTCATGCGGTGAATCCGGCCAGTCGTGGAACAGCTGTGTCATCATCAGCCCTCCTGCAGCCGCTCTTGAGAAGCTGCGCTGGCTGAGTTCTCCGGCTACTCTCGAATCGCTCTTGCGGTACTTTGATGGCACACGTCACAGTCACGTGGCGTCGGCACTGTATTAAGTGGGACAACATTTCTAACCGGCATGCACTGCTTCAAGTCAGCCGCCGATCGGTCTGCGCAGAGCTGGATGAAGTCGAACAAGCCTATTACCCCAGCCAATCATATAACTCCTCCCACTTACCCCATTAATCTGATACCTCCCACTCACTATTAACTCTCCCACTGATGACTCCACCAACTATACTTGACCCAACCCACTCGGGCTACCCTCACAGGCATTACCCCACCCAATCAGATAACTCCTCCCACTTACTCCATTAATCTGATCGCGCCCACTTGTGTGGCCCTGCCCACCTGACCCCGCCCGCTCCCATGGGGAAAAGAAATACAATTCACATCATAAGAAACATCTCAATATATTTTTTCAATGGTTTATATTATCGACATATTTGCAGAAAACATAACATTGCAGAAAAAAACTCACCAGGAGACGAGCTGCTGTTCAGGCATCATTCATTTTCACTTCCGTTTTGCTTTTGCTTGTTGCAATTTCATCATCCTCCTGTTTTGTCCCCTGTAGTGAATTCCTGCATGTTCTTCTCCGTCAAATTTCATTTGTAAATTCTTCCAAATCTTTGATTTGTAGTTGAGAGCAAAAATAATCAGTTGTTGATGGCACACGAGACATTCAGCACAAATGAACTGAGAATCAAGTGTTTGTTTAATAGACTTTATTCATTCTTCTGTAATAATCTCCCACAGATAAATTGCTTAGAGTTAAATAAACAATTTATTAAATAATAAATAGCGTCTTGAAACTGAAGTGAATCAGCACAGAACCGCATTCACACTGACATCAGTTTGATTCAGATTCATGGTTAAAGAGTTTCTCTGGCAGTGCAGCTCTGATCTGAGGCCAGATCATTAACGCTCGTCCGTTTCACACCGTCCACACAGACTACGTTTTTTAATCAGTTTTAATTTGATAAACATGACACAATATACTGTAACATCGCAACGACATGAATAGAGTGTTTACTGTTATAAAAAAAACTGATTTGTGAGCTTTAGAGGAACTAAAGGTTGTCGAATAAACACGAAACACACGTGATCGTTGTCATGCGGTGAATCCGGCCAATCGTGGAACAGCTGTGTCATCATCAGAGCTCCTGCCGCCGCTCTTGAGAAGCTGCGCTGGCTGAGTTCTCCGGCTACTCTCGAATCGCTCTCGCGGTACTTTGATGGCATACGTCACAGTCACGTGCCTTTTCTGTACTTCTAAACACTCCAAATATACAACAAAATGCATTTAAGGGCTAAAAAAGTGGATTTAGCATGATATGTCCCCTTTAAGGTCATTGCTGTGTATTTTGCAGTCAGTAAATGTGTTCTGCACACCAACACTGTAAATACCAAATAAACAAAATTGTTTATTCAAATTTTTTCATGGGGAGTGTTAAACTGATAGCCTGACAAGCCTGAGGGAACTCACCATTGGCACGGCTCAATCCGAGGGGCGGAATAAACGGTTGTCTTTCAAATTCCCTCTGCACGCAATAGGATAGTGTTACAACCAACCAGAGCAAGGAAGAAGGTGACGTAGTCCGAACACATCTACCTTTTTAAGAATGACTTCAGTGCCGTTCTTTGTTCTTTTCTCAAAGAAAAGCTTAAAGTCGTCATGAAATCAAAATTGACCCTATTTACTTTGTTAGCGCATATTACTAGTCTTGTGGTGAACAATTAATCCGTGCAAGTTAATGACAGATAAAAAATGTTTGCCGTGGTAATCTTTAATCAAAGTCTGAAAAGTTACTTCCGGTCTGGAATGGCGTTCCTTTTCTGATGATGTAGGCTTGACGGCTTGGGTTGAAAAACGCTTAACCACTCCCCTCAAACCGTTAGTCTGCTATGAGGAGAGATGGAGAGGAGGAGCGCTAGAGTAAAACCCTGCCCTCTGTTCAATATTCCGTTTCACTTGGAAATACGTCACAACACTGGAGAAAAGTAATTTGCAACTTCCGGTTCACGCAGACTTTAACTTCAAGTCTTCCAGAGTCGCGGCCAAAGCTGATTCGAAAGACCACTGTTCGCCAGCAGCAGCTCTTCTTCTTTGTTTTCAAGTAGCAGGGAATTCACGCGGTCGTCATTATGTTAAGCCCGTACGCCGACTCTATACACGATTTGATTGGCCTGACTAGAGTTTGGTTTTTCCAGCTCGAAAGTCAACGGAGAGTTGCTAGACGACACTGACTGCAAAATCAAATTTGCTGCCGCTAGGGTGCGTCTAGATTTCTAGGCTAATAAACTGATGGAAACAGTTTTAAACCGAAAGCATGGTTTTCAATTAGCCCATTATAAGCCCATTATAAAAATGAATGTCTTTTTACTCTTTTTTTACAGAGTACAATGATTACATTTAAAGGCCCTACCACAGGAATTAATACTTTAAACACTTTAGATAAGCGTTTTTAAAAAATCAGCTTGGCAGAAACTGTGTGGAAAGATTTCTTACCTATAGGTGTGGAAGGTTGATCTTTAGTGAATCCAGACAGATCACAAGAGTAATGCTTCTTAGAAAACAAAAACAGCACAAAACATTAATAAACCGCACTCTTTAAATGAAAGATGTCGATGATTTAGCAAAAGAAAAGATGAGAGAACAGCAGCTGAAGCGTTTAGATTTACTTTCACTTCAAATGCTCTTCCTACAGTTAGTTTCCCTGTTCTGTCTGTTACCTGTGAGAGAAGGAGCCTGATTGGTGCACAACACTCAATAAACCTATCAGACACCGATCATATGTAATATGTATATAAATATATATAAATGGCATATATGGCCCACAATTATGAGCTCAAGATTTTAGTACATTTTGAGAAAATTATTACATTATGAACATTTTATTACACAATAATGTAATACTTATTACATTATGTGCAGTTTTTACATTTTGAGCTGCTACGAACAGTTTTCTGTTGGTTTTTCGCCTTGTACGAGTGAGATCAAGCAGTTTCTGCCGCAATTGTAGTGTAACAGCAAAATAGTTTTATAATCAAAACTAGTAGTTTTCTCCCTCTCCCTCTACACACACACACACACACACACACACACACACACACACACACACACACACACACACACACACAAGACTCGCTGTGAAACCTGTAAACACGTCGAGGCCCGTGAGAGATCCAGCACAGGCTCCCTGATTGAGTGTGAGCTTCTCCCGCCTCTACAACTCGCTGCGAGACCGAGAGATGCGCGGGCCCTTGCGGATCTCTTTCCTCTTCTCCTCCTTCCTCCTCCTCTTCTCTTCCTCACGCAGAATCTTCTGGAAGGCTTCGGCCGTGTGCAGCACCTGAAACACACACAGACTCACTTCAGCACAACACAGTCATACTTTAGTTCACACATGAACAAACATGTACACTCTAGAACAATCAAGTAATAATAATAATAATAATAATAATAATAATAATAATAATAATAATAATAATAATAATAATAATAATAATAATAATAATAATAATAATAATAATAATAATAATAATAATAATAATAATAATAATAATAATAATAATAATAATAATAATAATAATAATAATAATAATAATAATAATAATAATAATAATAATAATAATAATAATAATAATAATAATAATTCATTACATTTATTTAGCGCTTTTCTCTGCACTCAAAGCGCTTTAAATAGAAGGGGGAATCTCCTCAACCACCACCAATGTGCAGCATCACCTGGATGATGCGACGGCATCCATATTGCGCCAGAATGCCCACCACACACCAGCTTACTGGTGGAGAGGAGACAGTGATGAAGCCAATTAGTTTATATATGGGGATGATTAGAAGGCCATGATGGACAGAGGCCACTGGGCCACTACAGGATTCTGTAGAATTTCTTTTCTTCTAGACCTATTAAACTGTCTATCGCAGTCCAAAAAAAACAAATAAAAAAGTAACACAAAACGTCCACTACAATCAAAATGCACATATCGTATCGAAATGTATTTTAAATTGAATCGTGAGGTACCAAAAGATTCCTCCTAATGAGTGTAGGTCGAAACAGATTTGTAAAAATCTAATTTCATTTTTTTCCGCTCAATATGTGCTAATATATTGATAAATATGATATGTCCAAACAGATATGTACAAAAACTGGATTTAGATGGACAATCTGAACGAGGCTTAATAGATTAATATAAAAACATTAGAGTTCTAAATGAATAAATAATCTTGTAAATCTCTCACTGTACATTGCTTTATTTTTGTTTGTTATAGTGGTGCTTAGGATCCATTGCTGACACATTACAGATACAAAATCCCAATTCAATAAATGTACGTGAAGTTAAAGCGTGATCATTGTCAATTATCATACAAGTCTGATGTGACTCAGTTAACATCTACTGATGACATGTTGTTTAAAATATATGTGATAATAGAGAGCTCTATGATCTATTCATGTTATTTAAAGTGCCATATTGATTTTGTCAGTTTCATGAAAGTGATAAGAATGGATATTCATGCATGATCTATTTTGTTGCGCTGCTGCCCAGAGGCACCATGAAGTCTTACTTGAACAAACAGAACTTTGTTGTCAATCTGTCCCACTATTAAGAAGCTACAGTTCACATTTCAGTCATTTCTCGAACTTATATTTAGAGTAAACAAAGTGGAGAACATTATACAAAGTCAACTACAAGCCAAATTAACTTGTTGAAGTCAAATATTCACTGTATAACAAAAGTAAACAGTGTGAACAGACGATCTCTTACCTGAGGGTGGTTCAGGCCCTGTCGCCATCTTTACAGTATCTGATAACAATCCACAAAAAGGTTTCACAGAAAAGAAATGCAATTCACATCATTAAAAACATCTCAGTATATTTTTTTCAATGGTTTATATTGTCAACATATTTGCATAAAACATCACTTTGCAGAAAAAACTCACTAGGAGCTGAGCTGTCATTCAACTTTAGTTTCACTTTCGTTTGCTTCTGCTTGCTGCAATTTCATTAAAAATTCTAAGTCTTTGATTTGTAGTTGAGAGCAAGAATAATCAGTTGTTGATGGCACACGAGACATTCAGCACAAATGAACTGAGAATCAACAAGTGTTTGTTTAATAAACTTATTCTTTCTGTCAGTAATAATCTCCCACAGATGCTGAACAGTTCGATAAAGCCTGTATAAGTGAGTCGATCGTCTGAAACCCCTTCTCCTCCCGGAGAAACTGAAGCGAATCAGCACAGAACCGCATTCACACTGACATCAGTCAGTCTTGTAAACCAGATTGCTGTGTATCCTGATGTATTTATATTCCCCCTAAATGACTAAGATTTCCATCACACATGTCCATAACCTATACAAATCAAAAAGATTAGGAATTACCTTCAGTTTTTTAGCGCTGTCAGCTAGTTAGAAATTCCCAAGGTGAGTCTGTGCCAAACTCGGTCTGGATGTTCGTGCTCTTGAGGCCCGATGGGATTTTTGTCCAGGTTCAGATAATAGTTTTCAGAAGAAAATCACTCTGAGACTTGTTATAGAGAAGTTTACGAATCACCACTTTCAATGGTTTCGTTTTAATAACAAAGTACAGAATAAAAATCAACATTAAAAAAATGCGAGTAGTCTTCACCACGAGGATCGGCCTCGAACAGTTGAAGGTCTCACAATTTATACCCTTCAGCAATCACAGAGTTTTCCCTTAAGCACAAAGCATTTGCATCACATATAAAATGGCATCAGCATTTGGCAAGACAGCTTCACAGCAAACGGTCAGTTAGGGCTGAATTTTCTCTTCTCCCTGGGAATTTAAAATGGAAGTACACATTAAAGTGTCACATAACTCAACAATCCCAAAGGTCATTGAACTTCACATACTTTCTTGATCTTGAGTTTTGTGCTCATTGTGTTCAGGTTATCACTGTAACCTTACAAATTACAAGTTTATTTACCATATTATAAACAAGTTTTGAATTTGGTTGATACAATATAATTACAATTATTTTAAAAGTGTATTATCTGCATATTTTGCAAAGACTCAGATCTGTTTTCCAATATATTAAATCAGCTCCTTTGACTTTTCCCACTGCTGACCAGCGCATGCATATTTGATTGAATAAAGCATGACAATCAATTTGATGTTTAATACAACAATAAACAAGCAGTGTTTATCTGATTAGTAGCTAACCACAGAGCAAAAAATTATTAAAATTAATAAAACGTTTAAAAAAGCAACTTGGTTTCCACTGTTTGCTACTGCACAGTTCAGGAAGCTTCTTGTTGTATAGCTTTTCAAAATGTACACAGTTCCACACCAGAGATCTGCATGATCTGATCTTTGCTTCACATCACTGACTGTAAATGTCTCATATGGAGGAATCAGCACCTCTTTCTCTTCAGGAAACCTGGAGTATTTTTTCACATCAGCACCATAACAAGTGTAGATTTCAAAACAAGATTTATTTCCAAACTTGTTTGCTGCTATACTACGATCAAGAGAGGATGAAGCAAACTGGCCAAAACGAACTTCTTTGCCCTTAACAGTCTTATCAAATTCAACTTTAGTGCCACGGTAAGTATTATAGCATTTAGTTTGTGTTTTCTTCAGAATCTGTATCGCTTCTGTTAACCAAAAGTGAAGTGAATACCATGAATATGTCCCGTCTTTATATTTTTCTTTATCAGTACGAACGGCATTATTGAATTTCTCAAATAGCTTAAAAGCTGAGTTAGTGTACACATAAATGGCAACTGAATGATTCTTTGACAAATTATCTTCTGGTGATGTGTGATATATGGTGAATGGCAACTGAATGATTCTTTGACAAATTATCTTCTGGTGATGTGTGATATATTTCAGCAGCTTTCCAAGCAACTCCAAATTCAGAGTCAGACATTTCCTTCTCCAGAAATTCTGTCTGCACTCGATGTTCCATCTTCTTTGTACACCTGTAAAACCAACTGTAAAATTGGTCATCAACTGAATACTCTGACATATTCAGTGGATATATCTGTCCTTCAGCAGCATGTCTGGATCCTGCAGTAACAGGAATCATAATGATCAGTCATCAGTATTCATGTCTGTAATATTCATACTCAAACACAAGCTCACCTGTCCTACAGCAGCTGAAATGAGAAGAAGAGCTTCAATGATCAACAGCATCTTGATCAGTCGAATCCCTCAGATGATCCAGTAGATCTAGTAAAGCTATTGTGAAGCGCAGACAACAAGAAAAACTTTGAGAGATGAAAATATGTGATGTCAGCAACATCCTATCTTTTTTATCCACTGTGCGCGCTTGTGTGTGTTTGTTACTGGAGAGGTCATAGCTGAGTTAAAGAAAGACAGTCTAGACAGGAGGACATCATCCCTGTCTCAGGGGCATTGTGACAGACTGACTTTTTCAGCTAACCTCTTTTTGACACAGACAGTAAAAAAAGTGTGCCACACTAAACTAGATGTGCGTTGTGTAATCCTGCAGGAAGAGGCATGGTCCGTTCGGCACTGCAGGATCTCAGGAGTGAGTCAAGCTCATTTCATAGACATGGAGGGTTTCCAGAAGCACAACAATGCAACAGAAAACCTTGCTACGGCCTTTTCTGTCAGGACCACTACCGTCAAATATGATTGACAATTAGCATATAGTTTGGATTGGCGGTATGGTTCCGTTCTGGGCGAGAGCAGCAATAATCCCCCTTGGGATAAATAGAACAGAACCAACATGAAAATTTGCAAATATATTTAATTCAAGATTTTAAAGTACAACATTATTCGATAATTATTCTGATTCAAGGGGAATCAGAATGTCAAATCCTGACAGGGCGAGAGGAGGAGCTGGGGATGGAGGAGGGTAATTAGCTCCTGAGAAATGCGATAGCTGCTGCTGATAATACTGAAGGAGCTTATATATGTATATGGTGATAGGTGTCGTATTACTATAGGTAGATGTGGATCAGCTGAGGGTCAGCTGATGCGAGCTTGACTAACGTGACCTGCCAGAACTAACGCTACGCTCGATTTTCCTCGCTCTCACAGTCACATACTCACTCTAGTCAGAAGGCAAACTCAAATCTACCTCTGCTTCCAATAACCCATAAAATCGCTTTATGTTACTGTGAGACTGACACTTTTATGTTTTTTTTTATAGAGAACCTCTGTTCTACAATATAATGCTGTGACTGAAATGGATACAAAACAATAAATACAGAAAGAGTGAGACATTTTGGCTGATCCTCTCTTCTATTCTGTCTTGGTAGAATTCACTGATAATGAAATGCACCTATCTTTTATTTTCACACGCTGTTTGCGTTGCTTTAGTGTCTGGTTCTCTGAAGTTAATATGCCAGGTAATGCTGCAAATATGCTCACAAACTCTGTGATGTATGAAAGCCCATTTCCACCACATATGAATTATTATTCATTTATTATCATAATTATTTCTAGCCAGGCTGATAAGCTTAATGCAGTTCAGGTGCGTTTGTGCCGAGAGTCAATACTCAGGCGACGGCCCTCTCCTGTGGTGCACCGGTGGTATTATAAGACGGAGGTACCAGTATGACAGTATGAAAACTAATGTATGTGTGCATATTCTGGGACAATGTGTGTGTGTGTTGTATGATAACAAAGGACCCTTCATTACACAAGACAGTATATTTATTCTCACTGAGAAAGTGAAAATGAAAAGAAGCTTAAAGAAATGCCCACAAATAACCCACTTTCTCAAGTACTTTGAAGTTCATCCAACAAATATTGAAAACTCAATTGAATTTTAGGACTTTGATTGCACTTTATTTTACAGTACATGACCATGTGTACTAACTGTATTTACCTAAGTACTGGGTAATATACGGTAACTACATGGGTTAAGGTTAGGTTTAGGGGTAGGATCAGGGTAGCCTGGCTCCGCCCTTGTACGTACTTCCGCTCAATTTTCATTTTCCTTCAGTACGTCGTCTGGGTTATCTGTATATTCACGGGTTTTCTCCGGTAAATTTTTTACTGGTCCAATCAGCGTACAGAGGGAGTGGCTGAGAACGATGACGTTGAGGTTGTGCGCTAGTTTGAGTTGAAGTTTAGCACGACCAAACGTTAGCGATTGGTTATGGCAGATCCAGAGTGGCTCTGGGCAGATCCAATTTGTAGTATTAGGTTCTATACGGTAGCATTGGAATGCATAGGAAATGTGTGGAACATATATTGAGTGTGTTACGGTACTTGTGGTCAGGCAATAAAAAGTTATCAAGAGTTATGGATGGCTGTCGTTAAACCTACCCATAACCGAACAAAGCTCTGTGCGTGTCATATTGACGCTAAAGGGTGCCATGTGCGTTGGATGTAGACGAAATGTCAAAAGTGTCAGTATATGACGCCCTAGGATGAGAATGCGTTGGTAATTACTGTGTGATTTCATGTAATATTCAAATTTTTTGAAATCCTGTTTTCGTGGGTTTCATGAGCTGGAAGCCCAAATTATGTACAAATAAACAAATAAATACTTGAAATCGTTTAAGTTGTGAGCCCTGAAACTATAATCTATGGAAGTGTAACGTTTTGAATGGAATTATGGAAATAAATAAGCTTTTCCATGATATTCACATTTTTTGGAAAGGGTGTGTGTGTGTGTGTGTGTGTGTGTGTGTGTGTGTTAATGAATACCATCAACTGAATGCATAATATTGAACGTTAATGAATCTTGCATAATAAGTCCTAGTTGGAAACTGTTTAAAAATACTAGTACCTAGTAACATTTAGCAATTTCAAATACTTAAAAAAGTAGGCAGTATACAGTATATATTCTGTATACTAGTATCTATTCAAACATTGCCTCACTCTATTTACAGTATATCTCTCTCTTTCCTCCTTATATTCTCTTCATATAATTTAGTCACAAGGTCTAGATGAGATGTGCTCATTTCAGAATATGTATATGCAGTACTGTTGACTCTGAGCAGTCTTCCTGTCATCACCACCCTCCCTAATTCACACTCTTTCTCTCTCTCTATCTCTGTCTCACATGAGGGGATTGGGGAGTGTGAGAGATGTTGATTTTAGGCTAAATTGCTTTCTGTGATCGTGAGGAAAGCTAGATTGTGAGGCCAGAGAAATGCAAGTGGCTTCGTTGCGTTGGGGAGTATATCAAGGCAGGTGAACCCCACAGCAAAGAGCAAATAACATATAAGAATGTCACAGCCCAGACATCAATCTGAGTATATATGCAAATCCAAGTTTAACTTAAGATCGATAACGGTTAGATTTTTTTATTTATTTCATACTCGTAATAATTATTAATCATTGTTTGCTGAGGTTTCAAAAAGGTTACGGTGACTTGCGGTTATGTGTCATATTTCAGAGTTGTTATTTGCATTGAGATGTAGACATTTGAGATGCAGACCAGAGGCTTATTTAAATAAATGTCAAATGTCCAAAAATAAGTTTTACTTTGAGGTCACTTACTGCATTATCTTTCTCCGTTTACTAGTTCAACTGAGTTCACTTAGTGGGAAAGGATATCTTATTTTTAGGCGCTATTAAAGTCAGAATGAAATCAAAATGAGCTATTTAAAAAAAATTGCAGAATGATGCAGTGTTTAGTATAAATGATTTATCCGTGAACATTATTTTTTTTATTTTTTTTTATTCATGTGCATTCATAATCTTTAATCAAAAACACTATCACCTCCCCCTCCAAACAATATCTTCATGATGTTTGTTAGTCCAGTTAGTTTGTTAGTAAGTTAGCAACGCCCAACTTCCTACGAAATCAAGTCCCGTCCTAATTTTTTTTTCTCATTCTTTAAGCCGTTTCATTCAGATATACATCACAATGAGGCTTGCAACTTGCCTTGCATCTTCCCACTTCATGCCGACTTTAAACGGATAGTTCAGCCAAAACTCTTAATAAACTCTTAAATAAAAGGGTTTCATATGACTTGTGCACTGTATTACAAGTATCATGAATGATGAATGATGTATGATATATTTTATGATGTACATCAGCAAATTATTCTTTTGAATCTTCTTTCAAATTCTTTTTTTCTTCTAATTAATAATTTTATCAGTTTTGTAGTTTAGATAATGAAAATATAATTTTGGACTTGATCTTCTTGACTACAACACTGCATTTCATCCAGTTGATAAAACCAATTTTTAGGATTTGGTTTCCGTGTTCAGCTCAATAGGTGAAGATAATCAGTGAATAATGACTAATAGTCAATAATAATGGGCCCTAATTTAACGATCTAAGCACATGGTATAAAGCGCACGGCGCAAGTGCATTCAGCGCGTGTCCGATTTTTTTTTTGCTAGTTTACCGCCGATAAAAATGGTTGCCGCGCGGCGCATGGTCTAAAAGGGTTGTCCCTATTCTCTTAATGAATAATGGGTGTGTTTTGGGTGTAACGTGCAAAAAAACAATCAGATTGTAATTTCCCATTCCCTCTAAAAGCCAGTTGCACTCGCACCATGGCGGATTGCTATTTACTTGGCGGAATTTGCAAGCGGAAAGACTGAATGCTTCTCCAGAGAGGAAACGAATCTGCTCGTGCACGAGGTTAAAGCGTGGATTCCACCATATATTTATGTACACAATTTTAATCTTTGACATCCTTTTATTTTTAATATGTGGCTAGTTTGTGTGCTGCTGCGCATCCCTGTTTGTGTAATAAGCAGAGTGGATGAGCATTGTGGACCCGCCTATAGGCACATATCACTAATGCGCCCTTTAAATAAAAAAATTAAAAAAATGCGCCTGAACACACCTTGTTTTTCAGACCAGCATGCCCATGGGCACACAAATAGGCGCAAATGCATTTGCTATTTAAACAACTTTTAACTGAAAAAGATAACTGCATCGGGCTGAAACTAGCAAAAAACACTTGCACCACATTTCGCCAGGTGTATGATAGGGCCCTTAATTTCCTCCCAAGTTATTGAAATGTCTTCAGAAGACCTGGAGTCGCGCACACAAAACTTAGGCACCATATTGATGATCCTTTTATGTTGCTTTTATTGTTATTTTAAAGCTTAGAACCACAAGTATTCATTTATTTTTCACTATATTTAAAATAGTGACTAGGTTATTCTTCAAAAAATAACAAAATGTGAAAAATATGAAAAGTAATGAGGTTTTGAACAACATGAGGTTATGTGAATAATGGATGCATGAACTATCTTTCTGAGTCAATAGAAAAGCTTGTCTTTTAGACTCATATTTGTCTTTGATATATTATTATGGTGAGAACTTGTGTCAGTGCTTCAAACAGAGTGTTAACAGTATGCTTTTTTTTGTGAGTCTGTACGGCTGTATGTACAGTGCTGTATTTTGCACCGCCTGCGTTTCCCTGGTATCCCAGGCAGATCTAGTCTATCACAGACTCCCTATTCTGTGGCAATCTGTCCGATGATTGCATGACATGAAAGTCACACTGGTCACTAACAGGCTATCGATCTAGACTGGAGTCCCATGTCTTTATTTCAAGGGCTCAGATGAGTGTTGCCTCTCTATCTCTCTCTCTCCGTCTGACCGCTGACCACAGAGAAGTGGAGAGCGTTGATTGAACAAGAATGATAGAAGGGAGAGGGAAAATGAGAAGATGCTGAACTGATAGAAAAGAGTGCAGATAGGACTAGGTGGAGACAGAGTCGATGTAGCTTGGTCTGTGTGCACTTGTAGTCTGTTTTCTACCCATGTGTGTTTACATGTATGACTAGATGTTAAATGAATAGTTCACCTAAATTAAATTCTTGAGATCACTTACTCACCCCCATGTCAATGTAACCCTAGTATTAATTCATTTTTTATTTTGTAAAGCCCATATGAAAATGGGAGACAACATGTCTTTGCTTTTATTCTTTACATATACTATCATTTAAAAGTTTTGGGGTCGGTAAAATGTTTTTAAAAGAAATCTCTTCTGCTCACCAAGGCTATATTTCTGTCAGGACCACTACCGTCAAATATGATTGACAATTAGCATACAGTTTGGATTGGCGGTATGGTTCCGTTCTGGGCGAGAACTCCCTGCGCATCCATGCAGACTAGCATGGATAAGAGCAGGGAGAGCAGCAATAATCCCCCTTGGGGTAAACAGAACAGAACCAACATGAAAATGTGCAAATATATTTAATTCAAGATTTTAAAGTGAACATTATTCGATAATTATTCTGATTCAAGGGGAATCAGAATGTCAAATCCTGACAGGGCGAGAGGAGGAGCTGGGGATGGAGGATGGACATCCTGTTGGTTTTATACAAATTACTTAAACAGAGAGTATTTGTTTTCAGTTTGAATCCGATCATTTATAAGTACACACTTAAATGTGTATAAAGGTATATGGCTCATAAATGTGTGAAGTATTCGCTGCGTTTTGTTTCAGTTTATAGACGTGCTCAAGAAAAATAAGTTCACCGCGACGGAGGGGCAGAACGCGCACCCTGTTTATTTTCTTTATTTTACAAAAGTACAATGTTTTGATTTGATTGTAAGTGGACACATACAAAAGTAGAAATATCACAGATTGTTTTTTTATATTTCTTTTTTCTGTATAACCATAAATGACGGAGTAATTTAAGGTTATGTTGCTGCTATGTGAAACAAATCCAGCAAAACGCGTCGGCGCGTTTCTCGACCTCAGAGGGTTAAACAATGAAATGCAGGGCTCCAGACTGCGACCAATTGGTCGACTGGAGCCCTGCATTTTGCGACCATTTTTCCTGCCGGTGGGACCAAATATTTGAAGAAATCCATTGAAGAAATCCATTGAATTCGCCCCAGAATTGATAACATCATCTCTGCGAGATCCAGTGGGAAACATTCTGATTCGGCGCAGAGTTCTCTGTTATAAACCATAGATATCAGATCAAACAGCGCTGACGTGGAAACCAGGAGAGACACTTATGGCGCTTTTCCATTACCAGAACCAGCTCGACTCGCCTCGTCTTGGCTCGGCTCGCCTTTCGCTCCGTTTTCCATTGCAGATAGTACCTCCACAATAGTACCTGGTCGTCATAGCGACGCCGCAGGAAACTAAACACATTATAAGTGCTAGAAATGTATTGCTAAAACATATTACAAAGACTGAGAACTGTGAAGTACTAAATTGTGGAGTTAGACCGTTAAACAGTTTTTCACCATTGCTGTGAGCCGGATTTTTTGGGCGGGGCTAAAACGGGGGATTGATGACGCACTGCGACCCCCTGAGCTTGATTGGGCCCCTACTTGATGACGCACGGAGTCACTAAGCCTATCGCCGCTCAATCGCGAGTTACTATCAGACAGCCTACAGTTTGCTAGCTACTATGCCCACGGCTCTGGCTATGCCTCGTTATGTAAATGCGTATTTCCTGGATGCAATCACTTAGAAAACAGATCGGTGTCCTTATTTAAATTTCCGAAAAATTATCATATCAAGAAGAGGTGGATTAATCTTGTGAAGAGCTAACGTTACCTTGATGGAGAGCTGATGATCACCACCACACCACCTCTGTAGAGATCAGGATAGTTTACTTTCGTCGGAGACAACTGGAATTCACTGATAATCCGCTGTTACTGGTGAATGGGGCCGAACCGACTATCTCCCGCTGTCCGCCTTCGCCTTCATCGTCCCGTCGCGCCGACATGCACGAGCTGTGCGCAAGTCATATTTCCCGCGAGTGGGCGTGGTTTCAGCGCAGCCAGCGGACACGCCCCCAGCGTTTGAGAGCTGAGACTACTGCTCATTTTTTCGAGATTTTGATAGCTTATTTTATTTACTTGGCGGCTTTTTGAATCATTCAAATTGGGCTGGGTGGCTAATAACACATTTTTCGGTGGTATGACAAACTCAGAACACATACTTAATTTTGACTTTATAGGGACTTTAATAGCAAAAATTTGTTCCAAACCTGTATGAATTTCTTTTTTGGAACAACTTGAGGGTAAGTAAATAATGACAGAATTTTCATTATTGGGTGAACTATCCCTTTAAGTCCAGAACACAAACTAAAATTTTACTAAATCAGTTTGGAACAATCGGTCCTACCAACCTCTAACCTTGAGTTGGAGTAAATGGATCCGGTTTGCAGCTCCCAGTGTGTGAAGTTGCAGACTCACTGGAGTGGTGGGGAGATGCTGAAGTGCAACACTTTTCTGAGCCTGGATGGCTAAGTCTTGTCTGTCAGCCTGGGGTTAATGATTCAAGTCCTTACAACACCTGCTGGAACCGCACCATGCTCAGAAGCGTGGAGATCGAGGGACTGTGCTATTTCAACATGGTTCTGTCATTTAGAGGGCCTAATCAGTTGTTTCGGTGTGAGACACAGGCAGATTTTTCTTCTGTTCCTTCATTCCCCACTGCGCCAGCAGTGTTCACCCATTCCATCACTCTTCAGGGAGTGTGTATGTGTGTGTGTAAACCGCCCACCATGTTTATGTCCTGTTTCCTATGGAAGGTTGGTTATCTGTATAAAGTTAGCTCTTATCCTTTTCTAATGTTCATTTATCCCTTGTCCTTTTTTGTTTTTGTTTTTCTTTTTTCCCACGAAGAAGCTGCATAACAGAAATTTACAAAAATGATTGTGTTTAAAAGTTTACATGTTTTTTTTCCTGTTTTGCCTCAGTGATCGTTTGCTAGAGCTGGGATTGGATATGGATTTCCTGATTAGATTTAATTTAATTCTATTTTATTATTTTATACAGTCAAATATATGTAAATATTTGTGTGTCAAGCAGTAGTTATAGTCGGCCAAGAGAGCTCCACACACTGCAACTGAAGAAAAAAATGCACATAGAAAAAACACCAATCAATTTAGAAAACATCTTCTTCAATTTGACAACACACTCAATTGTGCAAATACTCACAATGCAACCAAATACAGAAACGTGCTGCAAGTACTCACAATGCAATCAAATACAGAAATGCGCTGCAAATACTCACAACACAACCAAATAATGCACTGCAAATACTCACAACACAACCAAATACAGAAGCGCACTGCAAATACTCACAATGCAACCAAATATAGAAACACGCTGCAACTCACAATGCAACCAAAATACAGAAATACGCTGCAAATACTCACAACACTACCAAATACAGAAACGACGCGTTGCAAATACTCACAATGCACACAACTGGCTGGGACCACTTATTGTTCAATGTCTACTCATCAGTGGTGTTGTCCATGAACTGAAAGGTGAATTTTTTTGTTATTTTAACAGCGCGTTTCTGTATTTGGTTGCGTTGTGAGTATTTGCAGCACATGTGTTGGCAGACTGATGAAGATGATTTCTTAATTTGATGGTGTTTTTTTCTATTTGCATGTATTTTCTCAGTTGTGATGTGATGAGCTCGCTAGGCCACCGTACATATAAGGCAAAAAAAAATAAAAAAATTCACAACTTGCTGCTTATAGAGTGAATTTGCTCCCTCTTTTACATGAAGAATATGTCTTTTTGAATAAGCCTCCTATGTAGGGCACATCTTCTGCCTCTAGACATCCAGTATTACCATTAAATATGCCCTGGAAACAAAATAATGTCACGTAGCTCAACACCACTCCTCTAAGAAGCGTCATGCTGTTGTCACATGCTGTGCTTTCATGTCATGTCACAGTTGCCCACATCTTTGCATTTTATTTAAAAAACTCATCTGCTGATGTTCACTTGTCATTTAGGGCAGGCAATGTATTATCAGGAATGTTGCGGCACAATATAAAAGGCTCTTTATGTATGCATGAGAGGTTTGCTTGGAGCATTAGCATATACCGCTGAGACCTTTGAACATCCGCATTGTGGAGGGAGGAACTGTATTCATCGCTCCAGTGCTACCAATCTAGCTCCGAGGCATTTGTTTGGATAACATGCTGTTTTCTTGTATTCGGCCTCCACACCTGCCCTAGTTTTGCACAGAGATTGTTGTGAAGTCCTTGCTAATTTAAGGTCAAATCTTTGCTATTGTTGTAGCCAGTGAATTCAAATTGGTCAAACCTCCAGGGAAAGAAAGATATTATGAGCCTATATAACAAAAATCTTTTTTTAAGAAGAAAAATGAATTTAACTTAATAGTTCTTAAGATACATTTGAATTTGATAACGTGTAAGAATGTGCAGTTCTTGAAAAAAATCTTACATTCTTAAATATTTTCTTAAGAACTCTTTTCCTTAAGTATAACAAAAATGTTGGTCTATAAAATTCTGATTTATTATAGGAATGTTTTGTGAATGTGGTGAGCATCTTATGACTGCAATGCCATTCACGTGAATAGAAAGCTTGTTGTAATATTCTATTTGTATCGTTCAGAATTTCACTTATATTTTTAGATTTCATTCATTTTTTACCAATTGGTCCAGAGAGAGTAACAGTTAAGGGAAGTCCACATACTGTATACTTGCCCGTGGCACTGTCATGTCCATAATTGGTGCTCTCCAATTTAGAGACTTTCCTTTTAGAGCAGAACTCAGAGTGAGGGACAGATGTCAGCAGAGAGGTGTTTCTTCCCAGCAGATCTCTCTCACTATACTTTGAAGAAGAATGAAGATGTTCAAGGGCCCTCAATAGCTAAATCCAAGAGCTATAATGGTGCCATAATGAGATCAGAAAGCCAAGGACCTCACAGTTCTTACCATCCAAAGCTTGGGTTTCTCCACTGCTTCTCTTGACAAACTCACTCTGCTCTCTCAGCAGTCAAAACATCTTTCCACCTCCTCTGGCTCTCAAGGGCCATAAGATAAAAGGAGGGTGGACTTCTATGCAGGAAACCGTTGCTTTTTTAGATCAAAGAAACTTGGGAAACTTGGAAAAGGTGTAGGTGTTGCCTGTTGTAGATTGTCCAAGGCTTGTGGAGAGCAAGTGTTTAGGTTGGTTGCTTTACCAAGTTAATAAGACAGAAAAACACAGGAAAGCACCGCACACTCTTAAATTATTGTGCCCTGTCTGCTGGCCTAAATTGACACTGATTGGTTTTTGCAGACACTACGGCATCTGATTTGTCTCTGGACTTTGAAGTCTGAAATGCTGTTGGAAGAACATCCTTGTCTCTAATAACACAACTCCTGTCACGTCCACTTGTTTGGCTTTCAAGGGGGAAATAGAGCTTAATCATGCATCCTCTCTTCAAACTAAAGGGGACTTTGACGTAAAGAATGATGCCAGGCCTTGATTCAATATTATATACTGATGAAAGGATGGTCTAGGCATTGTCAAAGCAGAGTCAGAGAGTTCCTTCACTCCAGGTTTCTCATTAAAGGGAACCCAAGAGGCTAATCAGAGGCTTTTGTTCTAAAGGGACTTGCAGGTTTAATCGGATACTCATTGTCAGGTTCCAGCTGAGCTTCCTGTGAAGCAAGAGGGCCTGATTTTAATTGCAGATCAATTTCTCCCTTGTTAAAGGGATAGTTCACCCAAAAATGAAAATTACCCCATGATTTACTCACCCTCAGGCCTTCCTAGGTGTATATTACTTTCTTCTTTCAGACGAATACAATCGGAGTTATATAAAAAAAAATGTCCTGGCTCTAAGCTTTATAATGCAATTAATGGAGGATGATA